>CAIGQQ010000001.1:7584965-7597116 GCA_903798035.1 Danio albolineatus | reverse complement strand
TATATATATATATATATATATATATATATATATATATATATATATATTGTAGCAGGGTGGAGTGAAAAGGCATACACGAGTTGCTTGTGAACACACCCCCGAAGGGTTTTTATTTACAAAGTGTGAGTGTGAGAGTGCTGGTGCCTTCAGTGCTCATCCTTTTCTCCCCGGTGAGAGGTGCTCCAGATGGTGGGTGGTGGGTGAAAGAGGGTCCTTTAGGTGCTGTGGTGAGTACGCCGATCGCTTGTAGGGTTCACTCCGTGCTTTCTAAAGAGGGAGAGAGAGAGAGACGTTAGCTTCTTGTAAAGCGGAGAGGCTTCTCCCTGATCTGATCCGCACGCTGGCTTTTATGCGTCTCTCTTCTATCAGGTGCAGGTGTTAGCGATCGGCGTAATTGGGTGCAGGTGGCGTCCGTGCGCTGCTCACAGGATGACGCTGATGTCTCATTGGGCGACCTGCCACAATATATATATATATATAAATTGTACCTCTTAAATGTCTTAGGTATTATTATATACTTTTGAGGTCCCAATATAGACCCTTTAGGTACAAATGTGTACCTATTGTACCACCCTAGTGACAGCTCATCATTTATTGTATTTACTAAAGTACATGTAAGCACAAGCTTAAAGAAAATTTATATATATATAGTTCTGATGTTAGAAATTGGTCGCCATTGACTTCCATTGTATTTTTTGTCCTACTATGGAAGTCAATGGTTACCGGTTTCCAACATTCTTCAAAATATTTAGTTTTGTGTTTAACAGAACAAAAATAAAGAAAAAAAATATATAATTTTAACAAAAGAAATTTGATTATTTCCGTCTTAACCCACACTTTTGAATTTAATTGTAACATACACTGTATATACATAATTTTATACTTCTGTTTCATCATAAAAGCCAACAGAATTCTAATATTTGACTGAGTATTAGTTTGAAAACTGCTTGTCTATGGGAGCACAGTAAAGTCTTGCGCTCCTCTGTCTAACAGTTCATTTTTAAATCAGACAGACCTGCTTTGTCACATTTACAAGACAGCTTTTATGAGACACTGTGAAATATTCACTGGGATCACACAGCTATAATTCAGCAGTCTCGTATACTTTCCTATATTACCTCATACATACTGGAGAATTAAACTTAATGGCTTGTCATCCATTTTTAAGCTGTACGTTTATTATAAATAGATGGAAACAATGCTTTTTGTTTAAGAACGTTTCATATACTGCATGGGTTTGAGTGACATAATTTCAGGTCTTGTGTGACCGAGGTTTGTAGAAAAGGACAGTAACAGTAAAGCCACAGCAGTGCATGTCAGTGCAAATTTGTGTTATGTTTGTGCTCTCGGTGCAGTTGTGATTTTAGGTTTCTTCAGCCTTCATAATAAATTCAGACTCATTTTGATTAAAAACAAGGCACCAGAGGTTTGTGAGTGTTTTGAAGACACAAAAACAAATATAGCACTGTCGTCTCACAGCAAGAAGGTCGCTGGTTCAATTCCAAGCTGGGCCAATTGGCATTTCTGGGTGGAGTGTGTGTGTGAATGAGTGTGTATGAGTGTTTCCCAGTGCTGAGTTGTGGCTCGAAGGGCATCCGCTGCTCAAAACATATGCTGGAATAGTTGGCAGTTCATTCCACTGTGGCGAACTCTGAAATAGAAACTAAGCTGAAGGAAAACGAATGAAGTCTAGACATGCTCGAAATGAAAAAGATCATATTCTGGCGTTGCCCTGCAGTTTATCAAATCTTACAGTCCTTCTGACTCCATCACTCTTCATTGTTTTGGCTCTGTAAAACACACATCCCATCTCGCCTGGATCTATAAACCTCCAGCTGTGAGCCACCGCTGTCTCTTCCTGTTCCTGTTTCTGTTTCCAACTCTTCTAGCTCACACAAACGTATCTCAAACAATGAAGATGCTTCGCTTCACATCTGAATATTCATCCCAGTGTTGTGTAACTTCATCATCTATTCACACACACACGTATATCAGACTGTACTCGGTGTGTGAACTCAGGTGTCACATCTGCCGCTGGCTTCCCTCTCATAATCATCATCACAGGATTAGGGCTTTGTGTAAGGACAACGTTATGAATAATTAATATGCAGGGAAATATTCACAAATCAGCACTGCTATTACAACAGGACAGACTGACCTACTTCTGTTGAAAAACACCCTGAGATCCCATACACACACACACACACACACACACACACACAATGTGGAGTTCGGGCATTATTAATATCCTTGACAAAGAAAAAAAGAAGGGCTTCAAGCAGGATTTGTTGGTTTTGGATGCAGCAGGTTGAAAGTGCTATTTTTCATTCTTCAGGGTTTTTGGATTCCATCTTGTAATGAATCATGAGTGAATCTGTGCCTGAAGATGTCTCAGAAATCTCTATATATTCTACAGAGTTGAAATGCTTGTCGTTTGCCAAGTTTATTGGTTAATTAAATGTTTTGGTGAAACTGATGCCAGTAACACTGTAGAACTTTTAGCGCCAATTAAATCCCTTTTTAATAAAATAAATATTTCTTCATGTCACAGACATTGAAATTTGCTAATCGAATTTTGCAAACATTTACATTAAAAAATTGCAAAAAAATAAATAAATAAATAAAGCTTATATGTTGGCCCGAAGTAAATCTGCACACACAGAAATCAGCAGATATTTTAGCCCATTGAGGCAATATTTCCTAAGTGCTGTTTGATGCAGAGAAGATTTAACACATTTTTTAAACATAATGGTTTTAATTAGGCAACACGGTGGTGCAGTAGGTAGTGCTGTCACCTCATAGCAAGAAGGTCGCTGGTTCGAGCCTCAGCTGGCTCAGTTGGCATTTCTGTGCATGTTCTCCCCGTGTTCGCGTGGGTTTCCTCCGGGTGCTCCGGTTTCCCCCACAGTTCATAGATATGCGGTACAGGTGAATTGGGTAAGCTAAATTGTCCGTAGTGTATGTGTGTGAATGAGAATGTATAGATGTTTCCCAGTGATGGGTTGCGGCTGGAAGGGCATCCGCTGCGTATGCTGGAATAAGTTGGTGGTTCATTCCGCTGTGGCAACCCCAGATTAATAAAGGGACTAAGTTGAAAAGAAAATGAATAATTGAATAAATGAATAGTTTTAATTAGACAAAACTCATTTCTTTTTTCTTTTTGTCTTTTGTCTTCAGTACAAGATATTTGGTAACACTATTTCGATGGTCCACTTGAGTATTAATAGACTGTCTACTTAATATCTGTTGATACAGACATTAAACATACATTTAACTGACTATAAGAAACTTTGCAAGTACATGTAAACTTACACTAACCCTACCCCTCACCCCAACCTTAACCCCAACCTAACAGTCTACTTATAATCTAATGAGAATTAGTTGCAATGTAACTTAAATTCAACAAACGGACCATCAAAATAAAGTGTGACCAGATATTTTTTAGTTATTTTTGTAATATGCTAGCATTGAGCTTAACTAGGCAAGTTATGTTAATGAGGCAAGTCATTTGACAACAGTTGTTTGTTTTGTAGCCAATCTAAATAACATCTTAAGGGGGCTAATACTCTTGACCTTTTTTTTTATTAAATGTGCTTTAATTACAGCCAAAAAGAATGTAAAAAAATAAATAAATAAATAAGACATTCTCCGAAAGATTTATTTTATTTTTGTTTGTTTGTTTTATTATTTACACATTATAACGGTTTTATAAAATGATTCTTTAGATACAAGCAAATCCTAAATCCTAGAGTCAAACTTTATACTGTATATCAGCAGCGTGTGTTGATTACGCAATAGAAGCGCTCGCTCTCTCATTTGAAACCAATCCAAATGCCTGCACACTTTGCACATGCTTTGATTGTTGCATGTTAATTAGTATATACTGTAGACTACTGTAAAATATAAGACAAATCACATTTCAGATGATTAACTGTGACTTGTATTCAAGCAGATAATATGTAAACATAGAATCTGTTGTAACAGACAATATATTAGTGCAGTAAATATAAAGCACACTAACAGTCTTTCTAAAAGTTGTTGTTGTGTTGTTCAGGTGAGTGTTACCTGACAGACTGGACCATGTGGAGCCCCTGTCAGCTCAGCTGTATCGGCGGGGATGATCTGGGCTTCGGGTCAGTGCAGGTTCGTTCTCGCGCTGTTCTCGCTCAGGAACCCGAAAACCTTCTTCAGTGTCCAGAACAAGAATGGGAGGCCAGACCCTGTACAGGTGAGTCAAAAGCACTGCATTCTGGGAAGAAAACAATACAGTTGTGCAGCAAAACAAATACGGTATAAGGGTCAAATACTTAGAGGGGCTTTCAATTTTTTTTCTTTTTTGTAAACTGTAAATCATAATGACATTGTTAAATGTGAGTGTTACTTTTTTAAACATTAAATAAAGTCACTACTCTAAGTCAGTGGTGATCAACCCTGTTCCTGGAGATCTACCTTCCTTCACCGTTGCGCTCCAACCCTAATCAAACACACCTGAGCTAATTAATTAACACCTGAACAGCACTTGATAATTACAGACAGGTGTGTTTGTTATGGTTGCAACTGAAATCTGCAGGAAGGTAGATCTCCAGGAACAGGGTTGAGCACCCCTGCTCTAAGTGGTATTTAAAACAAAGGTTATACAGTAGGTATATCATTTCATGTTTATTTCAGTGTGTTACTAATTCTAGTGTTTTTTTATTTTCTTTTTTTGTCATATTTTTGTGATATTATCTGATGCCTCTAATAAACCTGTTGTTTTGTTTTAAACAAATTACATGTTAGTTATGTGTCTTGATGTGCCACTATTAATATGTGTGTTTGTGTGTTTTAAGAGGGTCAGTGTTATGATTACAAATGGATGACCGGCTCATGGAGGGGCTCTTCTCGACAAGTTTGGTGCCAGCGCTCAGATGGGTTAAACGTCACAGGTAGGCGTTTGTTAATACTTTTATTATTTGTATTTTTTTTTTTGTAAAAAATTGATATACACACAAACACTTATGTATATGGTTTATGAGGAAGCTCCATACTGTAAGCGTAATGTATTTTATACTGTGAAAACTTTTTATTATATGGCCTTACTGTACCCTTAAACCCAATGCATCGAATAAACCCAATGTTATCGTAAAACCACATAAACACACACAGTTGTGTTTGAGAAAGCATTATTTTAGTTTTATTCTGTTCTTTTTAATTTTTTCAAAGAGTATTTTTGCATAAAATAACAAATGTTTATATTCATTTTCAAACAACACCATGTCATTGTTTCAAAAGAGTCCTCAAATCAGTATTTGGTGGAATACAGTAATTCTGACTTACTCCCAATAAATCAAAACAACCCAACAGGCACAGGACGTCAACATGACATCAGATTGACATTTCACCCCAACGTCATGGAGACGTTGCGTTTTGTTTGAAAATGAAAATCAGGTTGACGTCAGAAGCCATGTCAGGGGGACATCAATGTACAACGCCTAGACTAAAATCACCCAAATATTAAAGTCCAAGGATGTTAGGTTGGACGTTACCATTATGATGTCTATCAGGCATTGGATTTTGGTTGCCGTACTTGATGGATGGCAATAAATGTCAGCATTTGACGTCAATTTTTTTTGTCACTTTCCAACACAACCTAAAATCAGCCAAATATCAATGTCATTTGACGTCATTATTGGAAGTCAAAATAACGGTGTCCTTAGACACTGGCTAGACATTGAATTTTGGTCACCTGAATCTAAATCTAACCTAATTTTAACATATTATGACATAATATATATGTGTGCCTGCTGGGAATTGGCACTTTCTTAAAAAAAAGCTCTAAATTACAGTGTTTTTATTTGAAAAAATGTGAAGAAATGTTGGTAACACTTTATTTCGATGGTCCATTTAAGTATCAGTAGACTGTCTACTTAATATCTGTTGATACAGACATTCAACTGACATTTAACTGACCATAAGAAACTTTACAAGTACATGTCAACTTACACTAACCCTAACCCTAACCCCAACCCAACAGTCTACTTATAATCTAATGACAATTAGTTGCAATGTAACTTAAATTCAACAAACGGATTATCAAAATAAAGTGTGACCGAAATGTTATCAGACGTTTATAAAATACAACAAATATAACCAGTCTACCTAAACCCAAACCTAATTGTTACATTTTCTAAACTTTGCAAGCCAGACCCATAACAATAAATTAAATTAAATAGGATACCTCTAAAATTTAAGAGGACCCCAGAGTCTCATCTCCCGCTCGAAAGAAAACAACAACAAAGAAATAACGACAAATTTATTTGACATTTAACTTCAAAGTATACATAAAAAATCTTGCGGAGGTAAAGCCAAAATAACAAACAAAAAACTCACTAACAGCTAACTAGGTTTTAAACCCTCTTACCTGTACAGAAATTAAAACAAATCAAACAACATTCACTTACCTCCCTACTGACCACAAAACATAAGAAAAATTAATGAAACAAAAGGGCACCCTCCTCATCACATGCGCCTCCGTACATTGATCTCAATAATTTAAAAGTCAACTCTCAGCGTTAAATTCGACAATATCTCTGAGCAAATACAACATTTTCACTAAAAAACAAATAGTTTTCAAAGTATTCACAAATAAACAAAACAAATTGGGAGAGAGGAGACTCTCTGAATGACACGCCAGCAAGCTTCCACGTGTCGACACCTGATTCACCACACATGTGTGCTCATAATGAAACCGGAACAGCTTGATCTCACGAGAAAACGTAAGTATTTGACATTTTGCCAGTTTAGTGGCTAATTTGTACGAATTTGTATGAGTTCAGTCGTACGAAAATGTACAATTTTAAAAAAGGAGGCGTGGCACCCAACCCTACCCCTAAACCCAACTGTCATTGGGTGATGAGCAAATCGTACAAAATTGTACGAATTAGATCATATGAATTCATACGAATTAGTCACTAAATCAAAAGTTAGGAATTGCCGTGAGATAGCGTTGGTCAGTAAGACAGCGGATAAAGGTGGAGGGAAGAGAACCAAAACAAAAAGATACAAATACAACAACACAAAGAAAAACTCACTACTTCAAATAAAATAACTTTTCTCTTGTATTATTGTTTTAATAAATAATAATAAAAAAACATAACATAATAAATCCAATCAATCCAGATAAATGAAAACATTTTCAAGCGGTCTCCTAGTTCCACTATCTGTCCTGTACATGTACAGTATATCTATCTGTGAAGAATAAAAATCAAGAAAATGAAGATTACCATCCAAATGCACAAATTATAATCAGATATAATCCACAGCGTGTCTGCCTTCAATAATCAGAGAAAAAAAAAGAAATCGCAATGACAGAAACGTCAATATCTCCTCCTCAGAGAGTGTTTGGTGACAGACTGGGTTTGAGATAAACTTTGACGTCCTGTGCTGTCAGGAAGGCTGAAGTATGCGACGTCTGCTCTTATACATCTGTATATACTTCATGGAAATAAGCTTTTAATCCATGACAATGTGACACCCACATGTATAATCCCATTCACCATCGTGCCAGCTGTCCTCCCATATTAATGTGTCTGTGTGTGGATTTCTGCGTCTCTCTGTGTGTTTTTAGGGGGGGGAATTAGTGCTGGCATAGAACAATATAGAAAAGTCTTTGTAATTGTACATTAAGTGATCATAAAATTAAAAAAAATATTTATTTTATCGAGCTTTGCATGCTATATTGTGGCTTGGAATTAGTTTCTATGGGTTTTAGCTGTTTATTTGTATGTGTTTGAGATAAATGTTGTTAAATGTAAATTTAATTATTTACATAATTATTTAATAAATTTTAAATTAAATTGTTGTCATTTAGAGCTTGTTTGCATAAAATATCAAAAATGTGACTTGTTTATATACAGTACAGTATTTTTTTTCTTTTTTTTTGTCAAGAATGTTAATGATATAACTTTAGAAGAGTTTTGACATAAATTTTTGGTGTATTAAGTCTGATTTGTGATCAAAACTTATGAAAACATTCACTAAATTAACCATTTTCTGCAAAAGAAAGCTTTAAATTACAGTATTATTCTTAGAAATTTGGAAGAAATGTTATCAGACCTTTATAAAAATAACATTTTATTCAAACCCATAACTAGTAAATACAGAGAAAATTACATTTTTGCAAGTGGTCTCATTATAATTCATATAAATTTATCTAAATTTGAGGTGCAAAGTTTCTGCAGCGCTTTGTATTCCATATTCATGCCAAACTGTGGCTTGGAATCAATCCCTATGATTTTCACCTGTTTATTTGTCCTCCGTGTCGGGCCGTGCAAACTGACCTGCTTCCAGATGGCACACATGAGTCTGGTCAATTTTGATTGGCAGAACTGGGCAACAGAAATACCACGGCTGTAACCAGTCTCTCTACTGCAACCAGGTCCACGTTTATGCATATTCATGAGTTTTATTAGGGTGTGCAGTGGTATGAATATTCATACAAGCTCCTAATTGGTCTAAACATGTTTCTGCAGATGCTTACAGTATATAGAGCACTATTAGAAGGAAGGAGATATATTTTAATATGCTTTTTATATGTATATTTAGTGATTCACATGTGCTTCTATTAATTTACGGTTATGAACTGCATTATGGAACCTCTGTTGATTTTTCATTCATATATATATATATAATGCGAAGTGGGACACTGCCAACGAAAGTGCGGATCCAAATGCAGGGAATGGTCAGGCAAGCAACTGTCAACACAGGAGCAAACACATGTATACGGGCAATCCGGAGTCGTAGTCAAATAACAGGCTAATGGTCAGTACAGGCAGGCAGCAGACAACATAAACAAACAAACAAATAAACAAAGCAAGGTTAAAAACTGGCAAAACAAGGCAAGGAAACCGCGTCGTAATGTTCAAAAACAATATAACAAGACTCATCAATGAGAGTCTCAAAGTGAGTATAACGTATATCAGTCCATGAGCAGCATCAGCTGTGTGAGTAATCAATAGAGACTTGGAGTAGGTGTGTGTGTACAGGCATGATGTAATTTGTAGTTCTCTACCGATCTGCATGGATTAGATCACTGGTGATTGTGACACTAGTTTTATTACCAGTTTTTTTTTTTTTTACCATACTTTACCACACAGATAGAGACAACATATCAATTCAAACTATTAAAAGTGTCAATAAAAGTCACTTTTTCTAGCTTTTTTTTAAGTATATATATATATATATATATATATGTTTTTTTGTTTTTGTTTACAGTGCCGACACAATTGCACAATTGGTTGTAGGATTAACAATTGTCCCTGTGTCTGTCAGCAGCAGTGGAGTGTGTTTCCGGCATTTGGGAGCAGTTCTATTTCACTGCTCTCATTGTTGATTGAAAGTATTGATTCATCCCAGCTTAGAGAAAATAACACCCCGGCACCGGCCGCTGGCTGCCCATTTCAGCACTTTTATAGATCCAGTGGATTCCCACAGGCTGTGATTTGTAGAAAGGAAGATTGAAAGTGAGAGAAAGGATGTTGAGCTCGTACTCACAGGCGGCCCAAGAAGAGGATCATTTTTAATTGTGTTGGCTGACGATAAAACTGCTGAAAATCCGACAGACTTGCATTGATGGGATAGCCCAAGCGTGAATGTCTAGGGGGCCAGAATAGGGACTGAGAATGGGTTCGGGTAATGGTAAGAAATTAGCTCCAGAGCAACACTTCAGAACTGCTGAACATCAAAACATGCCCTTGAAAAACACTAATATTTTACAACCAGACCAAGTTCTGTTCAATCAATCAATCAATCAATCAATCAATCAATCAGTCAATTTATTATTTTAGTTTTTCATTCTTTACCTAATAACAGTAAGTATTACAGTAAGTAACAATCATAAAAAAATAGAGATAAAAAAATATAAATAAAGAGATACTAAGTCATAAGAATACAAAACAACATTGGAATACTACACCGTATTGAGATACTAAGTAATATTCTAATTTTAAAAAGTTCTAAGTACTTATTTTGAGATGAAAAAATTCAGACTTGTATTGTGAAAAGTCAAAATTACTGTACGACACACTGTAAAACATAAAAAGTTGAGTTAACTTAATTTTAAGCAACCGGCTGCAAATAAATTTTGAGTTTATTAAGCTTCCGTGATTGAACTTGTGCCAAACTATTTTTTTAAGTTGACTAAAAAGGCTGGTTCAGGTTAAGTATACTTTACAGAATAATTTGCCACAACTTCAACCACTGAAGCTTAAGAAACTCTAATTTTCTTTGCAGCCTGTTGCTTTAAGTTTTTAAGTTAACTCAACTCTTAATTTTTTTACAGTAGTAAATGCTCAAATGAAGAAATTCAAAGTCTCCTCAACTGAATGTTTTATTTTCATTAAACAAACATTTCCAAACGTGCAGTTAAATCGTTTTAATGATCATATTCAACCCTGAGCTCAAAAATATGTCCACCTTACTTACAATTTTAAACTCAGTTAACAATTTGTAAGTTGGATTTTTTACAGTGCACTACAAATGTCATCATTATAATCAAGTAAAGTTGAAATATCTCATGATACTGAGATAAAACAAATTGTTAAAGGGGTGGTCCACAACAATAACATATTTTAAACTTTAGTTGATGTGTAATGTAGCTGTGTATAAACTCTGAATGTAAGATACTCAAAGTTCAGTGCAAAAGGAGACATTGGCTTTTACAGAGTTAGCTTAGCAAAGCCTACAGCGAACGAAGTTTGGGAACTACAAAAAAAAGCATCCTGGTTAATGAACCCCAGCGAAGAGGCGTGGCCAGAGGTGCTGTGATGTTAAAGCAGATAAAGCTAAAATGGCGTCCATATGCTGCTATTTCCACAGAGCTTCCGTTTCTGTATTTGGGATTTCAAAGGACAATGCTTACAGCTTAATGTTAATTATGTTACAGAGAATTATATTATAAAAATATATACAGAGCTAGCGTTTCAGAAAGGTCTTTTACAGTTACACTGACTGACAGTATTTACACAGCAGAGGTAAAGCATGTGCTAGTAAAGGTGTGACGCTGCCATTATGTTAGCTGACCAATCAGAGCCTCATTTTCATGTTAGCTGAGTAGCTGTACATCATTAAAGCAAGGTATATGAAAAAATAACCTGATTTTCTACAAGTAAAGCATGAGCACACATTGCCTTGCATTCCATAAACACAACCAAGCCTTAAAAATTATTTCTGGACCAACCCGTTAATATTAATAACAATTGTAATAGTAATAATTATTATTAAAATGTTAATAATTATAATATAGTCACTAATACAACAAGGTGGTCAGTGGTTTTATTTGTTAATGCATGTATTTTCAACATAAACAATTTACTACTAAATTAGTATTTATTCATGTTAGATTTGAATAATGCATTAGTAAATGCTGAACTATGATTAATAAATTCTGCACAATATTGTTCATTCTTCATGTTAGTAAACATATTAATTATTGGAATAATATGAGCTGTATTTCCATATCTAACAGTACTGATGGTCAGTAGAATCAATAGAAACTATTTCCACATATAATACTTGACATAGATGCATGTTTTTAATGTTTACACTGTTTTAAACATGGATTAAATTGAGATTAACTTTTACATTGCCAAAGAGAGAATAGTTTTAGGTCACACTTTATTGTAAGTCACAATTCACACTATTAACAAACTTAGACTTTTAGCTTATTAAACCTATAATTATCTGCTTATTAATCGTTGGTAAGAAAGAACTTGAGTTTAGGTATTGGGTTGGATTAGGGATGTATAAAATCATACTTTATAACTACTAATAAATGGTTAATATTTTAATAATAGGCAGGTAATAAGCCAGTAGTAAATGGTGTGAATTGTGACTTCAATTAAAGTGTAACCAAGTTTTTGATGCCTCCTGAGCTCAGGACAATACACTTGCTGAAAATGTCCATGTGTTTGTGTGTCAGTGACAATAAAACACAATTCATATTCAACTTTGCACTACTTTCTTTTCAGGTGGGTGCCCATCGACGAGCGAGCCGGTGTCAGACAGATCCTGTGACCCAGCCTGCGACAAGCCACGCTCTATCTGCACTGAGGTTAGTATGTGCGTGCGTGTGTGTGTGTGTGTGTGTGTGTGTGTGTGTGTGTGTGTGTGTGTG
>CAIGQQ010000001.1:7561092-7576641 GCA_903798035.1 Danio albolineatus | reverse complement strand
TATATATATATATATATATATATATATATATCATTTTTCTTTATTCAGTTTTTTAAATAAGTAATTAAGCAAATATTAATATCAATATTATTTTAAGTTTTTTAAATATATATTTGTATTAATATTTATATTATATATTGTATTATATAAATTAAGTTAATATTAATTAAAAGTTTAACTAGTTAAAATAAAGTAAAAAAAATATGACAAATCTGTTTCGGAAAGTGTTTATTTTATTCCTATAATTTATAATTATAGCTAAAGTAAAATTTTTAGTAAAGTTTTTTTAAGTACTTTACTATTTTTTTATTTTTTAAAGTAAAGTTTTAGTTCACTACAAAAACTCTGCTTAAGATGAGAATTATATTATCACTATAATTATAATTATGATTAGTAGTAGTAGTAGTAGTAGTAGTAGAAGTAGTACACTGTAAAAAGGGATTAGTTACAGTACTTAAAGTGAGTAAATCAATTGCATTGCAACCAATTGCATTGCTAAAATAATGTAAGTAAACCTATTGTAACTTGGAACTCTTAAGTTGACTTAATTTTTATAATTATGCAAATTATATAAAAATATAAAATATAAAAATAAAATCACCATTTTCCAATACACCTTTATTATATATATATTTTCCCAGCTTTTCTGTGTGTAGCAAAATGACAGTAACTAAAATAAATAAGCTCTTCTAGACTCCAGCGTGTCTTCTAAATTCAATAAAAGCTATAATTGTAGATTTTATAAACTTAATGAAACCCCAAATATATAATATTGTAATTATTACAGTAATTATTTAAAAACAGACATGCTAAAATAGTCTTGACACTGTAAAAAGGGAATGGTTGACTTGAAAAAGTGAGTACAATTAGTATAATTATTAAAATTAAGTCAACGTAGCTGGGTTACACTGGGTTTACTTACATTTTCTTTGTGAAGTCAATCTGTTGCTTTTAAGGCAATTGGTTTACTCGTTTAAGTAACTAATCACTTTTTACAGTGTAGTAGTAGTAGTAGTTTCTATATTTTCCATATAAGACAAACATAAATATTTTGATTGATTCTCTCCACAATATCTATCAATCAATCAATCAATCTATCTATCTATCAGTCACCCTGAATATGAAACTTATATATTGTTAAAAGCAAGTTTGTTTCTTAAGCAACTGTAATAACCTTGAATATTTTTTAGACTCTTATTTAAAAACAAAAACAAAACTACTACTTGAAAGCATGTTTGTTTTTGCATTGTGTCTCTATTTTTTCCATTTTCTCATTCTTCATTTGCCTCCCCCTCGGCACCTGTCAGTTTGTGCATGCTGTCCCACCGCTCTCCTCCGAGCCCCGACCCGTCCATCTCCTCTGTGGTTTGGGTCGGCCCCAACGATCATGAGCTGATATACACCTGTCCTGACTGTCAGCGCACTGAGACTCAGTTCAGCTAGAGCTCACTCAGCCCTCCCACCACACGCTCGCGGCCAATCATCTCTGCTGCTCACGCTCACATGTGCCTTTCTGACCAATCACACGGAGACGTTTGGTGGAGGTGAGCAGGTAGACTAAAACAGAATGTAGAGCAGTAGTCTAGCTTCATATACACTGCAAAAAAATGGCTCAAGGAGTTTTTCATTCGTTTATTACATTTTTAATGGACAGATTATTGGTGAAAGCATTTTTGCTGATTTCTATATTACATATTATGTAATTTATGTAATAGAAAGTGTATGCAAATACACACTCTTGTATATACACTACCTGACAAAAGTCTTGTTGTTGGTCCCAGTTGTAAGAGCAACATATAAACACTTGACTTATAGTTGATCATTTGGAAAAGGGGCAGAAGATGGATTTTTCAGATGGATCATCCGTTGAACTGCATCCCAATCATCACTAATACTGCAGAAGTCCTATTGGAACCCGCATGGACCCAAGATTCTTACAGAAATCAGTCAAGTTTGGTGAAGGAAAAATCATAGTTTGGTGTTACATTCAGTATGGGGGCGTGCGAGAGATCTGCAGAGTGGATGGCAACATCAATAGCCTGAGGTATCAAGACATTTGTGCGGCCCATTACATTACAAACCAAAGCAGAGGGCAAATTCTACAGCAGGACAGCGCTCCTTCTCACACTTCAGCCTCCACATCAAAGTTCCTGAAAGCAAAAAAGGTCAAGGTGCTCCAGGCCAGCCTAGTCACCAGACATGAACATTATTGAGCATGTGTGGGTTAAGATGAAGGAGGAAACATTGAAGCTAAATCCACAGAATCATGATGAACTCTGGGAGTCCTGCAAGAACACTTTCTTTGCCATTCCAGATTTATTAATAAGTTGTTTGAGTCATTGCAGAGATGTATGGAAGCAGTTGTCCAAGCTCATGGGAGTCATACACAATATTAATTATTTTTCCTCTGCACCACGACTATACTGGACTATACTGGATTCTATACTGGACATTATTTCTGTTTAGTGACGAGACTTTTGTCTAAGCAAAGTCAGAGCTTACTGTCCTAATAAAATAATTAAAAATAAAGGCATGATCATATTTTATTTTGGGAAAATAAGGATAATCCAGAGGCCTTTGCCATTCATATAAGCCACTTCTGATACCAAATGATCAACTTGAAGTCAGGTTATTATTTTTTGTTCCTAAAACTTGGATAGGCGACACGACTTTTGTGTATTTTTATGTATATATTACATTAACACACATATGTACACATATATACAGTAAAATGTCAGTTCAAATTTACATAAATCAACATAAAGCAAATACTAATATATACGTGTATAGTAAATTAAGTCCTACATAAATGATAACAAATATGTCTTTAAAAAATACTAAATAAAAGTCGATACAAGCTGAATAAATTAAATTAAATAATTAAATATTGCGTCTGCAAAAAGTATATTTTATTGTATTTTACAGTGTATCCAACAAATATACAGTTAATTTAAAAAAAAAATTAAAGAAGAACTGGCATCGCACCAATATTTTAGCCAGTTTATGTAACTACACTGCCCTCTAATGGCCTGATTAGCCATCATCATCATCTTCATCATCATCTTCATTCTAACACATCTCTTTCATTATTTTATGATGTGAAATACTGCTTTATTCCTCAAGATCACCTTATTTGAATGTTAAAAGAATTCTCCTTATAAGATTCTTTTTTGTGCTGGAACTTGATAGTAGGGAATAAATATTGAAGTACATTTCCAACATTCTTTAAAACATCTTATTTTCTATTTATCAGGATAAAAAAACTCAGAGGTTTTTAACTAGGTGAATGAGTACTGGGAATGGTGAACGAATTAAATTTTTGGGTGAACTGTTCCTTTAATACTCGAAATGAAATTAAAAGTAAAGTCATGACACTGGTTTAGAGGTTGTTGTATTCACACGTGTCTCCGTTTCTATCATAGTACTCGATGAGGTAAGTTTGGTTTGTGGAGTTTAGTTTTGCTGTATTATGCTGCTGGCTGCTTCCATCGCTAAAGCATAAACCGCGCTTACTATTAAATTTAGCATGACAGCTAATAACTAATCCTGATAATTAAGACTATTTAGCAGCTGTCTTTGTGTCATATCAGAAATTTCACTACATGAATATTTAATAGGGTCAATTAGAGCTGGGAAATAATACACCGCTTATGTAAATGTCAGTTATTACAGTGTATAAGGGTCAAAGTGTCTCAATTTTGGCTTCTGCATCAGGTTATCTACTAGATAGATAGATAGACAGACAGACAGACAGACAGACAGACAGACAGACAGACAGACAGATAGATAGATAGATAGCATACTAAATGCAAGTAAATTATCTGCAACATAAAATGTTATAAATAGAATAATGTTAATAATAATGATACTATTTTATTAATAATAATAATTTTATATACTAAAACACTGTAAAAATATATATATGACTAATTAGCATGATAACATATGTTTTTAGTTATTTGTAACTTATTAAACTAAGTTAATCAGGCTCTAACTATAAGTTTATAAGTTACGCAGGCTGTTTTAAGTCAGTTTAACATAATGTTTAACATAAAGTTCAGTGGACTCATAATTTGATTTAACCTAAAAATTTTAGGCAACCAGAATTATTTTTACAGTGTACTAATAGTAAGAATAATAATTATTTTTATATACTACTAATACTACTACTAATTAGAATAATTGTTCAAAGTAACAGTTTGTGAAAATTATATTATTTTAGTATTTATTATAATAATCATATTATTTATAAATATATATTAACAAATTAAATCTTGTAGCAAGTACACTCTCGGAAATAAAGGTACATGAGTTGTACAACTTTTAAGAGAAACACTGTACTTTTTAGGTAGTAATATGTACCCCTGAGGTATTAATATGGACCCTTTAGGTACAAATGTGTACCGTTTGAAAAGGTACCACCACAGTGACAGCTCATGTACCTTTATTTCTGAGAGTGTATGGAACATTAAATTACATTTTTATGTGGGTAAAATATATGAAAGTTATCAGAAAAATAATACAATATATAATATATAATATATACAATTAGCTTTCAATTAAAAGCTGAATCCAAATTGTGTTGTTTAAACATTTGTACAGTTTTCGGTTTTTGACAGATATACATTCTTCTTTGTTAACTTTAAAGTAAATTTATACTAATAAATAAAGTTAACTTTAAATTTTAAGATTTATATATTATATTATATTATATTATATTATATTATTTGTATATTATATTATATTAGTCCTTCGTGGACTTCCAGGACAACACGTACTACACAAATTCACTTCATTAAACATGTACACATTGACATCACCTATATGAAATAAAATTACAGGTTAACTATGTACATAATAACTTAATTTGATTGTAATGCAATAATGTGCACCTTTTGTAATGCTGCTTTGAAACAATAATTATTGTAAAAAGTGCTATACAATTAAATTTGAATATTATATTATATTATATTATATTTTATTATATTATATAATGTTATTTTATATTATGTTATGTTATGTTATGTTATATTATATTATATTATATTATATTATATTATATTATATTATATTATATTACACAGCATGATGGCCCTTTAATTAAGCATGGCAACCAGCAGCAGTGCATGAACAACTAACAACACAAAATAGCATCATAAAACACAACCGCAAGCCATTTCAATATTGAAAGTAGACAAAACACTCGAATAAACAGATGCAATAGATATAGAGGTGAAAAGCAGTACAGTATAAAAGTCAGATTCTTTAAAGTATGTTTGTTATACAGATATATTACAGATCTTAAACAACCCTAAAGTATCTTTTTGCATCTGTTAAAGTGAAACAACATCTCTGTCTATTAACAGCTGCCTGTTTTTTTCCCACAGCAAAAAGCCAAAGAAGCCCCAGAGAAGACAGATGAACAACAGACTCAAGCCTCTGACTCTGGCTTACGACGGCGATGCTGACATGTAGCTTAACCACGTACGCTTTACAGTACAAAAAACTGGTCTCCTTTTCACAGTCGGCCATCGGTACAAGCCTCAAAAACAAGGAGACTCACGCAAACTCACCGACTGCTTTTTTTATAAGACGCTAATGGAACCTCAGAGAGAGACTCGACCCGTGTTTATATAATGTTTCTTCTCCCCCTCTTCCTTTTTTTACGTTCAAACTTTTTTGACTTTATTTCACAAGAGCCTTCACAAACTCTTCAAAAAAAAAAAAAATCTTCTTCAGGAAGTCTGCCTTCACCTTTCTGCCATCGACATCTTTCTGTAACATAGACTTGTCTTTTGGGAGGAAAGTTTGCAGGACCCTTTTTCAAATTTTTATTGAGAAAGCACAAAAATATGCCCGTCTCCTGTTTAATATCGTCGCATTTCTTGACAGCTACTGCGATGTCGGTGTACTCGCAGTGACACTCAATTTAACCAAGCGCTTTCAGCCCTGAAATATTCTTCCATTCCTGCCGGATCTATCTCTGCATTTAGCGATCAGAAGGATATTGAATGGGCTCACTAGCGCCCCCTATAGCAACTCTGGCCTGCCTTTCCCCTATTCTGTATCCAGGCTCCATTTTTGCACTATATTAGTGCAGCATGAACATTAACTTATAGCATTGCCATAGAAAACTGCCTCTCACATAACAAGATGATGTATAGTCTTGTGCTAGACACATTTCTTTTTTAAAAAAGAGCGAGAGATAACAAAAGTAGCCCTTTTTTTTCATCTGACGGAACTCACCGAGGTTTATTTCCACATACTCGTTTACTGGTTTCCTCTTGTTTGTGATGGAAGGGCGGCTGAAAAGATTTTGTGAACTCCACAAACGCCCATGTTTTGTGTACAGTCAGAATCAGCCATGTGTTTGCTTTCTTTGCCTGATTGACTTGTGTGTGGTTCAGTGGTTTTCACTTTGGAGATCCAGGTCGGTGACGTTTTCAGTGTGTTTCAGTTTGATTCCAAGGGCTCTGTGTTCGTAATCTGAGCGCTTTTAGCAGTGTGATGTTTGATTTGGTTATCCTGCTGCGTCTGTGTGAACCCTTTCTGTTTGCAGGTCATCTGCTATGTGTTACGCTCGTGTTCTCTTGCCACTCATTTGTTTCCATGGTTACTGATTGTGTTGCACACCTGATTCTAGTTTTGTTTTCATGAAACTTCGTATTGACCGTATTCTTTCAAAAACATGAATGAGCAGCCATTGGAACCTTGTTGCACTGAAAAAATATGTGTTTAAAAAAAGTTTTCCATATTTGGTGGTTCATGTTTTTTTTTTTTTTTTTTTTTTTTTTTGTTTGTTTGTTTGTTTTCATTTTATTTATTCATGTGGATTGCATTATAATAGTGGGCAAAGCGAGGCTTCACGAATCACTAAAAAAAAAAAAAAACAGTTGAAGCAAATGTGTCGAAGCTTCGAAACATTTTGAAACCCGTCTCTACAGTGATACCTAGTGGTTGTTTATCATGTATTGCTCTTGAACTGCTTCAGTAAAGAAACAATTGCTCAAACTGAGGTATTAAACCCAACATTGTAGAGTTCAAGCTTCAAGTGATTTAGTGAAGCGTTGAGCGTTCCTGACTAGCATGCGGAGACAAAGAGTTCGATCCCAGGGTGATGCAGCTATAGATTTTAGCTTTTAAATGCTCTATTCTTGTAGCGTGTTTTGTTTTAACATTGGTCTGACATTCAACCATCCAGTTTCCCCTACAAGATCAAGATGTGGCTGAGATATGTCACGTATTTATATGTAACCATGTGCTCATTCTGATGGTGTCCCTAAAAACTTGCTATATATATATATATATATATATATATATATATATATATTGTACAAAACAAATAATATAACGCAGGTGCAGCAGCAATAACAATGAAAGAACTAAACAAACTATGAGCAATATATGCACAGATAAATGAATACACAACTAGAAGCAGGTGTGCAATGTAATCAGTAACCATGGAAACAAATAAGAGAGTGAAACAGAGATAAACTGAGAAGTCCACAGAGCAGAACATAAACATTACATCATGGCTACATAATACAATAATAGCTTTCAGTTTCATATCAACTAGATTTAGAAAAACTTGCTGATTTTGAAAAAAAAATAGTTTGGATTGTTTTTATTTATACCACTGATTTGAGGTCGAAAAATTATTTTCTTTTATACATATAAATGGTGGTTTACATAAATACATGATGCACAGTGATGCGTTTATTACTGGTAAAGTTGGCTCACTGAAACGATTACAAACATTTTAATTAATTGGAATGAAGGCATGTATTTTGTGCCTCACATATTTGGATTTAGACTTCAAGTAACTTAAAGTACTAAGCTTATTAAAACTAATGAAAATTTGCATCTGTGAGCAAAAAAGAAAATTTACTGCAATGGAAATGAAAACAATGCAAATTTTAAAACTAATTCACAATATTCATATATGCTCATGGTGCAGCACGATAGCTCAGTGGTTAGCACTGTCGCCTCACAGCAAGAAGGTTGCCTGTTCGAGTCCCTGCTGGGCCAGTTGGCATTTCTGTGTGGAGTTTGCATGTTCTCCGATGTTCACGTGCATTTCCTCTGGGTGCTCTGGTTTCCCCCACAGTCCAAAGACATGTGGTATGAGTGTGTGTAAATGAGTGTGTGGGTGTTTCCCAGTACTGGGTTGCGGCTGGAAGGGCATCTGCTGTGTAAAACATATGCAGGATAAGTTAGCAGTTCATTCCGCTTCGGAAACCCCTAATAAATAAAGGGACAAAGCTAAAGGAAAATGAATGAATGAATGAATGAATAAATGTATGTTCATTACTACATTATTTGTGGCTTATCTGGGATCTAAAAACGCAACCTCATACCAACAATCATACCACTACCAATGAATAATTTATTCATTCTAACATACAGTATTTTTTCATTTTATAAGTCACCATATGCCAACAGAATTGGTTCATACTGTATATGATTTCGGAAATGACTGAAATGATCATCACTGTCACAGACCATCTAATAACTGTGTAGAAAAGCACAAACAAGTACTAACTTTGGGCCTACAGTCTACAGTAAATAAATAACGGACGCTATTGATCTCTAAAGGCATATCATCAAGTTTGCTTTCAAATGCGATGGGTGAAAGGAATGTTTACTTATGTGTTAATACTTGTTTTGTTCATTTGTAAATACATGAATGATCTTTTATTTAATAATGATTTCTTTATTGAATATAAATTTACTCATTTTTTTACTTCACAAAGTGTTTAGTACGAACCTCTCGAAGTGTGTCTGACGGAGCGTGTTTGCGCGCGCGCGCGAGCGAGTGTGTGTGTAAAGTGTGCATGTGTGTGAGAGAGTCTGTTGTTACTGATCTTCGCCGGGGCGAACCAGGTTACTGTGTGAAATATTGCTTTCTTCTTTTCCTACAGGTTGTTTATATGTGTCTGATGAATTGCTGATAATAAACAACAAAAACATTGCTGTACACGTGTCTTATTTTAGTTTGCTTTTTATATTATACGGATATCGGTTGTTGTATTGTCAGCCTAAGATACAGTAAATGCACAAAGATACGTCTATAACACAGACAAATGTTTGTGTGTGTGTGTGTGTGCAGTGTAAACACTATATAAGGCTGCAAGTGTATTGTGAAAAAAATGGAACATTTATAGAAAATTTATATGTTTATTTGAGCATTTTATTAAAAATTAGACATACACTCACCGGCGTCTTGATTAGGTACACCTGTCCAAGTGCTTGTTAGCGCAAATTTCTAATCAGCCAATCACATGGCAGCAACTCAATGGATTTAGGCATGTAGACATGTTCAAACCGACCATCAGAATGAGAAAGAAATGGCATTTAAGCAACTTTGAACGTGCTATGGTTGTTGGTGCTAGACAGGCTGGTCTGAGTTTTTCAGAAACTGCTGATCTACTGGGTTTTTCACGCACAAACATTTTTTGGGTTTACAGAGAATGGTCTGAAAAAGAGAAAATATCCAGTGAGTGGTAGTTCTGTGGGCACAAATGCCTTGTTGATGCCAGAGGTCAGAGGAGAATGGCCAGACTGATTTGAGCTAACAGAAAGGCAACAACCGCTTGTTATAACTGAGGTTTGCAGAAGAGCATCTCTGAACGCACAACATGATGTCGAACCTTAAGGCGGATGGGCTACAGCAGCAGAAGCCCATACTGGGTGACACTCTTGTCAGCGAAGAACAGAAAACTGAGGCTACAATTGGCACAGGCTCACCAAAATTGGACAATAGAAGATTGGAAAAACGTTACCTGGTCTGATGAGTCCCGATTTCTACTTAGACATTCGAATGGTAGGGTCAGAATTTGGCATCAACAACATGAAAACATGGATCCATCCTTCTTTGTAGTAACGGTTCAGGCTGGTGGTGGAGGTGTAATGGTGTGAGGGATATTTTCTTGGCACTTTTTGGACCATAGTACTTGTTGATCATCGTGTTCATTGTTGACACAGCGTACCTGAGTATTGTTGCTGATATGCTCATCCCTTTATGACCACAGTGTATCTATCTTCTGATGGCTACTTCCAGCAGGATAACGCACCATGTCATAAAGCACGAATCATCTCAGACTGGTTTCTTCTATGCCACAAAAGAATAAGGCAGTTCTGAAGGCAAAAGGGAGTCCAACCCGGTGCTAGTAGGTGTCCCTAATAAAGTAGCCGGTGAGTGTAGATAGATACATTGAAAAACTGTTTGTTTTTTGCAAAATTGTTGCGAACAATTCATATGGGCTGAATTTAAACTAATTAAATGTAGTAATGTTCAACTTAATTTGTTGAAATTAAACCCAAATATATAGTTTGCGACCACTTACCTTAAAAAAATTAGTAAATCCAATGGTTCGTTTTTTTTCAGGATAGATAATAGAATTTACCTTTTATATATTTTGAATTGTATATTGTATACATCGTTATCTCAAAGCTATCAAATTTTTATATGCACAAAGGATTAAAATAAGAGATTCTTTTTCACCTTTAAGAAGGTTTCATATATAATCAGTATTAAAAATACATTGTAATTTGAAATGCAGACGTGGTGGGAAAGGGAACACTTTGAAGTGCATTTTGGATGTTCTTTGCATAGCTGTAAAATTATCCAAAATGATAGGTGAATATAACGTGTTTATTGCCTACAGTGTCTCACTGTAACTGACTTTATATTAAAGGTATTACATCTGTATATAGACCCATAATCATCTTCCTTATGTTGTGTAAAATCTCAACTCGTTTGATCATTTTTTATTTGTACCACTAGATGTCGCTAGAACACAACATCTGAATTGCTGCAATAGCTGACAAGCATTTTATTTTAACCAGCCTCAAATATTTAATGAATCGAGGTTCGCTGAAACCTACTCTAACGGGTTTACCCCAAATCTAACTGGTTTATCCAATCCATCAATCTGATTTAAAATATTTTTGAATGGTTTTCAATTTTCATGATGTTCCCCTTCACAAACAGCATAAATCCACTGTATGACTTACTGTACAGTACAATATCACATATAATCCCATACAATCAAAGAAAAGATTCAGAAGATCTCACAGTTGGAGGTCGTTCCCATTTATAGAGTTGGACATAAAGTGTCAGTGCCTACAGTGTAGGATGTTCTTGTTCTTATATTAACAGTAGAGTCGTCCCGCTGCCCTCAGCTTGTTAAAGTCATATCTGGCTTTAATCAACAGGGTCACAATGCTCCTATGATTATAATCATGGCTTGAGGCCTGTGGGAGTCTTCAGTCCTCATTACCCAATCAGTAATTATCACAATCATGTCTCTTGGCCCTCATACCAATTGAATTCACAGCTAAGAGAAGGAAGCCTTACAGACTGACCTAATCAATTAATTCCCAGCACAAGGCTACTTCAATCCGATGACTTTGTCCCAACCTCTGAGTTATCAAGATGGAGAGAAAATTTGATTAAGCAGAAACCGGCATTCGGATTCCCGGAATATCAACACCGGAGGAAGGAAGGATGTTGGTTTGCTTTTGGTCCAGCATTGAGGAACTGTGATAATCTCGGGCTGATAAATCAAGCTCTTGCTCTGTTACACCATTAAGTTGCACTTTAGGGAGTCTTGAATCTACAGATCTTGATTGATTTGAGGACCTGCGATGACTGTGCCAAATGTTCAAATGCTGGGGTGAAAACTTAACTTAAAGAGACGGCACAACCAAAATGTACACCATGCAAACCTGTATTGATTTTAATATATAATTGTTTCTGTACAAAACATTATATAGATTAAGAATATTTTTTACAATAATTACTTTAATTTTATGGGCTCTTTAAAAGTCACATGATATTAAAATCAAGTTTTTTTTTGTTAATTTTAAGGTTAACTATAAGCTAGTGTGCTACAAAACTAACTTAAATCTCATTTAGAAGATATAAACCTGATATAAACATCCAAAGCTTGCTTACATTTAGTGTCACGTCTGCCTAAATGGATCAATGACCTCATACTTCAGTTTCTCATCAAATATTTGACCAATCAAAAGCTCTCTAATATCAGACATGTCCCGTCCCCTTTATAACACTCCTCATTTGCTATTCTGTCGAGATCACGTCACATTTCGAATAAAACAAATGTTCATTTCAAAGCACACCATGGGACCATTCCAACCCAGGCTTATTCTGATTATGTACGGCTATATACATTTCTCTATACATGTGTGCGCATATGGGAGAACATGCAAACTCCACACAGAAATGCCAACTGACCCAGCCAGGACTCGAACCAGCAACCTTCTTGCTGTGAGGCGAACATGCTACCCACTATGCCACCGTGGCATATATATATATTAGAATCAGAATCAGTTTTATTGCCAAGTGTGCTTCACACACACAAGAAATTTGCTGTGGCTACAGAAGCTTCCAGTGTACATAAAGTGACAAGTGACAACACAGAATAAATATGAAAAAAGAAGACGATAGACATTAAACAGAGATGCAGTCAGTCCAACGATCTGGATGTTGAAATGTATGTACAGATTTGTTATAAATATACAGGTTATAAGGTGCTGTGTACAAATGCGTAAGGAGAAGTATTGCATTGTATATTGTTATAAGGTGCTGTGTCCAGATGCGTAAGAAGTATTGCATTGTATATTGTTATAAGGTGCTGTGTACAAGTGCGTATGAGAAGGTATTGCACGTTTATTGCACAATAGGAAAAATATTAACTGTTCATGAGGAAAGAAACTTTTCCTGTGTCTGGCTGTTTTTGTGCTCGGTGCTCTGTAGCGCCGGCCAGACGGTAACAGTTCAAACAGGAAGTGTGCTGGGTGCGAGGCGTCCAGGGTGATTTTGCGAGCCCTTTTACTCACTGTGGAAGAGTAGAGTTCTTAAAGTGTAGGAAGGGTAGTGCCAGTTATTCGTTCAGCAGTCCGGACTATTCGCTGTAGTCTACGGAGGTCGGATTTAGCTGCTGAGCTGAACCAGACGGTGATTGAAGTGCAGAGGATGGACTGGATGACAGCTGAGTAGAACTGCACGAGCAGCTCCTGTGGCAGGTTGAACTTTCTCAGCTGACGCAGGAAGTACAGTACAGAATATTCCACTTGGTCTTAAAGCCTTTTTTGATGGGTTATTTTCACTATTGATGATGGCTTAGCAGTCAAAATAGAACATATATGGGACAAATTCTGGAGTAAGGGGTGGGTCTTCCAAACCACCTGAAACCCCCCTGGCTACAGGCCTGAAATTTGTAGGAGTTCCTTTCTACTGTTGAACACTAAAGAAGATGTTTTGAAGAAAACTGAAAACCTGTAACTGCTGATATCCTTAGAAGAAAAAACAAATACTATGGAGGTCAATGTTAACAGGTCTCCAGCTTACTTCAAAATATGAAGTTCAGATGCAAACACCTACGTTTGGAAGTCTTCTGTCTGAAATTTTGTCTAAAATGAGCATTTTTCTGAGGCTGTTGTATGTTTAGTAATTGTACTCTTATGCAAAATAATAGGTTCATCTCAGTGCATTTTGAGGTTTTTGCACCTGAAGTCTTCATATCTTCTTCAATGTTTATCATATGAATGAAAGCCAAGCAGGTTTGGAACAAGTAAAAGGTGAGAAATTGATGACAGAATTTTTAGTTTTGAATGAACTACCCCTTTAAATTTTGGGTGAACGGTTCCTTTAAGAAAGACGCCATATTACTAAAACTTCATCGATTTCTCTCGTTAAACTTCTTGAAACTTCCTCAAAAGGCCCATGCAGATGAAACCAACAACTCCAGAGCATACTGAAAACAAAAAAGCAACATTTGCCGTCTTGAGCAGTGAGACATTTGTCATTGTTTAAAGAGTCGAGTTTGTAATTCACCATAATCGGAGTCATTAACCCTCCTGATTGTGAGATGCAGATGCGCTGGACTTTGTGTACGAGTATCGGTCTGGCCGCGTCTTCGAGTCCAGCCGTCAGTTTAATTGGCATGCGGAAGCACTTGATGCGCGCCAGCTGCATCCTGCGCCCGGTGCTCTGATCCCGCATTTGTCTCTGTCATTGCCTTCGGGTCCGCCCGCTCCAGCACTCTTATGAGCCATGCTGGCAGCACTACCAGCCTGCACCAACTTAGCTCCACATGAAAAGTCTCCTTCTTTCTTTCATTTCAAACACACACACACGCACGTCCTTCAAATCAAAGCTGCTGCTTTCAGGATGACTACCAGGGTTATTATAGTTTAGTATTTTCAAATGAATTTTTATTTCAATATTATTTTAACATTTGCTTTATGTTTCAGTTGAATGTTTGCTATAGTTTCATTGTTGTGTTTTTTCTTTTAGGTTAACAAGTCCACTTTCAGCGGTTCATTCCACTGTGGCGACCCCTGATAAATAAGGGACTAACTAAGGAAAATGAATGACGTCCATTTTTCTGTTGTGCAGGAGATGGAAACTGGCTTGGATGATGTGATGGAGGTGAGTAAACGACAAAACATTATTTTTATATGCCATATTTAATTAGCCAAGACAGAGATCTATAACTGTATTAAATATATTGTTATTGTAAACATAGTTAAAACTTCAGTCAAAAGGCCTTGATATGATTATTGTGAATGTAATTATTCTGAAGCATAGCTTAAAGAATTATTTAAGATTATTTTAAAATATGCTTTAAATTTCAGCTTTAATTTAGATTCATTAAATTGTATCTCAATGGGACCTTTATCAAATAGGTAAGTAAAAAAAAGGGATTTTATTAGTTTTATTTTTCTATTTCTATTTAGTTCCCTTTTTATTTAGTTTATATTTGTTGAGTTCACATATATTTAGTGATCGTAGTTTAGCAGAGCTACAATATCAGGACACTTCCAGTGTTTAACTAAGCCAAGTTTAATGTTTCCAATTAGGGCTGCACAATATATCGTTTCAGCATTAATATCGAAATGTGATCGTTCGCAATAGTCATATCGCGACTATACGCAATGTTGAGTCTAATAATGTATCATTTTGAAAGTGTTTTATGAGGCCTGTGGCTGTGTCAGGGTTTTAGAAGGGAACTTATACCTTTTTATTTTAATTTACGTTTTGTTATTCAGTTACTGTATACCTGAATATAGTTTGACTCCTTGAGAAAACAGTCAAACGCTGTTTATTTAATTAGTATCTTTTTCCTTATTGAATTTATCTGTGCTTGTAGATTGTTTGGTGTACTTTATGCACGCCTATTCAGAATCATCCCAATCGATCAAAAATGATAAATTCTTTCCAAATAGTTATTCAACTCATCTAGAATTTGTGTTCTTATCGCTATATATATTGCAGGAAAAAATACAGATGCTAGATTTTTCCAATATCGTGCAGTTCTACATCCTATTGACTTTTTTGCAGCCTACTTGGGAACAAAAAATAATAGCTTAAAGATTGAACCCAAAAACATACAAATGCAAGTTAAAGTTATAGTCTGCTCATTTACTCACCCTTTACTTGTTTCAAACTTGTTTGACTTCGGTTTTCTTTAGTTGAACACAAAAGAAGATATTTTGAAATGAAGATATGTTGGAAACCTG
>CAIGQQ010000001.1:7546936-7560692 GCA_903798035.1 Danio albolineatus | reverse complement strand
TTATATTATATTATATTATATTATATTATATTATATTATATTATATTCATTCATTCATATTCTTTTAGGCTTAGTCCCTTTATTAATCTGGGGTTGCCACTGCGAAATGAACCGCCAACTTACCCAGCATTTGTTTTACGCACAGATACCCTTCCAGCTGCAACCCATCTCTGGGAAGCATCCATACACACTCCTTCACACACATACACTTCGGACAATTTAGCCAACCCAATTCACCTATACCACATTTGTGGGGGAAACCGGAGCACCCGGAGGAAACCCACGCAACCACTGGAACAACATGCAAACCCCACACAGAAATGCCACCTGACCCAGCCGAGGTCTACTTACTATGCCACCGTGGTGCCATATATTATATTATATTATATTATATTATATTATATTATATTATTACAAAATAAGCCCAATCATTGTGAAATAATGCATTCGTTCTTAATGTTGCTTTTCAATTCATCTGGCTCAATTGTATTGCAACATATTTTCCAGTAAAATAAATATTGCAATGTCAGTTTCTTTGCCCCAATATTACGCATGCAGCTCTAGTACATACAGCATGTAATGTATATAAGAAAGCCTGAGCAATGGTTTGTGGTGTAAAATAACACCTGGCCGCTGGCACCTGGCATAAGAGCACCAGAGTTTGGCCTAATTGAAAGCCTCCCCATTGTGTCACCACAGCCCTTATGGGGTCTGTTCCCTTCTCTCTGAAACATCTGCCCACACAATCAGGCATTCAGCCATGCCAGCTGAGCCATGCCACAGCAGTGTATTGCCAGCGTCACTCAGCTGGCTCAATCTTTCTCTTCCTCCTTTTCTTTATCTGTCTTTCCCTGTCTTTATCCCTCGCTTCTCTTCCACTGAACCGTTCGGAAATGGAAGTCTCTACCCTATAATCTGCTGTTCTCTCCGGCAGATTACATGGTTCGAGTGAATGTGAATGAGAGTGAGAGAGGACCAAAGGTAGGCTGTGTTAAATTAAACCCACTTGACCTCGTGATTAGACTGAAGGGAGAGTGTGTATTGTGCGCAGGTGTCCGCAGATTTGAGCATCACATCCGCGTATGTTAAGTCTAGATGTATATTCCAAATGATAAGTTAAAAGATCGCAAGGAGTTGGATTGTTAAAATGTGATCTGCATTGTTGTGTTAAGAGAACGTCATTTATTCAAAGCTATTTCCCACTCAGTACTGATTCTGCACAGCAAAAATTCCAGTGTTAAATATACAGTGTGATTTTTTTTTTTGGTGCTGTTCAGTGTTAAAACCCAGAGTACATTTCAATCCTCAAGTGTGAAAGAGCGTATATTTAAGAGTTTTTTTTTATGTTAAACTTTTAACCCAATATGTAGTGTATTTCCCACTCGTGAAGGGTAGTTTAGTTTTTTGCTCGAACAGGTTCTTTCGGACAAACAGTGATCAAACCAGTATGTTTTACAAGTCTTGATGATATAATAAATTATAAGATATGATAAATTAATTCTCATCAGAAGCAGTAGATGCACTCATTAGCTTATATACACATAAACTCTGTGAGTAATGTACAAATTTAATATATTAACACTTTGTTGGTGTAAGAAACTTTTACTGTGTTGAAATTAACTCTGTGAGTAATGTACAAATTTCACACCTTAGAAAGTGTTATTTTAACTCCAAAATGGAGGGAGTCATATGTACACCCAAGGAGTGTTAAGTTAAACTCAAATTGAGTTAAATGTACACTGATTTTTTTGCTGTGTAGGTACAAACTCTCATTAAAGGTGTAGTTCACCCAAAAATCATTTACTCATCCTTCACTTGTCATAAACATGTTTGAGTTTCTTCTTTTCTGTTGAACACAAAATAACCTATTTGTTAGTGTAGTGTACGAGTGTGTGTGTAATTGCGAGTCTGTATGAGTGTTTTCCAGTACTGGATTGCTACTGGAAGGGCATTCACTGCGTAAAACGTCGGAATAGTTGGCGGTTCATTCCGCTGTGGCGACTCCTCATAAATAAGGGACTAATTTGAAGGAAAAGTAATGAATTATATTATATTATATTATATTATATTATATTATATTATATTATATTATATTATTCCTCAAATATAATATCTCCATTTGTGTTCAACATAAAAAGAAACGGATGAAGATTTGGAATCCCTTGAGGGTGAGTTAATAGTGATTAAATTGTCATAGTTTATATTGTTATAAGGTGAACTATCCCTTTAAAATATAAAGTCACAGTCTGAGATATATGTGAGATGTTATGTTGTAATTATGAGATATAAAATTGTATTTGTGAGTTTAAGAAGTCACAATTTTGAAATGTAAAGTCAAATTATGAGGTTGTATTTGAAGTATAACACAACAGAGACAATACATTGCATTCGGATAATATGAATTCTCATTTGCAAGACACAAGGCTAAAATAGTGACATAAAATCAAATGTATCAGATATTACGAGCTGTAAGGTTCCATTACATAAATGCTGTACCTTGATTTAGAGATTTAGTTGGAATTATGGCTTTTATATTCTCAGTTATGACATTTTGAATTAATATTGATTATTTAGTTTGCATTTTCTCCTCGTGTTTGCGTGGGTTTCCTTCGGGTGCTCTGGTTTCCCCCACAGTCAAAAGACATGTGGTATAGGGGAATTGGGTAGGCTAAAATTGTCCGTAGTGTATGTGTGAACGAGTGTATAGATGTTTCCCAGGGATGGGTTGCGGCTGGAAGGGCATCCGCTGCGTAAAACAAATGCTGGATAAGTTGGCCGGTTCATTCTGCTGTGGTGACCCCAGATTAATAAAGGGACTAAGCCGAAAAGACAATGAATGAATGAATTAATAATATAATTTAATTTATTTTTCACTTAAAGATAAATAGTATCTGACAATATTTGATCAAAATTATGTCATACAAAGATGCATTTGTGAGATGTCCAGTCACATTTGAAATGTACAGCATATATAAAATACTTCTTAGGGATGGGTTTAGGGTTGGGGTGGGGGTAGGTGTTAAAAAATACAATTTCTTGGGTAATTTAATAGATAACATAAATAATACACGGTACAACTACTGTTTTTAAATTACTGTGACGGTTGGAACTAGGGTTGGGGTGGGGGTAGATGTTAATAAAATACAATTAATGGGAAATTTAATAAATAATATGAATAATTCTCGTTAACTTTTAGCTCCCACCGTATCCAAACTTGCACCAACTGAAATGCAGTTCTCTCATGTTGTCCGAAATCGATTCTCAAATCAATTGTAAACTTAATGATTTTTTGCAAATTTAAGTGGATTGAACATTAAACAACTAAGCAGTCCCCAAAAAAACCCTCATAAGTTGTGTTGATTCAGCTCATTTTAAATAAATAGTTTGCACAACCAGCAAATAAAATTTTTTGAGTGTAGTTTTGGCGGTTCATTTCGCTGTGGCGACCCCTGGTAATCAGAGGCTAAGCTGAAGAAGAGTGTATGAATGAATGAATGAATGAATGAATGAATGAGTTACAGTTGTAATACAAAAATTAAATTTGTAAATAAAGCAGTGTTTTTGAATATCAATTTACAAATGTAAGAAAACAATCACAAAATATGACAGTCACTGTTGTGATGTACTGTACTGCAAAGTGTCCATTTGTACAGTACACATTATGTAACAACTTTAACGCTGCAATACAATAAAGTGTGTTGAAATCAGAATCAGAAAGACCTTTATTGCCAAGTATGTTTACACAAACCAAGAATTTATTTTCGGGACAGAACAAGAAGAGACAATGACAGGGACAAGAAGTAAAAAATATACAAGAAGTAAGAAGTAAAAAAATATAAAAATGGACATAATGTATGTACATGCAGAACAGCCATACAGAATTGTGAAGCAGATTTGTGAGATGTAATATTGGTAGTTATTCAAAATAAAGCAAACTGTAAAAAAAAAAAAAAAAGATTGCTGTCTATATTTTTAATTTTTTTAGTTGAATCAAATTAACTTTCCTACACTGTAAAACCCAACTTTATCCAGTCAACTTTATCTAATGAAATGAGTGTAGTTAACTCAAAATTTACAGAAAGTTAATTCTACTCATTTGAAAAGAGTTTTGAACTCAGTGTTGAAGGTAGTTAATTAAAAACCTCATTACTTCAACTTAAATGGAGTAAGTTCACAGTACTCATATAGTTTTTTTTTTTAACTCAAATGATTTGTTGAAATTGGTTTTGTCAAACGGTTTGAGTTGCCTTAACTTATTGGGTTTTACAATATTCAGATGGTTTGAGCTCTCTTCATTTATTGGATTTTACTGTGCTCAAATTGCTTAGTTTACTCAAGTGGGTTAAGTTCACAGTAATTATTAGAATTAATTTTTGAACTTTGTTGCAATCAGTTTCCTGAATTGGTTTGAGTTACTCTAACTTTTTTGGTTTTATAGTGTATGTATTTTAACTTACATCAATAAAACTGACTAGAAATATTAGGATACATTTTTATAACCTAAACAAAATAGTTAAAACCTGATTAATGTATTAAAATAAGTTAAAGCAACATAAATAAACCAATGTTTGTCTTGAATTTTTGTCAATATATTTTTTACATTGCACATTTTTGAGATGAAGTCATCAATATCTAACTGTACATTAAGATAAAATACTTAAGATACAAGGCTATTCTTTGTTGCACAAGATTATCATTAGGTATGATAAGGAAGAAAATGAATGTAATGTTGAATACCCCCTCGAGTCATTAATTACCTGTCCTGCAGACTTGACTGAGCAGAGAGGTCAAGCATACACTGCAGGTCCTTTACAGGCCCCAGTATTGTGGCCTTCAGCATTCCGGGGTTATTTGAAGTTATTAACCCCAGGTTTTAACATCAATAGGCCATATGCTCCACATTCTGCTCCTGAAGCTGGTTGTGAGCAGCGTCCCCTCAGCCGTGCTCTGTAAAGCTGCGCTGATCCTGGATGATGATACATCCCTGCAGGCCCATTTGCTGCATTCTATGACTCTGAAGGCCACCTCCAGCATTCACAGCCTCGTCCTGTTTTAGCCGCGGTCTGAGTTACTGTCTGTGAGAGACGCCTCAGACTGCCGCCGCGCTGTAGCAATGAGACCGCCACTGATTTATAGAGTCAGACCCCTGCTGCTTTTCTTCTTCTTTTTTTTTTTTTACATGCTTGCTTACTGACAGCTGTGTAAAAATCTACACTGTCAGCACTTGCTGGTTCATTTTTATTTATTTATTTATTTATTGCACTTGCATTTCTTTGGGTGTCTTTATTTTCAGCCCTTCTTAAAATATGGGACTAAATTATAGATACCTAATCATTATTTTTTTATTGAATACATGCATTAAAAATCAGGATTATTATTTTTTTTAAAACATTCTGAAAGAATTTTTTGTTATTTTGACCATGCAGTTGTCTTTTTGCTCTAAATTATATTTAGAAGAAATGTCATTAGCAGTGTGCAATTTTTTTTTATTTTTAAAGAAAAACGAATGAAAAATAAATAAATTATATGAAATCTATATTTTATTTTATGGGTATATTAAACAATATGGAATATGTTGGCATTTGAAAAAAATCTGTGTGCATTTTGTCAGTATATTGTGTGCGTAAACATATACATATAAATATATACATATATACATATATATTTATACACACACACACACACACACATCTATCTTCAGACAGTATTGTCTTAAACTCTTAATCACATGAAAGTTAGCTTGCCATTTTATGTATTTCTGACATTACTGATTGACAGATGAGGCCCGTAGCCAGACTGGTGAAAGGAGTGGTTCTTTTTTCTCAAAAAGTGGACCATTTTGCAGTTATTCGCCTAATTTTCGATTAACCTACACTCTAAAAAAAAAAAAAGGTTCTTCAGTGGTTCTTCAGAAGTTCTTTGCGGTATTTGAGGTGCTATTTAGCACTTTTACTGTGTAAAGAACATTTAAAGCACCATAAAGGTTCTTCGGTGGTTCTTCAGTGGTTCTTTAAGGTGGTCAGGGTGCTATTTAGCACTTTTACTGTGTAAATAAACTTTAAAGCACCATAAAGGTTTTTCAGTGGTTCTTTGGGGTGTTTAAAGTGCTATATAGCACCACTACTACTGGTAAGCACTTGTTCTTATAGCTAATTCTCATAACTATTATGCCGGTTTTATTTGCGGAAAGGGTAAAGTAACATTGTAAGCACCTTAAAATATAGGTGCTATATAGCACCATTTGACAAAAGTACTATTCATTCATTCATTTTCTTTTCGGCTTAGTCCCTTTATTAATCCGGGGTCGCCACAGCGGAATGAACCACCAACTTATCCAGCATTTGTTTTACGCAGCGGATGCCCTTCCAGCCACAACCCATCTCTGGGAAACACATCCATGCATTCTCATTCACACACATACACTACGGACAATTTAGCCTACCCAATTCACCTGTACCGCATGTCTTTGGACTGTGGGGGAAACCGGAGCACCCGGAGGAAACCCACGCAACCACGGGGAGAACATGCAAACTCCACACAGAAATGCCAACTGGCCCAGCCGGGGATCGAACCAGCGACCTTCTTGCTGTGAGGCGAACGTGCTAACCACTAGGCCACCGTGGCGCCCACAAAAGTACTATATAGCACCTATTTTTTAAAGGTGCTGTATAGCACCAAAAAAGGTTCCCCCCTCGTTACGACCAAAGAACCAGTTTTGGTGCTATTTATAACCTTTTTTTTTAGAGTGTATAAGATCTAAATACTGCATTTTAGTGATATTTTAAGCACTATTTTTAGCTGGATTCGCTTATCGAATGGTCATCATAACCACACATTTTAATGTAACAAAAACACTTCCTAAAGATTCAGAATAAAGAAATCTGAATAAATACTTATTTTTAAAACACTAATTTATTACATCCAAAATCATTAGAAAAAATAGGAATCTGTTAAAGTTTTAAATCAAAAACTGTAGTCTATTTCCAATTATTAGGCAACAATTATAACAACCTGACCAGCACATTCTACTTTGCTGAGTCAAAATTTGTCCATTTGAATAGATAGAAGTAATAATAATAATAATAATAATAATAATAATAATAATAACGTAGCCCTTCTGATTTTTCTAGCCTCACTTTTTAAAAAAGTAAAAGTGAAAATTCATGCAATAGCCAAATTAGTATTCAAATAAATTTAATATGAGCCCCTTTTGACACTTTGCAGCTGTTTTTGGTCATTTTTTGTTTCTAGAATAAGGTCCAAGATTTAGAATAAAAGTTACTTGTATATTATTTTTTATATTTAACAACGATACGGTCAGTCATTAGTGAAAAATGACATCCAACTGCATGTTTTCTTGCACAGCAGAATGTTGGACTCACGAAAAAAATTGTTAGCATTGGTCAAAACTTATTAGCTGAAGTCACAACAGCCAACAGAGGATTCCACTTGATCTTAAAGCCTTTATCGATGGGTTGTTTTCACAATTTATGATGGCATAGCAGTCAAAATATGACAAATGAGCTCATGCATGGGACAAATTCTGGACTTTTGTCAGTGAGGGGTGGGTCTTTCGAACGACACCCCCCACCCCCGGCTACTGGCCTGGCCCACTGTTCGTTTAACAGCAGAATAATGCATAGATGATTATAAAATGTGATGATTATAAAAGTTGTGTTCTTCAGTTCTTTTCTTTCTTTTTTTTACACAAATATGCCACTCTTTCATTTTTTAGGTCTCCACAATACACTTCATCAGGAATAGCCTACGTAAATGTAGTAGTGTAAGTGTAGTGTAAGCTAAAAGATGCTTTCAGTTTTTGATGACAACACCAGTATCTGTGGAGTGTCGCTCCTCGAACAGCGCGACACACGGAAACACTCCAAATAAAATAAAGAAAAGCTCCTCCGGTGGCCTGAGAGTCTCTTTTAAGTCTTCGCGATCGTGTGATCCCATAGTCTCGGACCAATCTCGTCCTCTTCTCTAATTTCCCCCTCCATACTCTCTCCTGTCGTCCCTCCCCTCCGCGCGCCTCTCCGGATGTAGTAGCGCGCGCGTGGCTCTCAGCGCGCGATATAAAGCCTCCGCTGAGTGACAGCGCGCGCCTGAAAAGCCTCTGTCCTTGTTTCTAAGAGGACTTACGCCGCAGTCACTCCAGGCAGAGAGACCAGCGAGCATCTCCCATGACATCTTAATGAAATATGACTGTGCTTCACTCCTTCACTGGATTAATGTCTATTTAAGCGTGCATTCGCGCTCTCCCTCCCTTATCTGTGTCCAAGTTTAAAGCCTATTCTGTGGTCATGGGGTCTATAATGTCATTTTTGCCTAGGCTAAAGGTCTAAAGCGGATACCAAGTGGATCTATGTTCCTTACAGACAAAAGAAACAGCGCAGGGAAATTAGTGGAAGTTTGAGAGAAGGGAGGATGCGGGCGACGTGTTGGTGTGCCGTGTTTCTCCTCACTCCGGCGGTATACCTGGTAAGTGTTTCTCTTTTTTTAACTCTCTCTCTTTTCTTCTCGTTTTGTTACCTCATTTACCTCTTTAGTTTACCCTGTTGACAAAACTCGTGTCTGGCAATGTTGCATCAGTATTCGGTGCTTTATAACTATGGTTTCAGTGTTAAAAACTTTGTCTTCGTTTATGTGACGTAAAAACGCTTTAACGCGTTTATTTTGGGGGTTGTATTTGAAAATAAGTTTAAGAGCTCACGAAAGCAACTGATTTTGTTTCTAAACGCGAGTCTCGCGCTGAAAAGACCTTGTTACTGTTGGTTTCGGGAGTTGCGTTTCTAATTTCGTCCTCACGGGGGCGCCAAAAGAAATGAAAATAGCGGCGTGGTTAAAGCAGCAGTGACAGTCCTGCACCCCGAGGAGAGTCTCTTTGATTTCCACTGTTCAATACACACTCAAGCCATGTCTACAACTAACTACATCTTGCAAATTGGCTAACCACTCTATCGAAAAATAATTAGGACAGGATTGCTAGATTGCAAGTTAATTAACTTACTGAAAGTGTAATTAAATTTGATAAAACCGCATATTGTATTTTAAACGCGTGTAAATAAATTAAAATCGATACATCTGTGGAAGCCTAAATGCTGTCAATTTTTATTATTACATTTTATTAATGATATAAAAATAAAATAGTTATTAGCAGATTTGTCTGTTTGTTTTGGATCAATATTAATAATTCATTGCATTTATTTTCATTTATTTTACTTTATGTATTTATTTAACAGTTGTAAAATGTATATTAACATTAATTAATATCATTTACTGCTTTGTTAAAATGTAAGGGTTGTAAGGTCTGCATCACGCGCCTACAGTCACACACACAAATAGAGCATAAAATAAAGTTTCTTGTACTTGAATTAGTACATGTAACATCACTTTAATTAAAAGAAAATATATGTAGTATATAAAAATATTGTAAGATCTATGGAGTCTTAAAAAGTAAAAAAAAAAGCATAAAATGATTATTTGTATTCAGTGGCATGCTTAACAAAATACTTATAGCATACATCAGCTAATAATAATATAATGATGATGATGATGATGATGATGATAAATGCAAATTTTTAAGCTAAATTAATTAATTTTCTGTAACTTTTCTCTTAGGAATTATTTTTCCTAATCATATCAGCTGATATATCCCATGGTGTTTTTATTTTAAAGAAAGGAATCTCATTTAACTTAATAACTTATTTGATCATTTATAACTTATTATTATAATTATAATTATAATAATAATAATTATTATTATTATTATTATTACTACTACTATTAATTGTTTTTAAGATGTTATTATTTATATTTAATATTTATAGATTAACATGTCACAGGGATGCTGGAAAAAGCATTTATTTTCCATTTAATTGTGTCCATTCAGCGGCCAAATGACAGATCGTCTCCATGTTTTTTTTTGTTTTCGTTTTTCACTTTCTCCTTTCAGACTTATTGTATTTTATGGAGGCCAAAGCAATTGCATTTTCTGAAGTGTGAGTCTGCTCGTGTCCATAAGGCGGTTTCAGGACCACGGACAGCGGCGCCCGACCTCCACCGCTTTCCAGTCTCCGTTTCATAGCTCTACCTTTTTTTATTGATTTATATATATCTGCCATTTGTTAAATTAAATTCGACTTTAGATGCTGTCAGTCTTTGGGGGGTCGGTAGGTGACAATATAGCCCATAACGGGTTCAGTTTCTCCAATAATGTCTCTAAAAATGATGTTTTTATGTTAACCTTTACAGACCACACACAATATTTATGTTGATTAGACTGCGTAATTTCTCTTGTAAGTGTGTGTCTGTGTGTGTAACAATGGTGCAATGGTCTAATCACCTTCATTTTTATTCGCCGAAATTGTTTGGTTTACGTCCTTGTGTAGCGGAATATTACAACAATGCGCTGAAACATCAGACCTAATCAGTTGGTGGTAAAAGCGTGATGGTTTATAAGAAAACTGAAGCCGCGTGCTGTGGATCTCCATCGGCCCTTCAGCTGAGAGGCCTGAGTGGTGGAGTTGAACTTGGCTGCTGTACTATTTTGATGTTTAAGCTTCGTGTGTGTGTGCGTGTGTCCGTGTGTGTGTGTGTGTGTGTGTGTGTGTGTGCGTGTGCGTGTGTGTCTCTGTGTGTGTGTGTGTGTGTGTCAGCGCGTCCTGACCCTGAAAACAGCAGAAAAGCGGAGCGCGTGCACGAGCGAATGAGCATCTGCAGCACATCAGCCAATACAAGCGCGCCTTAACGTGTATTTTAAATATCTTATATATCAGTATTAGTAAAATATATATTAATAAATAATCTGCTGTCTCTAAGGTAAAACACTCAGAGAATATGCTTTTGTAAAAATAGCGTGATATATAATGCGTTGAAAATGATTTAATAATAGTATGCTAAGCTGTTTGAGTTTGCCGCTCTAATATCTGTATAGATGGACATAGAAGGTCACGTGGTAAAATAACTAGCCTCCCCAGCAACTTTGATAACACACAGCAAAGTGTGCACAACACAAATACAAGACACACACACACACAATGATGCACAAGGAGCTACATTTTAATTAACACGTCAAGGATTAATCCTCAAAACATATTGCTTATTTAAATATATTTACATGTATATTTTTTTTCTGATATTTGAAGTCATTTGCATGCAGTTAATTACCAGTTTTAGTAAAGCATTTTACATTCACACTTAATTGTAGTTGTAAAGGACAAAATGCTAAAAAATAATATATATACAGTTGAAGTCAGAATTATTAGGCCCCCTGAGAAGATTTTTTTCAACACATTTCTAACCATAATAGTTTTAATAACTCATTAATTTCTAACAACTGATTTATTTTATCTTTGCCATGATGACAGTATATAATATTTGACAAAATGTATTTAAAGACACTTCTATGCAGCTTAAAGTGACATTTAAAGGCTTAACTAGGTTAATTAGGTTAACTAGGCAGGATAGGGTAATTAGGCAAGTTATCTTATAACAATGTTTTTTTTTTGTAGACTATTAAAAACAAATATAGCTTAAGGGGCTAATAATTTTGACTTTAAAATGTTTTTTTTTAATTTTTATTAAAAACTGCTTTTATTCTAGCCGAAATAAAACACATAAGACTTTCTGCAGAAGAAAAAATATTATCAGACATGCTGTGAAAATTTCCTTCCTCTGTTAAACATCATTTGGGGGAAAAAAAAAAAAAAAAAAAAAAAAGAAATCAAAGGGTGGCTAATAATTCTGACTTCAACTGTATATAATTAAAGTACTTTAACCATAAAAAGAGTTTAGATTTTTAAGATATTTTGAAAAGTAACTTGCTTTAATTTAATTAATCAGTTTTTAGTGCCAAATTTTGACATTCTAAATCCTTCACAAATATGTGAAGTGTATTTTAAACTAATTCATATGTCTTCTACTACTTTTTTACAGTATTTTAAAATGACTCAAACACAGATTACTGCAACTTTAATAATTTATAGCTTTTCTTGAACATGAAAAACTAACTTGTGTTCAGTTAATTTGTTTAGCCAATTTTCAGTGTAATTAAAACCCCATTATTTTAACAATAAAAAGACAATAATGTTTTTTTTAAATGTAAGTTTTACATATATTTGACAAAGTAACTTATGTTTAATAAGTTGATTAAGCAGTATAAATTGTATTTTTATTAAAATATTTTTTACAAAATTGAAACAATAACATTGCATATTTGTTAAATTAACTTGTATGGCATTTATTAATCAATTAGACTCTGTCATCAAACCAAAAAAATAAAATGTATCTAAATGTAATATTTTTCGTCTGATTTTTAGCATTCTGTATGTTTAAAAGAAAATCTAATGAGGTTGCAGCATTTGGAAACGACACCCATGAATCATCCAGACGTCCTCATCTAAGCTAATGTTTCCGGGACAACTGCATATATATGTAATGTACTCTGGATGTGTACTGTATGCATACACACAGATTAATTATTGTCGCGAGGTGCTGCACAGATGTACCCTCTTATTAATACACTTGAGGATGGAGCGATTCTCAGCTGTTTTTATCCCGATGAGTGTGTTGTAGGAGCTGCTGCGTCCATCCCATTCAAAACTCCACGCTCAAGGTCTAAACTGACCATCTCTTTTCTAATGATTGACAGAGAGATGGCATGAAAAAGTGAAAAGTAAAAATTCGTCAGCCCTTATTCCATTAAGCCTCGCCTGCGCTTCAGAAAACCACCTGATTCTGGTCCCAGCGGAGACATTTCGACACGCCGGCTGTCAGTCTCTTTAAACGGGTCAAATCACCCTCTCGAGGCCTTTAAATTAATAAGAACTTTAGTTGATTGGCGTGTTATGATCAAACACAGGTTAACTAATGTCAGCACTTAACTACAGCGGTGTTTGTGGCATTAAAATGCTGTTTTCATTCATATATATATCTCTCAGTTTTAACTTAGAATTTTTACGTTTGTTTTACTTTAAAATAACAGAGCAATTCATGCAAATGTCAACCTTGCCATGAAAACAATTAAGTTTTCACTAAAATACGGCAACCATTTTTAGGTTTTCTTTGTAAGCAAGTATATTACAGCATTTTAGAAATACTCAATGTCTCTGTCAGTGTTTCAAACTAATATATTTGATTTACCCAAGTCACACAAGTGTCAATTTCACATCTGTCACATCCATAACGCAGAGACGTCACATCCATAACAACACTTTTCCTTATAAATGAAAAATGATAAAATAAAATAAAATCAATCATGTTTGTTCTATAGAGAGCCGACTCTTATCCTTGTGATTATCATTATTTCTTTTGGGTTGTGCAGTGTAATTCACAGAATTTTGTATGCTATAAACTCACAGACTTTTTTTGGTCACATCCATAACGCATGTTTAAATTCCTCATTTAAAATATAAAACATGTTTACAGATTGATATTTTTCTGGCCCCCTAACTCCATGGCCAGTTGTTCTGGAAAATATAAACAGATGTTTCAATAATGTGAACATATACCTTCTCTGTGAATATATGTTTTGAGTTTTTACTGCAAATGTCACATCCATAACGCTGGAATCGCTCAACATCTGAAGTAAACCTCACTCACTATCCTTCGGCGTAGTCCCTGATTAATCAGTGGTCACAACGATAGAATCAAATGCCAGTTCATACTACACTCTGGTTTGCACACACGCACACACACACACACACACGCACACACACACACACACACACACACACACACACACACACACACACAC
>CAIGQQ010000001.1:7525558-7541583 GCA_903798035.1 Danio albolineatus | reverse complement strand
AAACTCCACACAGAAATGCCAACTGGCCCAGCCGGGGATCGAACCAGTGACCTTCTTGCTGTGAGGCGAACGTGCTACTCACTACGCCACCGTGGCGCCCCATTTTAATTTTATTAATTATTATTAATGAAAAAAATTGCCTAAAGGAGTCTGTGACAGTAGTTTCTCACTGTGCTGATGGTTTACGTGCATCATATTCGTTTTTCTGTTATAGTGTAAGTAAATGTCGTTTTGCTGTATATGCACACAGTTTTTGTTTGTCTTGCGCACTTCACGGCTGTCATTTTACTCGAGAGGGGTCTGGATGCAGACCTTGTGCAGTGCAATCTGAGCTGCATCCATTGCTTTTTAATGCGCTCACCTAACCCCGCCCCTAACCCTACCCGTCACAGTGATGTCACTCACTCAATTGAGTGCACCGTGTCTGACATTGCATCGCTGAGTGATGCAATCTCAGCTTGCATCATAAAGGCTGCACCCAGATAGTATTGTTGAACTCCGCCGCCACACCGCTTGCTCACCTCTCATGTGTGCGTAAAGCAAGTTTGTGCCCGTGAACACAGCGCCCCCTCTGTTCAAAAAATGTATTGCAATTCATTCAGTCGATTTGAATCATCACATATTTGAATCGATTTTCAGTCGACTCACTGTGAATCGTTACGTCCCTAATAGTATTGTATTGTATTGTATTGCATTGCATTGTATTCTCATCTATTCCATTCCATTCCAACCCAGTGTCAGCACTCGGCTAATGTGGTGTTTGTTCCATTAAAATTCTCTAATCTGAAACAGGCGATGTGTGTCTGTTTGATGCGTTTTTTTGTCAGTGTTTCCCCCTTCAGGACAGGCTTTGATTTTGGATGGTGAGTTAGTGTCGGTGAAGTGTGTTAAGTCTGAGTGATGTTAAGCTGTGAAGTGATGAAGAGGAGTGCTGGGGTCTGCGAGAGCGACAGAAAGAGCCCCTGGCTGTATAGTTAGTGTGCAAAGCAATGTAATCTGCCCTCCTCCCGTGGCTCACACACTCATATGCGCTGTTTAATAGAAGTGTGTTCACATCAGTGCCACAGTCCATTTATCCCAGCTCCATGGGCTTCGTGAAGTGCTTCCGTATTGCGGTTAAGGACATCTGCATTATGTTAATGCACTTCTGTAGGTAAATGGTGCCATCAGCAGTTCTGCACCAGATAATTGGAGAAACTGGATTTTCTGGAGACGCCGTGCGGTAATCTGTGTTGAGATGAGACCGACATGCAGAATACAGAGGCTTAAGTTGATTTGGATTGACCCATTGACCTTTGAGAGACGTGCAGGGGCTTTGTATGAGGGTGTTTGTGTGTGCGTGTTGTAGATTCAAATGTCTCCATAAGTAAATTAATACCATTATTTTTTTAACCTTGTGGGGACTTTTTTTTTTTTTGGTTCCATGAGAAAAAAACGCTCATCAATCCTATAAAATGAAGTATTTTGAAACTGCAGCATGTTTTCTGATGGCTGGTTTAGGGGTAGGTTTGGGCTAAGAGGACAATATCAGTATGTACAGTATTAAATGGCCATGTGAAGTCCCCATAAAATCTGAAAACCCAATGTGTGTGCATCTGTGTGTACTATATATGTGGTTTATGAGGACATAATTGTATAATGACATAGTTTACTCTATTGAAGTGGTTTATAAGGACATGCCTTGTGTTCTCATAATTCAAAACATTTAAAAGTGTTTCTAATGGGGTCTTTTGACATTCAAATTGCCACAGGGTTGGTTTTAGGAGTTTAGGGAAAAACATATAATAAGCTTTTTTTACAGAAAAAAATACTTTATGTCTATGTAAAGTCCTTGTAAAGCCACATATACAAGTACATGAGCCAATATAAGATTCTGATGGTATGCAAACCTTGGAATTGGCCCACCATCCAATCTGAGAATAGAGGGAGAAATAATGGGGATTGGTAAGAGAGTAGGCATGGGCCGCTATAACATTCTGACGGTATGATAACCTTGGATAAAAATATAGCGGTTTCACGGTATGACGGTATTATGATTACTGCTCTCAAATATATATTCTTTTTAAATGTCTGGGTAAAAAAACAATACCTTTCTCCCCTTTAAACATAATATATTTTATTTTGAGAAATTATTGAAAGCATTTTGGAGCAGTAAATATGTCATAAATATGCTAAATAATGAAAATGAATCATTGACTTCTGCTGTCTTCATTAGTTTTAGTGACACACATTTCTTTACAATTTAAAATGGCATCTTTGGAGATCTTTTCTGCTGGAGATACTGTTGGCCTACAAACAAACCAAAAAAAAAAAACAGAACAAAAAAAATCTTGCACATACATTAGAAACAATATAGTAGAAAATGTTGGTGGCTTTAAAACCTTGACTTTTCCAAACCGCAGTATACCTTGAAAACGGTTATTGTCCCATGCCTAGTGTTTTGTGACCTATAAGGACACAAATGTGTTTGAGAAACATAGATGTGACATAGGTATTACAAGGTAAAGGTGACTTTACTCTTTATTCCCATTTTTCAAACGGCTTACAGTATAGACATAAATTATTCAGATTTTTGTTTTATTTTTTTAGATGCACACGTTTTTTTTTAAACTGCACTTTTCTTTGAGGTTTGGGTTTAGAGATAGGATTAGGGTAGGGAAATACAAAATACAGTTTGTACACAGTAGGGGTGTGACTAGGCATGGGACGATGACAGTTTTCAAGGTATACCGCGGTATGGTAAATTCAAGGTTTTCATACTGCCAAAATTTTCTGCTATACCGTTCCTAAGGTATGTGTGAGATTTTTTATTTACATTTGTTTTGTTTTTTTGTTTTTAGGTGTAAATTATAAAGAAATCTGTATTATTGAAACAAATGATGACCGCAGAAGTCAATGATTCACATGAATTATTTAGCCTGAAATGTTTACTGCCCCAAAATTCTTTAAATTTTTCTCAAAATAAAATATATTGTGTTCAAAGAGGAAAGAGGTTTTGTTTTTTAGCCAGACATTTAAAAAGAGCATATTTTAGAGCAGTAAACACAATACTGTCATACCGTGAAACCATGAAATTTTTATCGAAGGATATCATACATATGCTTTTGTTAGCGCTTTGAGAAAAGCGCAATATAAATAAAATGTATTATTATTATTATTATTATTATTATTATTATTATTATTATACTGTCAGAATCTTATCACAAGATCTCGCGATGAGATTTCTCGTCGAGGTGAAATTTTGTCTCGTGGGTTGTGATGTTATTCTCTGCACCTACCGATTCAGTAAAGAACCACAGACAAACACATCTCCTGAGTTCACGCACACACACTCACGCAGTGAAATCCTGGAGACTCTTACACTCCCTCATCATCACCAAACATGTTATGATGTTTAGGATCGGATCTGTCTGTTATGCGTGCGGCATCAAATTACATTAAAACAACTCTCTCTGTCCTATCAGTCGCATTTTGGGATATATTTTTTTCCTGTTAAATAAAAATCTATTTTTCATTCACATATTAGAAAATGCTTAGCTAATGTTTAAAATTATATGAAGACCATTTTTCATTAATGTAAGCTAAATATTTTGTAGTGTTTGCATGTCCTTTACCGCATAGAATTCATTAAAATAGAAGTAAAATAACACTTACATGATTATTTTTTCAGTTGAATAAAAGATTAATTTCCATTCATGTATTTAACTATTGAGGATTTCCTAAAATACCCCTAGAACACCATATAAAACAATAGAAACTGACAGTACATGGAATGTCCCCACAATTCACTCAAATAATAAACTGTATGTGTGTAATGGCTTAGCTATACTTTTAAAGGCTCAATTGTTCTCATTTAGATAGTGAAATATAAAAATAGCGAACCAGTGAGAACATTTTACTGGTTTTTACTAAATAAAAATGCTTATAAAGTATCCAGAACGTGTTTTTATTATTATTTTCACTTTTGAAATAGTTTTGAAGGATCAAAACTATTGTTTTAATATTTTATTGTATTATTATTTTATTATTTGCAACTTCTTGTGTGCTATGACTAGGGGTAGTTTTAGCACATAGACGATATCTTAAGAAGTCTACACAATGTCCTCACCAGGATGTGTGTGTGTATGTGTGTGTTGATAGCAGCATGGGGCTGGTGAATGTAGTGTCTGCGGGATTGACGTCTGAAGGTGACCTTAGTTCAGCAAGTGGCTTAAACCTGAGCCAAGGGCGTTGCTCTTTGTAGACTGCTTTCTAGCAAATAGCTACAATAAAGAAACTAGTGAGAATTTACTCTTACGTGCTGCGATTTTATTTGGGAGAAACATATTTGATGAGAAGGAAGAATGACTGAGAATGACTTCTTTGAGAGGCAAGTGTAAGGTGAAGCTGTAGCTTGACATTTTGCAAACAGGCTGTTAGTAGATCAGACATGTTTTTTATAATTATGACTGAAATTGTACACAAACAAATTTTTTTTTTGTATTTTATAAACGTCAGTGTGCGTTCTGTACAAACTTTACAGTATATTCTGCATATTTATTGACATTTTACATTTATTGAAAGCGTCTTACAAATTAGGATAAGGTCACACTTTATTTTGATGGTCCACTTGTTGAATTTAAGTTAAATTGCAACTAATTCTCATTAGATTATAAGTAGACTGTTAGGTTGGGGTTAGGGTTGGGGTTAGGGGTAGGGTTAGGGTTAGTGTAAGTTGACATGTACTTGCAAAGTTTCTTATAGTCAGTTAAATGTCTGTTGAATGTCTTTATCAACAGATATTAAGTAGACAGTCTACTAATACTCAAATGGACCTTCGAAAAAAAGTGTTACCTAGGATAATAGAAGTGCTTCAAATCAGCAGAAAACAACCACAGTAGATGCTGTTACAAGTCTCAGTTTATATAAAGACAGATATACAGAGTGTAGTTTAGGCAGAGAATATATAAGCATAGATAGATAGATAGATAGTTAGATGGATGGATGGATGGATGGATGGATGGATGGATGGATGGATGAATTGATGGATGAATAGATGGATGAATGGATAGATAGTAAAACATATGCTGGATAAGTTGGAGGTAAATTCCACTGTGGCGGCCTCAGATTAATAAAGGAAAATGAATGGATTATTTATTATCATTTTATTATTATTATTATTTATTTATTGATTTATATTATTATTTTTTATTTGATTTATTTTTGGTATTGGTTTTGATGGTGATTTCATGCAAGTTTGTCATTTGAATGTGTTCATTTTATGTCAACTTGTCATTTTATTAAATATCATAATAATTTATAAAATATCATAATAATTTAAGCTTGAGTAAACAATGTAAGAAATAAGAACATGTGGACATTTCTATACAGTGTTTAACATATAAACACACACACACACACGCACAGACACAGACAAAGGGTCGCTATGCTAGATAGTTGGGAAGCATACAGTAATACACACATTACACACACACATAAATGAGTTTATCTTCTGTGTTTCTCTCTCTCTCTCTCTCTCTCTCTCTCTCTGAAAGAGCCTCTAAAAAACAGGCAAATCAAAATGGAAGTTTAATGGCAGGAGAGCTGATTTTAAAAGCTCCTCACAAAACCAGTTTAATCAGCATACTAACGCTCCACTGACATCTCTTACAAATAAATGGCCTTTTTTTGTCAATGCTTAATGCTGCTGACCATTAGCACGCTCTTCATTTGCTGACAGAAATGTCCATTCTGACCTGTTTATGACCCTGCACGGTTTTCCACATCCCACTTTTCAACTTATTTCTCAACAGACCCTTCAGACACACACATAGACTTAGGCCCCGTTTACACTAGTGCGTTTTCGTTTTTAAACGCATACGTTTTGCTACGGTTACGCCATCCGTCCACACTACGCCGGAGTTTTCGAGGTGCGAAAACGGAGCGTTTTGAAAATGCTGGAGACAGCGTTTCCATTCTAAAACGCTGCTGTTGCGTTTCAGTGTGGATGGAGGGAAACGGATATCTTTGAAAACAGAGGCATAGCTGCTGAGATCTGATACGTGATTGGGGCTTTGGGTCATTGCGTATCCTTTCCTTATTCGTCAAGCGCACATGGCTATGACGTCACCGGCAGACGGCAGACCAGTCTTCACTGTAAACACGGCATTTTCGATAGCCATGGATGTTTTATATTCATTTGTTACTTTAAGTAACAACTCGACCTCGTCGTCTGTCCTCAAAAAGACCTCTCTTGCTTTCTTTGCCATCGCGTTCATCGTTCAACCAGCGTTTGTTGACTAACAATAACCAAACGCCGAGCGAGACACGTGCTTCCTGTTTATACTTAACCGCGCATTCTCAGAGTGCGTGAATGGTGCGCGAATGGTCACGTGATATACGTTTCTGGTGGAGGAAGATCTGTTGAGATCCGCTAGTGTGGACGCAGATCGTTTTCATGCTAAAACGCCGTTTTTAAACTAAAACGCACTAGTGTAAACAGGGCCTTAGTCCAATATCCCAGTGGGGATTCTCATAGACATAATGATGGTTCTACCCTAACCCTAGATCTAAACCCAACCCTCACAGGAAGCAATCTGCACTTTTACATTTTCAAAACACCTCATTCTGTGTGATTTATAATCACGTTTAGCAATGTTGACCTCAAATTTGGTCCCCATGGTAACACAAGTCCTCATGAGTATGTAGGCATTCAGGTTTAAGTCACCGTTGGGGTATAAAAACATGTATAGACACACACACACACACACATGTATGGCTACCTTTATGGGGACTTCCCATAGACATAATGATTTTTATACTGTACAAACTGTATATTCTATCGTATTCAACCGTAATCCCAATCCCAACCACCCACAGGAAACAAAATACACCATTCAGAGTCCTTTATGAGCCGATTTCCTCATGTGGACCAAAACAAGATCAAAATGTACTGGTATTGCTATACTTATGGGGACAGTGTAAGGAATATAAGGCATACACACACACACACACATGCAGTCAGTGTCAAGTTAAGGACACATTACAGGGTGCAGACAAGACAAGGTTGCTTTGATTTATGACCACCGTCTTTGTTCTTCTGAATTCCAGTCACCCACACAGGTCCCAGGTCAGCACCGGACACAACCCCGAAAGGGCATTGGATCTGTAAAATTACACCCCAGACTGACCTGAAACCTCCATGGGCCGTTTTCTCCTCTCTCTATATATAGCAGCATCCTCTCCAATCGCATCCCCGTGGTCTGCTGAAAAAAATAATAAATAAAAAATGTAGAAATACTCCATGCAAAGCCCTCGGAGAAGCAGGACAGAGCAGATAACCCCGGCCTACCTCTTTTCTATCTTAAAATGCTGAGGGACTCTGAAGTTTCTTTCATGCATTAAAGAGGCTGGAATTAGAGAGATGAAAGCAGAATCTCTGAGCCATAAACGTCAGTCAGACAACAAAAGTCATGGATTACACCGAAAGCACTTCCAGACGGTGTTTGGATGCGGGTCTGCGGTCGTTTCTCAAAGATTCATAGTCGTGTGGCTGAATTGAAGCATGCGAAAACAAGAATTGTTTACGTGTTGTGTATAAAAGCGTGTTGAGTCTGTCTTGGCTGGTTGTTTTATTAACGGTGGAGTAGGAAGAACAGTTTTTGTTTTTCTGTTTTTCTTTTCGCCGATGATTGCATATCTGGAAACAAAATGACCGTTTTTGTTGCAAGATGATAACCGGTGCTCATTATCTACTGGTTGTGTTTATGGACAATTATTGTGTTTTAAAGGAATTGCCTTTGGTTGCCTACAGATGGAGCACTGTCACAAGTTCAAGATGTGTTTGAGTGGAGAACGAGATGTTGTGAATGAGTTTTTTATTGACGTATTATTATGGGGTTGCTGTTTTTTTGAGTCCCGAGTGTGATATTGCAGGTTTTTTATTCTTCACACATTTGCTCCTAGAAATCTCTTCCAATTTCTTTAGTGAAGGCATTTTAGTTTGTGGGAAATGTGGGCTCCTTTTTGTAGAGACTGATTACTCTGAGGAGTTTGCATGTTCTGGCGTGGGTTTCCTCCGGGTGCTCCGGTTTCCCCCACAAGTCCAAAAACATGTGGTATAGGTGAATTGGGAAGGCTAAATTGTCCATAGTGTATGAGTGTGTATGGATGTTTCCCAGAGATGGGTTGCAGCTGGAAGGGCATTCGCTGCGTAAAACATATGCTGGATAAGTTGGCAGTTCATTCCGCTGTGGTGACCCCAGATTAATAAAGGGACTAAGCCGACAAGAAAATGAATGAATGATTACTCTGATTCAGAAAAGTCAAAGTGATCAACTAAGGTTAATATTAATGTGAGATGTCTGAGGTTTGTGTTGTTATTTTGTACTGCAAGAGTGTAATTGGTCAACAGGGACTAATTGCATTTAGAAAGTTTCAAAAATAATTATTAATGAAGCCAATACTAATTATTGATAAAATATAATAATAATAATATTAATTTTTTAATATTTATTAAATAATCCTGATAAAATGTTTTTACAAATATATCAAACACAACAGCATTGATTTTAACATTCATCATTCATTCATTTTGCTTCGGCTTAGTCTTTATTTCAGGGGTCACCACAGCGGAATGATCCGCCAATTATTATGACATGTTTTACGCAGCGGATGCCCTTTCAGCCACAACTCAGTACTGAGAAACACCCATATATTCTCATTCACACACTACAGACAATTTAGTTTATCCAATTTACTTATATTGCATGTCTTTGGACTGTGGGGGAACATGCAAACTCAACACAGAAATGCCAACTGACCCAGATGGGACTAGAACCAGCGACCTTCTTGCTGTAAGGCGACAGTGCTAACCACTGAGCCACCGTGCCGCCCAACATTGATAATAATAATAGTAAATATTATTTTTCAGATGTGATTTATAATTCTTTTACTGTGTTTTTGTTGAAACAAATGCAGCATAGAAGAATAAAAAACTCAAATAAAAAAATGAAAATGTATTATTTATGATATGCTTTGATTTTTGAAACATTAAATCAGCATGTTAGAATGATTTCTGAAGGATCATGTGACACCGATGACCACAGTAATGACGCTGAAAATAATGCTTTACAATATATGTATTATTTCAGAATATTACTAATGTGCATTTTGGTGAGACTGCTTACATTTTTTTTTAAGCATTAAACGGAAAAAAAAAAAAATCCTTTCCGAAAAAATTTCAAATAGGAGCATAAAATAACTTGAATCAGTACAGTTACTCGATCAAAACTCACTTTCGGATTTGTCTAAAATTGTTGTGTTTGTGATCATATGATGTTCTTATAGGTGCTATGCTTTATGAACTCATGAAGATTTGGCATCCATCATTACTGGATGAATCAGCGTTTTTGAAGAGTCAATTTGTATATTTAGCGACAAATACATTTTAATGACGTGTTATCTTATTTAAATTTTTCTCTATTTTTTAAAATGAAAATATAAATTAGTAAATCAAAATAAAAGATTAAAGATTAAAAATATCAATTCAAATTAATTTGATTCATTTCTATCAGCTAATTAATTTATTTTAGTTGTTATATATTTATTGTATCTATTATGCTACGTATTTCATATATTTAGATGATTGAATGCTTTTCTTTAGAATAGTTTGATTTAATTAACCAGATTTTTGTTATTAATTAATTATTATTATTATTATTTTATTATTATTATTATTATTATTATTACTGTTATTATTATTACACTTTTAATTATTATTATTATTATTTTATTATTTATTATTAATAATATTATTATTGTTATTATTATTATTATTATTATTATTATTATTATTATTATTTTATTGTTATTGTTATTACTGTTATTATTATTGCTCTTTTAATTATTATTATTATTATTATTACATTGTATTTTTGTTGTTGTATTTGCTAGTTTAATTAACAGCCATCAATTAATATATTTATTAGTATTTATTTTCTTTTTTTTGGAATTGTTTGCAAATTCGCTTTATGGGTCATGCACAGATTTTATTGTACCACTGTAATCATTAAAATCATTAATAAACATACAAATCACGATTATTGTGGACATAACAGTTTCTTACGCAGTCTTTGTCTAATTAACAAAGTTAATTAACTGGCATGCGGATGAATTTCTGTACTCATAAAGCTGAAACAAAGCTTCCAGTGTGTCGGCTTCAGCTGCTCTGCATTAGGTGGTTTCGTATGCTAACTAACTGCAGCGCTTGTGTGTGTAGTTGTGTGTGTGTGTGTGTGTGTGTGTGTGTGTGTGTGTGTGTTTGTGAGTCCATCCAGTTCATTTCACAGAACCACAATTACATTCCTCCTCTGGAAATCAGTTTTACTTTTCTCAAGGCGATCAATCAATAGGTAATACCTTTTTTTTTACAGTACACATCACTCCTTATTTTATTAAACCATAGAATGAGAGAAAGAGAGGAAGTCAAAAAAGAAGCGGGAGGAGGTGAATGTGTGTGTGTGGCGAGTGCATGAGGACGCTTCATGATTGCTTAACAGAGGAACCCACTACTGATGCACCAACCTTCATTTTCCACGCATGTTTCCTGCTGATGATTTTTTAAAAAGCAAATTGGTTAAATCCTATCAATTTCAGATTTTATGTTTCTTTTTAAAGTCTGCAATTTATCAAGGGTCTCCACAGTGGAATGAACCACCAATTATTTCAGCATATGTTTTACGCAGCAGATGCCCTTCCATCCGTAACCCAGTACTAGGAAACACCCATACACTCTCACATTCACACACACACTCATCAATTTCACTTACATGTAATGTCTTTAGACTGTGGGGAAAACATGGAGCACCTGGAGGACTCCTCACAGAAATGCCAGGTGGCCCGAATCAGCGAGCTTCTTGCTGTGAGCTGACAGTGCTAACCACTGAGCCACCGTGCCTCCCTCTGCAGAAAGTCAAAATTTACAATGTTTATTTTACTAGATATTCCTTAGGTGAACAATTAACCCACAGTGGAATGAACCGCCAATTATTTCAGCATATGTTTTACGCAGCGAATGCCCTTCCATCCGCAACCCAGTTCTGGGAAACACCCATACACTCTCACATTCACACACACTCATACATTACAGCCAATTTAATTCATCCATTTCACTTACACCAAATGTCTATAGACTGTGGGGGAAACACGGAGCACCTGGATGAAATCCACACAAACACTTGAAGAACATGCAAACTCCTCACAGAAATGCCAGCTGGCCCGAACCAGCGACCTTCTTGCTGTGAGGTGACAGTGCTAACCAATGAGCCACCGTGCCTCCCTCTGCAGAAAGTCAAAATTTACAATGTTTATTTTACTAGATATTCCTTAGGTGAACAATTTAATCCGTGCAAGTTAATCCACTCAAAAAAGCATTTTTGTTTTGGTAATCTTCTGTTAAAATCGGACCATTTGCGTCTGCGTTTGGAGTCGTGGTGCTTCTGTTGACGTCAGTATGACCAGCGCTCTCACGGCAGTTGGTAACGTTTTGATTTATTGGCTAATGAATTTGTATGATCTCATTCATATATTTTAGTATGATCTGCTCATTCCCAAATGATGGTTGATAGAGGTGGGGTTTGGTGCCATGCCTCCTTTGAAAAATTGTACGTTTTTTATAAATTTGTGTGAATTAGCTACTAAATTGACCAAATGTAAAATAATTATATTTCAAAAACGTAAAACAATTACATTTCCTCATGAGATCAGGCTGGTTTGATAGCTTCAGCCACAATATTCATAATCCCTCTTAGTGCAATGGTGCGTTCACACCAGACACAGATGAAGCGTCAAGCATGAGTGATTTAAGTCAATGCAAAGATGCGAATAGACATCTTGTGGTGCGATTCGAATGTTGCGATTTGCATGAATTAAGAAACTCGAATTGACCATTTTGGACGTTTGATGCGAATCGCACGAATCGCTCCAGTTGGAAAATCTTTAGCAGACATTCGTGCTGCCTTAACCAATCAGGAGCTTGCTCTTGTAGAGGCGTGAATATGACATAGTGCCTGTTGTTGGTGTCCTGAGGAGAAATCCTCGTGCCGACACCGGACAACAGTTCATCAAACTGGGCTCGGCTCAGTCGGAAGCACTGCTGAAAGCCTCCATCATCCAGGTGCAGTTTCTGGAGGAACTGATGAACTCACAGAGCTGGGTGTACCTCTGAAAGAATCCAGTGGACTCAGACATCGCGCAAAACATTCGCTGTTAATCTGCCTTCCTAAAGCACATAAAGCAAAGCTACTTTCTCAATAAAATCCATGTTAGCCATTTAGCAATGAAACTGGAGTCACCGGGCAGAAAGATGTCCAGCCCATGACGCAATTTGACGCGTGAACGAAGCGAGTAAACTTAAAATGTTCACTCGTCTATTTATACTTGAATAGTTTGCTATGAGGGAATGATGCGCTAAAAGAAGTTGGAAGTACTTTAACATACTGGAATATACTGTAAGTCTCAGCAACTCCCAGTTCACAGTATTTAAGCTTGACAAATCTAAATATGAGTTCATGAACAAGGTATTAATTTGCTTTATCACAGACTGAACTATCTGCAGTTATTAAAAATGATAGGAAACCACTGCATTGGAGATCACGATCCACACAAACAGATTAGATGTTGTAGCTTGGGCAGGTAGTGGATTAAATTATATTGTTTATGCTGTATCAGAAATAGTCATTTTGCCTGTGTTCGCAAGGGTTTCCTTCGTGTGCTCTGGTTTCCCCCACAGTCCAAAGACACACGGTACAGGTCAATGGAATAAGCTAAATTGGCCGTAGTGTATGTGTGTGAATGAAAGAGTGCAAAGGCACAGGGTGCAAGTCATTTCCTAGTGTTGGTTTTGTGGATGGAAGTGCATCCGCTGCGTAAAACATATGCTGGATAAGTTCTAATAAGGGATAAGGGACTAATCCGAAAAGGAAATGAATGAATGAATGAATGAATGAATGTATATGCACCAGAAGGGATGCCGTTTTGTTTGTGTCCTGCTGGTTGATACGGTAAATGTCTCAAATTGTCACCATGCATTATGGGTATTTTTTTTAGCTGTTGAGCTATACACTTCTTGCAGTGCATTGTGGGATTCATTGAGTGCACTTTAGAATGTCCACTAGGGTTTCAAACACCACTACATTTGGCTGTTCCCGCAGATATTTGCACTATTCAAGTGCTGATGGTCTAATTGGATTCAATGGTCTATGCTAAGCTAAGCTAAACGTGCTCCTGCCAGACCCGGAGAGTGTTTCTTTAGCAGAAGATGAACAGATTTGTCTTTCTGTGAAAAAAAAGTGTAATTGTGTAGCAAATGATGTTTACGATAATTGTTTGTTTGCTATTTTTGCTTTTCACAAAATTACTATCTTCTTTATTAGCTTCTTTTGTCACTGTGAGATGTCTTAAAAACTATACTGTTAGCCAGCACTCAATTTTGGGGATTTACACCTACCTAACTTTAAATAGTAACAGTTCTTCACTCCATTAAGCTACAAACACAAATTAGGTATCATTGGAAAGAAGACACTTTGAGCTTTACTGTGGTAAAAGGGGAAGTTTCATGCTCAAAAATTTGTTTTTCCATATGCAAACACAGGAAAATATTAATGTAATGTCCTAGAAAAAATATGACTTGAAAGCCAAGTGTCTAATGAGTTTATATTTCAAATTTGATGAAGATAGCATGCAAAATAAGATTTCTGTAAAAAGTTTCCTGAGACTATCGGTGTCCTTCTTTCCCTCACCGAAAGGGCTGCGTGATCGTGGGACCATATACGATGTTGAGTATTGTGATTATGATATTTCCTGCATTTCTCAATGTTATTTGTCATTGTTTTAGCATTTATTTATATAATGATCATACTAAAACAGGTAAACAATAATTTCTGATGTAGTGGAAATGTTTCAAGGCTTTAACACTATGAATGACTGAAAACCTTAACACATATTCTGACTCTTAAGCTCTTAGGCCCGAATCTGATTTTATTTTGCCCACGCACGTGACTCAGATCTGTGTTTGTCTTGACAGTGTGAACAGCCCAAACCAAATGGAATTTGATCTGTTCATTTCAGATTTGTGCCACTTTCATATGTAGTATTAAATCAGCCACAGATCTGATGATTTGCAATGCGACCGAAGTGAACGGTTATGTTGGACTTCATGTGTCATCATTCAGTGCTGCGAACATCATCTACTCCTCAGCGGCAATGTAGAATTGCGCACAGGGTGATTACCACAGAAAGTTGGTTGTTCATTGTGAAAAAAAAATTTGAAGGCAAAACCGGTGCTTGTTAACCAGTCTGGTTAATGATTGGGGCAGGGGTTGATCACGAAGCTGAAGAGCATTGAGGGGTGTGGGGATAGTGGATCCGTGTGCAAAGTAGGGGGCACTTTCATTTTTAGGGAGAATTTTCTCTCTAAGAGAAAAAAGGGCACGTGCTCAAACACCCAAACCCCCCTTCTGCAAGTGTCTGATGTTTATAACGAAGTAAAATGAAATAACTCAAGCAGAGATAAACCAACTCTGCCTTCAGTTAAGTCTGCTGCTGCTCAACCCTTGATAAGTTCCCTACACCGGTGGTCAGAAAGACGCACACTGCGGTTGTCATAAATCACTAATGATCAGTGTTTTCAATATTATTTTAGGTTTCAAATGGCGAAATACACATCACTAGTAGTAGAACAACCCTTTGCACCTCATGAAATACACCACGGTTGTGTGTGAAAAGTGCAATAATCATATTAAGCATAATCTGACAACATGCTTACTTCATACAGTATACACATAGTGTGCATAAGTAGACATTTTGTGCTGTTCTTAACTGTACGTTTGCGCATGCGGGTCAGTTTAGGACCATGATCTGTTCACACTGCTAATCTGATATTGGCCACACTTACAGTATAACAACAATGTGAACAGCTATGCAAAAAAAAAATTATTTGAGCATGAGTCTTATTAGCTTTTGTCATTTGCCTACTGGGCAGGCGGGTCTAAAGACAGTAAGGCCCCATCTGAGTGGTCAAATCTGGATAAACAACCCACGCATGAAATACACAACTTGTTGGTAATTAATATAAATGAAATGCATCGCACCTCCTCCTTGTCATATGGATATTGCTAATATAATTGCCACAATTTTATAATTTTATTGTGTAATCCTACTTTAAAATCGAATTAATGAACCCTCTAATTTCAGTCGATGTTGAGATTCTCTTCTAAATGTAGCAGCATTAACAGTTCATTTATCAAAAATATACATGATCATACATATATACACATATATTATTAAATTTTTTTTTTTATCAGACCTGATGACGTTTACGTTTTTGATAGATCAGTGCATCTCTAGGACTGACCAATCAGAGCGCTGATCACTGCAGTCAATGACAGTATTGCAATACATGGCTGGATTTCACTTCTATTGATTTCCAGAATCACAATTATTCCTCAGCCTGTGTGGGCGCGCAGCCAACGTGAGATGTGGAGAAACAATCATGGAGAGGGAAAAAGAGGAAGACATGCTGAGGGTTTTGAGAATGGATGCAGTACAGTGGATTGAGGGACTGAACTGAGATTCCTTCTGTTTACAGTTGTCTGTTTTTAGCAGGAACAATAAGGTTTCTTGTAATTGTAACGCTGTCTGCTTTTCTGTCCACCTCATTGCTTTTCATTCAGTTTCTTTCTTTCTAGTACAGCATGTACACTTGAGTTGATGCTGAGATTTACACTGTTCAAAATATGGATGTGAAAGGCAAACTGATGGTGTGTGAACAAAGAGAACATCTTCCATATGCATGACCATTTTTAAAATTAAAATGAAGCAATGATATTAATATTTTTTATTTTATGCTGGTAATTATTTATTGTTTATTTTACTTAATTTATTCATTATCTGTTATATTCAAAATATCAAAAAATAAGAATTGATTTAAAGGATTTATAAATTATTATTATTATTATTATTATTATTATTATTATTATTATTATTAT
>CAIGQQ010000001.1:7462961-7524575 GCA_903798035.1 Danio albolineatus | reverse complement strand
CCAGCGACCTTCTTGCTGTGAGGCGAACGTGCTAACCACTCGGCCACCGTGGCGCCCGCATTACATAAGTTGCGTAATAATATTACTTTTCTAAGTAACGAGTAAAGTAACACATTACTTTTTTTTTTTATTCTTGTTTGTTGGTTTTAATGAACATACAAACAAAAACAAAAAAGATAAAGACAAGAATACCAGTAGAAACAATAATAGCAGCAGAAGTCATAAACAAACAAACAAACAAACAAATAAATAAATATACAAACAGAATACAAAAATCATAAAGTTCTGCTGTGATTGAGTAAAGGCATACTGTACTTATTATGAAAATACATCTGAGGTGGTCAGAGCGTCAGAGGTTCATTAGAGGCATCCATATTTTTTGAGACATTTCCTTTGTTTCTTAAGTAGTATACTGTACTAAGAGTGTTGAACAGTTCATATAGTAACGCATTACTTTAAAAAAATGAGTAACAATATTTGAGTTACTTTTTTAAAAATGTAATGCGAGTTACTTTTTAGATTAGTTCATTTGCTTTTAAAAAATAAATTGCTGAAAAGAACTGAACATAGTCATGTTGAACCCCACACTCAATGAGAGAATGCAGGAACACACAAAGGAAGATGGCAGAGCCTTACATTTCTGCCATGGGAATATTCTGCCTGTTTACATGATAATCGCATTGTCACATCCGGTTTAGATCTGATTTATTTCCACATGTGAAGGAGGCCTGAAAGCGATCTCTGACTATCCGAATGTATGCGTTATTATTATTATTTTTTTTGTGTGTGTTTACACAGTCATAGAACAGATCCGATCTGTCTCACATACAGTATGAGCAAACAGTCGGAATTGGGTCACATTTAACTGGCAAAACGGGGCCAAAACGGGGCCTAAGTAATGCAGCTTTTTTGGGAAGTAACTCAATATTGTACTGTATTACTTTCTAACGTAACTTCGTCACATGTATTAGAATTATTTCTTTGTTCCTAGAATTGTAACAGAAAGCGGCCCTAGGTCTTTTCGATACAAAGCTCCTTCCAACTGGAACAATCTCCCTTCCTTTTTCAGATCAATTACAGTACATCATTTCGTCTTTTCAGGGCCAATTTATTTTCTTTTTTTGCGAAACAACTTGTGAATGCTATTAATATTGGCTCCAATTTAAATGTTTATTATTTATTTTTATATGAAATTGTTTGTATTTTTGATTATATGTTCTTGTTTATTTCAGCTTTAGACTGAAGTGTTTCAGGTGAAGTGTGCTGCTTGTTTGTTTGTTTTGTTAGTTGTATGTTTGTTATGACGTGTTGTACTCTGCTTGATTTATGAACTGTTTAGGGACCCCCTCGAAAATGAGATGATTCATCTCAAGGGGCTATCCCATTCAATAAATTCAGTACAGTACAAACTTTCCCCAACACTGCTCTGAATAGTATTAATAATAATGATAAAGGCGGTTAATTCCGCTGTGGCGACCCTAGATTAATAAAGGGACTGTTGCAGCTGGAAGGGCATCCGCTGCGTGACACAAATGCCTGATAAGTTGGCGGTTCATTCCGCTGTGGCGACCCCAGATTAATAAAAGGAATAAACCGAAAAGAAAATGAATGAATGAATAATGATAAATATTGTGAGTTTATAAGCTTTCTTGCAATTTATCATGTATATATGTTCATTTATATCACATAACTCTGACTTTTGGGTCAAAATTCAGAATTAAAGTGTCAGATATAAATTCATATTAAACTCACAGTTCTGATTTTGGATTGTTTTGTCTAAGAATACTTTTTTAAATAGGTTTTTTCATGTTTATAGGCATGTTCAAAGTTTTTCTTTCTAGTTATTAATTTTTTTCACAGAAGTGCAAAATGTAAAATAGTAAAAAATTTAAAATAATAAACTTTCGATTCCTGAGAAAAAAAAAACAATTATCTATTTCTATTCATTATTCTAATATGAAAGAACCTCCAATCTGTTTACAATAAAGAGCATGAGTGAATATTGGCAGGATTTTAATTTTTGTGTGAACTATCCCTTTAAATGCTCTCTCTCCTTTAGTTCATGCTGTCTTTTTCCCCCTCTGTTATTGTAGAATAGCGTGTGAGGATTCGGGGTCGCCTGCTAAGTGCTATTAAGGACATGTACATGAGGAAAATTTGTCTATGGAGAATAACATTTCCTATTGGGAGAAAGGAGACTAGGCGCTGACCCTCCCTGTGAAATTGTCAGCGATGATAGCGACGCGTGGCGAAACCATTTAAGGTTAAATCTAGCATACAAAATCCACTTTCATTTGTAATGCTGCTGCTTTCCTGCACTGGCGCAAAAGCAAGTCATTGTGAATTAATCTTTTCTGCTTCCCCTCTCTCCTGCGTTCACAATCACACACTCTCTCGCTCGCTTCTCCTCCATCTGTTTGTGTTTGCATGTGTCTGTGTGAGTGTGTGCCTGTGCAAGAGAGAAAGAGAGAGAGAGAGAGAGAGAGAGAGAGAGAGAATGAAGCACAGAAACACAACTCTAAATACTCCAGAAAGTCGTCTGGCCGTTTATGGATTCCTCAGACTGTGGTGCATCATGGGATTTCTCTCACATCCTGTCATGGTTCAGTAACTTCATTTATATTATATTCTATTTAAATTCAGTAATCTCTAAAGCTCGAATCATGAATGTGATCAGCTTTTTAAAACATCTTATCATTAACCATATCATTCCATATCATATCATTCATTCATTCATTTTCTTTTTGGCTTAGTCCCTTTATTAATCCGGGGTCGCCACAGCGGAATGAACCGCCAACTTATCTAGCATATGTTTTTTGCATCGAATGTATATAAACTATAGGAATATAAATAAATCAGCCATTCTTTCATTTATTCATTTTCTTTTTCAGCTTAGTCCCTTTATTTATCAAGGGTTGTCACAGCGCAATGAACCGCCAACTTATCCAGCATATGTTTTACGCATCGAATGCCCTTCCAGCTGCAACCTATCTCCGGGAAACATCCATACACACTCATTCACACTCATACACTACGGACAATTTACCTTACCCAATTCACCAATACCGCATGTCTTTGAACATGTCGGGGAAACCGGAGCACCCGGAGGAAACCCACGCGAATGCAGGGAGAACATGCAAACTCCACACAGAAACGTCAACTGACCCAGCCGAGGCTCGAACCAGCGACCTTCTTGCTGTGAGGCGACAACACTACCTACTGCACCACTGCGTCACCCCCATATCATATCATTGAACCATATTGACTACAATTAAGCTCAACAAACTATACATACTGTATAGTTCTAAATAAAGCTGTAATACAAATAGTGGCCAACACAAAATACTCACATTCCTAATATGTGAGTCCCATCTCACACTCACCACACTACAATTACTATGGTATAAATATAGCACTACAACATTTAAAATAAGAGAGAGATCGACCTAGAAAGTCTCTTACCAGTTCTATGATGATTTGATCAGCTGTAGTTTAAAATTACGCTGGGTTTTTCCTCCTCTAAGGGTTTATTATGCGGTCTCTGTCACCATCATGTGGATGGGGCTGTATCTCTGAAATGATAAATATTTAAAGTAGGCACTATCCTTAATAATAAAATGCATAGTTGCAATCTACACAACTACATTCTCAACTAAAAAAGCCTCAAACACAGCACACTAAAACAGAAGGGTGAGGAGGCTGTACGAGTGCTGATATTGCAGAATATTGCACGACTATCAGCCAATCAGATTCGAGAACAAGACAGAACTGTTGTATAAATATATATATACAGTTGAAGTCAGAATTATTAGCCCCCCCTGTTTATTTTTTCCCCAATTGTAAAATCTTATAGTGTTGTGATCACCGTCTTTTAGGCTAAAAGATGAAACCATTTTAAAATATGTAAAAAACAAAGTGACTGCTAGCCAGTTTTGAGGAAAACATGACACAGCGGGGTTATTTGTAACAGGGTGTTAAAATTAAGGCTCACACTGTTGGACACCAATTAAACTAACAAAATAATTGTTGAATTTTGAGTGTAATGTTGAGAACTTTTTATAAAACATGTTTCATAATTTTAAGAAAATCTATAGAATTTTTTTATTGCCAATTATGCAAATAAATGCATTGTTTGATAATGGATAATAAATCAACTGTATTTAAATGAACTGTGTAAAATCTGTCTTTTTAAGCACGTTACAACTAACCCTATGTCTGTTCCAACTTGCCTCACAGGTGGGCTAAATAATAACATTTTTACTCCTGGCACTTTTGGAAATGCACAGAAACCATAGATCCGGTAATCGTACAACCAGTGCTCATTTGTAGGAGAGGCTTGTGTGTCGTTGGTAAAAAAAAATTACTTTGTTCATTTTTTGTCTAAAAACCAAAAAGTGTTACTCTGTGCCCCACTCTCCCCTAAAACAAAACACACCCTAAGTAACATACTTCAGACTTGCTAAAATGTAGACAACTCCCTCTAGTGGATTTATCATCTGAAACATGCAACAAAATTGGATCTACATAACTACAAAAATTCTAAACCCTGAAGTACACCATTGCCAAATTTGGACTTAAGCAAATGTTTTAAGAAAGTCAATACTCGCCTTTTTCTTCTGTTGTCCAGTTTTGGCGAATCCAAACATGAATTCATGTATAATACTGTATTCTCGGTTTATGTGATTACACAATTTGGAATATCTATGCAGCTTTAGGTTTGTTTTCTGTGCCGCCTTTGCTGTGTAAAGATCTTTAAGTTATCTGTTACTCTCACTTCTGGCATCAGCCAGCCATTTTTCACTCACAGACCCACCACTCTCTGCATGTTTCCTCTTTGGGACCATTATTTGACTGTTCTTGAGATGGTTGTGTGTGAAAATGACCGTTTCTGAAATACCCAAACTAATCTGTCTGGCACCTGAATTCACCTTTCTGCTCCACTCTGATGTTTCATCTTCAGCAGATCATCTTGAGCACGTCTACATGCTGTTGAGTTGCTCCCATGAGATTGGCTCATTACTAGATATTTGCTATATTAACAAGCTAGTGATTGTGTGTATGCAGATGTTTGTGCCAGGCTTTTTTTTTAAACCTGCAGTCTCTTGTGCATTTGAGGGGGATTTAATATAACCATTTTATGCTCTTAGTTTCCATGAAGAACCTGAGCGCAGATGCAGTCAGGTACTCCAGAGTCTGTTTTCACGCTTTTTGAAAATGAACTTCAGACTGTGCTCTGTTTAAAGAAGTGCAATCGGGCAACATGCCTTGAATGGAAAGCAATTTGGTGGAGGGTAATTGAAGGGAAGTGATAAGCTCGGCTGTCACAGGATTCATTGCTTAAATTTCATTAGGATTTTTTTTTTTGGAGTGGGGGGGGGGGTCTCTGTTCCAGTGTGAAATTGCTAAAGTGTTTATCAAGAGTGCCTTTGTAGATTATTCGTTTCTCTTTAACCAAGCAACTTGTGAATGTGCTTTTACCTCACTTCATGTTTCCCCCTTTCTTTTCATGGGTTAAATATTCATCTTGCTCCAGAACACTCACAAAAATCAAATGCTCAAGTAATCTGCTACAGTATCTTCAAAATTCATTAAAATGATAAGCGCACGCAATTAAATAAAGCAGAGACATTCCTGAAGGATCTACTTTGATTACATCTTGTACTGTTGTCAGTTTAACACTACTGTACATTCACAGTGATTGCTGTATTTACTGTAGATCTGAATGGAAAAGAAAGTGTTCTTGTTTCTCCTCATTTCCATGTTATAACTGGAGGGTATGGACAGGGCAGCGAGTAATACATCAATATCAAGGACCTAATAAGCAGTAAGTCCACCCTTACCCTTAAGGACAGTTTTTGTCTTCTTTGTAGAGGCGTCATACAAGTCTTGAACTGTGCAGTGAGATATTGAGTCATTTATCAAAAAGAAAAGTTAGTCCATTTGAGAGATGAAGTGAATCTTGCTACGCTCTTAAACTTTCTATGAAAACTCACTGATATTTAGATCTGGTATGGATTCTTTTCACATTTCCAGGTTTCTCAGTAGCGGAAGTCATAATAGTTGGGTAAACATGGAGCGCAGTGAATGGGAAAATACAACAAATAATTGTTTACAGTCCTGTTTGCTGAAATAATAAAAGACAAACTCCACGATGGTGTTATCAAGACTTTCAGAAAAAGAAATAATCAACATGGGCTCATTCTGAAAATGTACCCCTATATACATTTCTGGAGATCACGAATTTTGTAGCCAGAAGTACATATGGCTGCATTTTGTCTTTAAAACGAACTCTATGGGGCGGTATGACTTCGTTCCTTTTGGCACTTACCAGCTGAGCGCTTACCTCTGTATGGACAGTTTTCCTGCTGTTACCAGTAGGCATGGGCTGGTATAATATTCTGACGGTATGATAACCTTGGATAAAAATATCATGGTTTCATGGTATGACGGTATTGTGATCTCTGCTCTAAAATATATTCTTTTTAAATGTCTGGCTATAAAACAAAACCTCTTTCCCCTTTGAACACAATATATATTTTATTTTGAGAAACATTTAAAATATTTTGGAGCAGTAAACATGTCAGGCTAAATAATTCAAGTGAATCATTGACTTCTGCTGTCTTCATTTGTTTCAAAAACACAGATGTCTTTACGATTTGCACCTTAAAACAAAAAATATATATATAATGAATATAAAACAATGTGAAGCAGAAAATTTTGGCGGTATGAAAACCTTTTCCATACCACCGTATACCTTGAAAACGGTTATCGTCCCATGCCTAGTTACCAGTTTATATAGACAGCTCGCCATGTACATCAGCGGATTTGAGACACAGAGAGGAGTTGATCACGAACGGTTCCAGAAAGCAGGTTAGACAAAAACAAAAGCCATAAAATAAAATAAACAGTTAAATAACAGTATGGGAATGTGGTAAAATCTGAAAACGTGGTAAAAAAATCAAGCGAGGGCTTTTCTTTTTTTGGATTGCTTTTTAAAACTGTCGGTTGGGTTTAGGGAAGTGGGTGAACGGGAACATCAATCAGTGCTTTTTTAAACACTATTGGTTGGGTTTGGGGAAGGAGGAAGGTAGGTCAGTCGATCAGTCAGTCAGTCGACAGCGGCCTCTGGTGGAATTACTGAAAACAGCAAGCACAAATGGCATTGGTGAGAGAAATTTGAGATCTAAAAAAGCATACACAGCTGCCTCTGGTGGATTCACAAAAACAAAAACTGCTAAAAACGTACCTCCTGGGACATATTTGGTGCTCTCCAGAAATAGATAAAGCAGTACTTTTTTAGAATGATCCTGGGTTAAAAAAAAAACGTTAAATAACGAAATAATTTGTTTTTGATATTATACATACATAAATACACATTAATATACATGTTTTTTTATTTTATTTAAATATTACAATTTTTAAGGTTTTAAGATTCTGATGACTGTTAAACATGTCGTAACAGTCTTGTGAAAAGGGTCCATTAGTCTCCACTCTGGCCATATTTGAGAGTATAATCATTCTATAATATGGGAATGTGATGTTAAAAAAAAAGAAGTAGTAATTGCACAACAGGTTGCATCTGGTCCTATATAATCACCACATATTCATAGGCATTTCAATAGCATGTACAGTAATCTCAGAATCTAATTTTATCTGCTAGTATCATTACAGATTCCACCCAGCATGTTTTACAAGCTGACAGCAGACATTGTGGGTCGAAGCATCCACAGGATTTCTCCAGATGTAAACCCTGCAGGATGTATAGTGTGAAAGATGACAGTAATGCCGTCAAACTTTTCTCGCACTGATCTTAGACTCAGGATGTTTCCAAGCTGCAGACAGGGTTTACTTTTGTACTGGAATAATTACTAGTGCAGTGCAAATGTGGTTCATTGCCTGTTGGCCAATGCAAATTATACATGTTTGGAATATGCTGATGTCTTTTTCGAGTCTATTTGTGTGATATGAAAAAAATACTATAGTAAATAACTGAGTGTTTTAAACTACACTATAGTTATTCTGTTCAGTTCAGTTCAAGTTTACATGTATAGCGTTTTTCACCACATCATTACATTACAGTCAAAATTAGAAAAATTAAGGAGTCGTGTAAAGGGTTGGCAGTATATAAATGTAGTTAACCTGCAGTTATACAGTATATAATGACTTTCCAAAACATTTACATGCAATTATAATACATGTACAATGAAGTGTATTTGTGTTCTCAGATTGTTGGCATCATCTCTTCACAGGTCTTGGATCTGATCAAGTGGCGACCCACAATCTAGATACTGTTGATAATTTATTTGCACATGTAATGTGAAATAATAATGATAATAATAAATTAAATAAATACATTTTATTTATATTGTGCTTTTCTCAGACTCAAAGCGCTAACAAAGAATGCGTTTGAAGAGTTAAAGTTAACTACAGTTATGTGATGCATTGTGCTTTACTATAAAGATTTGTTTTAATCTAGTTTGAAACTGAGAATTTGTGTCTGAGCCTCAATATCAGGAAGACTATTCCAGAATGTTGGAGCCATATAGGGAAACGTTTGACCTCCTTTAGTGGACTTTGCTATTCTGGGTGCTACCAGAAGCCCTGAATTCTGAGATCCTAAAGAGCAAATGGGATTGTAGCCTATGCGTATAGTATTAATTGAATGAATTTGTTATGGTAATTCTATAGTTGCTGTGGTAATATGTAAACTATAGTAATATAAATAAATCAGCCATTTCTTTTATTCATTCACTTCCTTTTTGGCTTAGTCCCTTTAATAATGAGGGGTCGTCACAGCGCAATGAACCGCCAACTTATCCATACACATCGAATGCCCTTCCAGCTGCAACCCATCACTGTGAAATACCCATATACTCTCGTTCACACACATACACTATAGACAATTTAGCTTACCCAATTCAACAATAGCGCATGTCTTTGCACCCGGAGGAAACCCACGCGAACACGGGGAGGACATGCAAACTCCACATAGAAATGCCAACTGACCCAGTCGAGGCTTGAACTAGCGACCTTCTTGCTGTGAGGTGACAGAGCTACCCACTGCGCCACCGTGCAGCCCCAGAAAATCACGCAATACGTAGTTTTCTACAACTACAGGTTACTATAGTGTAAACTAAAGTATACTACACTATTTAATACAGTTTATCAGTTCACTATAGTTAATACAACAGTATACTGAAGACTTTGTTAAAAGTACTGTAATATACAGTATAATACCATCGTATTGTTTAAAAACACTATATTATTTATGATAAATCACTATAGTATTTTTTTCATGTGCAGAATTGTCTCTTTAACTCCTTTGGCCAGTTTCCAACACTGCTGCTGCAGTTTATTATTTGACTACATGGTCTCTTGGTTCTCTTCGAGTATTAAAACTTAAACTATTTAAAACTTAAGACTATTTGCTCACAGTTTGTGGTGGGAGGAAATATGATATTTTATTCCAAAAGAACGGAAAGTTTCTTACAGACACATGAGGGTTTTCCAAGAGAATGCAAATGTTTTGCTAGAACACAATGTTTCTTGGTGGAAAGCAGTCGTTTAATGGGTGAATGCGAAGGTTTGTCAGGGTGTGGAATATTATTGTGAGAATTCAAGTGTTTTCAGAGAGAATGCAAATGTTTTTTCTTTTAGAAGAGGAAATCTAATTTTCTTGAGGGGATGCAATAGTTAGAAAATTATTATTATTATTTTTATTTTATTTTTTATTTTTTTCCACAGTTATGCAACATTTTTTTGTGATTGCAAAGTCTTTTGGTTGAGTGCAATACTTCTGCAAGATATCCCAACATATAATATTCTCATTTCAATTTGCAGTCTACACTGTAAAAATTGGCCATAATTTCAACAGTAAAAACTGTAAAAAAGCTACAGTAAAAATCCGCAACCTGGTTAACAGTATGTTTCCTTAAAATATACGGTGAATAACCGTAAATTTACTTTGCCAGAATTCCCTGCATGGCACATCACCTTCTATGCTTTTTGTTGACATTACTATGGATATTTTGCGTTGTTTCCCCATCAGTGATGTACATTAGACATTTATGTTACATCTAATGTTGATAAACAATGACTTTATGACTTTATACTCTTTTCTGCTTGAGGGAAAAGTTGTTTGTGATGAACATCGGATCATTCTGTAACTTTCTCATTGCCACCTGCATTTGGCTGTGCTGTATATATATATACGTGAAAAAAAAGATGTGTAAATGCTGGTAATTCAAAATACAGACATTACCACTATAAATTAATGAAATACAGTAGTTTACTGGAAAAATGAGAAATTACTTTTATGGTTTATACCATATTTTTAACTGTGAAATACTGGCAGCCACAGCTGCTGTAAATTTTACAGATTTATTTTTTACAGTGCAATTTATCCTCCATCAGGCAGGTCAGTGTTAATTGGAAACACTTAAAAAAAGGACGATTAGTATCACATCTACTGACATGAACTAAGTATGAACAATCTTGTACAACACTTATCAATAATAGTTTAACATTTGCTTATGCCTTACTAAAATCCAAAATGTTAACATTAGTTAATTTACTTGCATGAGCTAACAATTAACAAATTTATTTTCATTAATTAACGTTTGGCGCCATGGTGGCGTAGTGAGTAGCGCGTTCGCCTCACAGCAAGAAGGTCGCTGGTTCGATCCCCGGCTGGGCCAGTTGTCATTTCTGTGTGGAGTTTGCATGTTCTCCCCGTGGTTGCGTGGGTTTCCTCCGGGTGCTCCGGTTTCCCCCACAGTCCAAAGATATGCGGTACAGGTGAATTGGGTAAGCTAAATTGTCCATAGTGTATGAGTGTGAATGAGAATGTATGGATGTGTTTCCCAGAGATCGGTTGTGGCTGGAAGGGCATCTGCTGCGTAAAACAAATGCTGGATAAGTTGGCGGTTCATTCCGCTGTGGCGACCCCGGATTAATAAAGGGACTAAGCCAAAAAGAAAATGAATGAATGAATGAATAATTAACGTTTATCAATAAATATGAATAAATACTATAATAACTGTATTGTTCACTGTTTGTTTGTGTAGGTAAATACATAATGGACTGTTATATATTTCTATATGTGAAATATATTTAAACTCTCATCCTATTTTACGTTTTGTGTTATATATTTATTCGGTAACACTTTAGTTTAATACAATTCACACCGTTTACTAATTACCTGCCTAATATTAAGTCAAGTCAAGTTGAGCTTTATTGTCATTAATCATGTGCGGACATACAGAGGAGCGAAATGTTGTGCTACATATATTAATCATAAATACCAACACAAAACTGGACATAACTATTTTAAGAAACCTATATGTTTAACTAACATATACTATAATTAACTAGGCTACAAGGCAGGCTAAACAAGAACAATCAAGTCAGGCTAAACAAGAACAATCAAGACAGGCTAAACAAGAACAATGTTGTGCAGGATATTGTGCAAGAGAGGTATTTAATGTTGAATATTGTGCAAAAGAGGTATTTAATGTTTCAATATTGTGCAAGAGTTATTTAAGGTTGAAGCAAGTATAGCTCAACATGATTGTGGTATACATTTATAGTAAACATCGTTTTCCGTATTGAGTCCTTGTAAGATGGAGTTTAAATAAAGTGCCTGGTGTATAAAGAGAGAAGAGTGTTTCTACAGGTGGTTTGTCAAGCCCACTCACCTTTGTGAAGCACAATTTGAAATGCACAATATTTCCAAGAGACATGGAGTGATTAAGAAAGTGTCTATACTGTAGTGCAACCTGGTGCAAGAGTCAGAGAGATTAGACATTAACAGTTGCACTTATAAAGGATGATACTGGGTGGCGCAGTGGGTAGCACTGTCACCTCACAGCAGGTCGCTGATTTGAGCCTCGGTTGGGTCAATTGGCATTTCTGTGTGGAGTTTGCACGTTTTCCCCGTGTTCACGTGGGTTTCCTCCAGCTGCTCTGGTTTCCCTCACAAGTCCAAAGACACGTGCTATAGATAAATTGGGTAAGCTAAAATTGTTTGTAGTGTATGTGTGTGAATGAGTGTATATAGATGTTTCCCAGAGATGGGTTGCAGCTGGAAGGGTATGCGTAAAACATATGCTGGAAAAGTTGGTGGTTCATTCTGCTGTGGCGACCCCTGATTAATAAAGGGACTAAGCCAAAAAGAAAATGAAATAACAAATTAATGAAGTATGATCTTACTTTACATCCCTAATCCCACCCAATACCTATGCCTTACAATCTATTAATACACAGCTAATTAGTAGAGCTTAGATAATGGTTTGTTTATAGCCTCAATTGTACAATAGTAAAGTCTAACCATTTATTCTATATCATTCCCTATATATACATATATATATGCTCAAGACAATATGGCTGAAATCAAAGCGACAGAGGAATCCAGGCTCAAATTCACATTCTGTTGTTTGCTCTTCATTTCAATTTTAATCATATTGTTCAGAGCCCAGTACAAAAAAAAGAAAGTAAACCTGAAAATTACACAAATCCAACCCAAACATCGATGATTGCATTGTGTATTCATAATGTTTACATGGGCAAATAAAGCATCAGCCTTCTATCAGAGCCGCCAGCATAGCATTACCCAGATATGATTGCTTCTGGTTTACCTGTCACGAAACAGATGAGAGTGAGATGAAACGGCGCTGTTTTTCTTTTTATCAGGACGCACTGAGCCTGTCGGTGGGTTAAAGTGGCAGTGGCAGATACTGTAACCCGTAAGTAGCCCTGTCAATGGTCCGCTCCAATGGACATGAGCATATTGATCTCTTGACTTTCAGTTAAACGCTCCTTCAGGGGGTCTCATGATAGCAGCTCCTGTCTTTTCCCCTTCGCTTCTTTCCCTCTCTCCGTTTCTCTCCATCACATCGCATTCACAAATCAATGCGGCACTGTAACACCACCACAGGCCGTCTATAAAACACAGCGGCACATTTCCAGTGCGGAGACGGTGGCAGAACAGCGCTTCGTTTCTCCTCGGCTGAATTATTTGTGTCCTCAACCACTAAATCATATTGATTAAAGCTTGTCACGGATTTGAAATGAGGTCCTGTGGGGTCACTTGCAGAAGAAATGGCAGTTTATTGGATTACAGGCTTAATTTGATTTTGAGTGACGAGCGTGCATTATAATGGCGCTCTCCCTGAAGAGCACTTCTCTTTACCTGACTCTTGAACCCTCCTACTACTTCAAGCGATAGGACAAAACACGCGCTGATAAATACACTTGACGCTGTGCGCGAAAACACAATTTAATGACATGTGAAACCTCTTATTCTGCTTGGAGAGATGCTAGAGATTTGAAAATGCTGTACAGTTAGGTTGTACTTGTCGGCATTAGTTAATATGAATATAAGTATGGATGGCCTTACAATTTCTGTGATGTAAAATCACTGACAGAATCAAAATGTGTTGTATGATGTTGAATGTCACTCTAGGGTTGTGTCGATAGACCATGCCATTTTCCATCACCGATGGCCAATAGACATCACAATGCTGAGCCAGCATCACTATCCTCCGCTCCGCCCCATCGCAGCAGCAACCCACTAATACGTCATAGTTTTTAAATGCCACTTTAGAACGTAAACGATCCACATCCACACTTGTGTTTCATCTAGCATTTCTGAACAGCCCTTTGTCCTCATTATATAGCTGAAAACGCACATCACGTGACCACACACACAGACACACGCTCTGTCATGCTGTTGAGGCAGTCAGCGGGTGCTTTGAGCACAAAACCCCAGAGAGCAGAGCACGAGTTTATCAAGGAGGTACTGCTGGATGGTGTCTCACTACTAGTTGTTAAACGTAATATTTAATTAATCTTGTCTCAATCTAACGACTCTTCAGTCTTTTGGATCTATCAGTTAATGTGTCACAGCATCAGTACACTACTTCAATCTTTCGCTTTTTACACTTGTACTTACTCATCTTAGTGAAAACTTCAGATAATGTTGGTTGGTTCCTGTTGAATGTGCACCTTTTTTACTAACCAAGTTTGTCTACGCCATTATAACGACACAGATCACTCTGCCTATTCATGGCAGAGTCCTGCGGAAAAAGTGATTGACAGGTGGTAATTCGTGTGTAACTTATCTTTATTGAGTTATGATTTGGTTATGGGTTAAACAAAGACCACGCGGGTCAGGTAGTTGAAACGTTGGGCTACAAAAAATTTTTTTGTTATGGATAAATATTTATTCATTCATAAATAATTAAATAAATAAATAAATATTCTTAAATAATTAATTCACCGCCGCCTATGCAACGATGCCATTGTCTATCGCAATGTTTCACATCAGACATCGTACGATGCCAAATTGGTCGACATTGCCGCACCCTATGTCACACACTCAAAAACAATATTTTTGTTGCTTTTTCAATCTACTTATTTAAAATGAGCTGAAACGACACAATTCTTGAGATTTCATTGGGATAACCTTTACATTGTGCTACCAATAAGCTTGTCAGGCTTCATTCTGCGATGAAAACCGCCTGGATGTACTTTATCTCTTACATATCAATTAAATCCATTCATTTGTTTATTTTCTTACGGCTTTACGCAGCAGATGACCTTCTAGCTTTAACTCAGTATTGGGTAACACCCATACACGCTCATTCACACACACTCAAACCCTATGGACAATTTAGTTTATTCAATTGACCTGTAGCGCACTTTTTGGACTGTGGGGGAAACCGGAGCACCCGGAGAAAACCCACGCCAACACGGGGAGAACATGCGAACTCCACACAGAAATGGCAACTTGCCAAGCTGGAACTCAAACCAGCGACCATCTTGCTGTGAGGAAATCAAATCCACATATTCCTCAGTTAAAACACAGTAGCTTTTGGCCACGTTTTGAACAGATTCACATGGTTTCATCTAAAAAATATATATATAGTACTAACTATATGATGCATTTGCACCTTCTTCCCATCATCATCCACTATACAATCCATCTTTCCACTTCAAATGCACAGGTGTCTAATGGCACGCCATACATCCAGGTCTGCAGAAAGCAGAAAAATAAATAAATAACAGCAGCCAAAGGAAATCATTTGGAGAAGAGCAGCACAGCTTCAGTTTATTATTCCACCCTAAAATCTCATTAAGTGTGACATTGAGGATTAGTTCAGAGGGAAAGGAGTGGAGAGAGAAGTAGCGACTCGCTGGCTTTTGTTTTGCCATCATTAATTCGCCGCTGAAGTGGCGAAGAGGAAGGCCCCGAACCGCTGATCAGAGGAGGCCCCCCGAATACGACAGCGGGACAGGAGCCCTCTCTTCCTCTCGGCGCGTCTTGCTGCGTCTGTGTTCTCCGTTCTCGTCTTTTCGGCTCTTAATTGGGGTGATTGGGCGGCGGGACCATCTGCCATGCTGACAAAGGCAAGCCTGCTTTGATTTATGGAGCCTCAGGCCACATTAGGCTCAAGATTTCCACAGTAAATATCAGTGCTCAGCAGCTCAGTTGGCTCAATAAAATCTGCATCGCTCAGGAAGGAGGAGAGCTGCGGCTTCTTGTTTCTTGGGAATAGTGTGGAGGTGCTGGGAGATTTTCGCTGGTGGATTTTGGGGGGGGAGGTTTTAGATGTTACTTGTAGTATTTTGTGATAGTGGTAGATTGTGGTTCATGCATATGCAGTCATGCAGGACTGGATTTTTGCATAGGCATTTGGAGTGCAGACCTATGCTGGTATTTCTTGGGAAGGCTAATTAAAATGTATAATTATTATTTTAGTATAATCAATACATTATACCAGGGGTGTCCAAACTCGGTCCTGGAGGGACGGTGTTTTGCAAAGTTTAGTTCCAGCCCCAGTCAGACACACATAGGCTAGCTAATCAGTCTCTTTCTAGGCTTTCTAGAAACATCCTCGCAGGTGTGTTGAGGCAAGATAGAGCTAAAATCTGCAGGACACCGGCCCTCCAGGACTGAGTTTGGACATCCCTGCATTATACCATAGAAGTTACTAGATGAATTTTTTTAGATAGACAATAGCCTATTCGAAAAATGTCTGCGACAATGTCTGGGAGCTTGTAAATAGTTATTCATTAATTCATTAATTCATTCATTTATTCATTTTCTTTTCGACTAAGTCCCTTTATTAATCGGGAGAATGAACCGCCAACTTATCCAGCATGTGTTTTATGCAGCCGATGCCCTTCCAGCTGCAACCCATACGCTACGAACAATGTGCTTACCCAATATCACATGTCTTTGGACTGTGGAGGAAACCGGAGCACCCGGAGGAAACCCACGTGAACACAGGGAGAACATGCAAACTACACACAGAAAGGCCAATTGACCCAGCGGAGGCTCGAACCAGCGTCCTTTTTGCTACCCACTGTGCCACCGCATCACCTATAATTAAAATAAATAAATAAAAAACAATCACACAAAATATGAATAATAATAAATTTAAACTACAATAAAATATAGCTCTTTTCAAATGTTACAATTAAAAATGATGCACCATTAAAAAAAAATACTACGTCATATTTGTAAATGATATTAAAATCACATTTTCTAACTTTATAACCCCATTATGAATAGTCACACATGCTATATAAAGATGGAACATCACATTTTGAGGTCTGCATAAAGCTTTATTTACAAAAAGAAATGTGTTTACATAGAAATCATTAAACAATTGTAAAATAAAATGGCAAAATAAGGCACCACGGTGGCGTAGTGAGTAGCACGTTCGCTTCACGGGTTTGCTGGTTCGAGCCTCGGCTGGGTCAGGTGGACTTTCTTTGTGGAGTTTGCATGTTCTCCCTGTGGTTGCGTGGGTTTCCTCCCGGTGCTCCGGTTTCCCCCACAAGTCCAAAGACATGTGGTATAGGTGAATTGGTTAGGCTAAATTGTCCGTAGTGTATGAGTGCGAATGAGTGTGTACGGACGTTTCCCAAAGATGGGTTGCAGCTGGAAGGGCATCTACTGCGTAAAACACATGGTGGATAAGTTGGCGGTTCATTCCACTGTGGCGACCCCAGATTAATAAAGGGACTGAGCCAAAAAGAAAATGAATGAATGAATGAATGAATGAATGAATGAATGAATGAATGGCAAAATATGGGTGAAATAATCTTCCATTGTCATGCAGAGCAACACATTTATCAAAACAATTAAACATCATACATCAGATAATGTTCTGAATTTTACTTATTATCACTTAATATTTTAGATATATTAATATCATATTTTATAATGATTAAAAACCTCTTGCTAACAAGTGCAAAAAAAAAACATTGTAACCATCTATAGGTTTTGTTGGTTGTACTTTTCTGTTCCTGAGTTTTTAATGTCATAAAATGATACTTGTTTTAAATATGCGTAACAAGATATGTTTGCGATTAAAGCTATTACTAAACCTATAGTTTAACAGTTACAGGTTAATATTTCTGCTCAGAAAAAAAATCATAGTATGCACATATAAGCTGTGTCCTATTTCAGAGGCTGCATCCTCCGAAGGATGCATACAAAGGGCGCTGCATCATAGCGGTGCGATAAAGGCTGTCTCATTTCAAAAAAAGTTGAAGGCTCCTTAAAACACAGCCTCAAAATGTGTCCTGCATTTTCCAGGTAATGAAGGAAACAACCGGTGGATCCTTTGTCACCTCGAACATCCCAAGATTCATTGCGCGCTGATAACGGCAGGACGTTTTAAAAGAAAACTCAAGATTAAATGTGTGAACTAGGTTTATTTACTTGGATATCTAAACACATGAGTATGACTAGTCTTACTAAAGAGTGATTTTATAGACAGTTTACATTTTTAAGTCTACATGTATGGATTAAAGGAAAAATATTTCCAGCTTCTGTAAACCTTGTTTTGCCTTCAGATTGCTTCAAATAAGTTTTAAATCACTTTGATAAAAAAGTAAATGCAAATTTTATTACGACTTATTAAGGGAAGCTGTGACGGTTGCCTGGTGATAAGATCTGTCCTCTGAGGTGAGATCGTCTCATTTCAAAATGCTCAGTTCAGCTTGTATGGACTTCGAAGGACTCGCCTTTTGGAGTCGGCATCCTTCGGAGGATGCAGCCTCTGAAATGAGACAGCTACATGTTATGTTTGTACATAAACATGTGTGCTTGTGTAATAGAATTAAACTGTCATGTCAGTAAATCCTCAATGGCCAGTTGCTACATTTTTATAAACAAAAATGGTCTGGTTCTTTGTATGGGTAAATATTGCATTGTTACAATTAAAGCATGTCTTGTTAAGTGTAATCTTACCTGTCGACACAGTGTTTGGGATTGACAGGATTTACTAAGTCTACTGGTAGACTGTTTGTGTCACAATCACCAGTGATCTAATCCTCGTAGATTAAACACGCAGATCGCCATAGAACTACACATCTACATTATATGGACTACAGATCCAGTCATCCACCGCTCACACGTACCTGTTCCAGATTCTGCTGATTGCAAACACACACACAACCGGAGAATTGTTATGGACTGATTACACCTATTTATACAACACACACACACAGTGCTGAGTCTTGTTTATCTGTTCCTGTGAACATTATGACGTGTTTCCTTGCCATGCCTTGCCGTGTTAAACCTATGTCTTCTTTTATTGTTTATGCCTGCCTTTTGACAAGCTGCCTGTTGGATGACCACGACTCTGGATTGCCTGTGTACATCTGATTGCCCATGTGTTGACCATTGCTTGCCTGACCATTCTTGTTAATAAACCTGCGTTTGGATCTGCACTCCTTTGTCAGCATCCCAGTCAAATTACAGTTTGGGTTGTAACTTTATAGACAAGTAACTATAAGAAAGTCCTATAACATTGTATTACACAAGTTGGTGAGAACAAGTTCATGTGGTGTATTGGTTTGCTTTATTGTTATTTGAACATTATTGTTATTAAATGTAGCATTTAATTTACATAAAGCTAAAGAATGTTTTTTTTTCAGACACACACCTAATGTTCTGTTTTTCAATTAATGTTTCTGTATCATCAATGTTGCAGTTACAAAGTAATTCATTACTGTAATTAAATCACTAATCCACTGAAAAGTACCAGAAAATAAGGGATTACGTTTCATTTTTAGGTAATTTAATTTACTTGCTCACAATGTACTATATTTAAGATTAATGTACTGACCTTATTCTCCACGTATGAGCAGGCGCAGCCATTTGAGTCTGTTTGGCAAGAGACTTCCGGTCTCATTCACTTACATTCATTTTTAGACATTAAAATCAGCTCGTTCTGCTGCTTAATGTTGCAAACGGATGTTTTCTTATTACATTATTCTATTTTGTCTGTATAATCATGAACACACTTGTTTGTAAAGCGAGTAGTTTGACCGTTTTCTGCCATTTATTATTCCTAGTAATTTCTCTCATAGGTGACTGAATCGGGAATCGCAAAAAGCAAGCGACTTCAACATTAAAGAATAAGGTCAATACCTCACAAATGAAGAGATTTGACCAGATACTTAGTCTGCTGATGTTAGCCGAGTCAGCAGCTGTGTATTATAACACAAATATGTTAGCATACTGTTTATATTTATGGCTTACTTATGTTAACACAGACCTTACAAGATATTAATATTTATTTATATATTTACTTGCCTTCCATAAAGGCTGCGTGGCTACAGGACCTTCCTAAACCAGCGATGCACGAACATCCTGTAGTCTCCACTGATCTCTGCTTACTAAGTAGCGCCCACGCTGAGTGGCATGGACTGCTGGACTGGCTGGGGTGCACATTTGCTTTGGCAAGACAAAATCACCCTCACTGTGTAATAGAACACGACCAACTTTCCCACTATGTAAATATCGGTAGGCCTAAGTACTTTTATAAGTCTTCACAAACGCTCCATCTACTCCTCGTGACAGGACAAAGTCATTAAAAATATGCCCGTAAGTTACATCTGGCTCATATCGTCTACCCACATTAACGGTAACGTTGGATGGGGCAATATGAGACCATCTGATGGTTGCAGGGAGGTTTCTCCCAGCTCAAAACATTAACTGAACTAGCAGTATATGCCATTTTTCTAATATTACAGCTTACTATATATACTATGTAATTACTTTCCAAAACGGTCATCTGAGCGTACCGGAAGTTGGATGACAATATGCGGAAGAGCGAAGTGTTAAATGTGGGCGGGGAGGAATAAGGTCAATAAATCAATTATATTTGAAATAAAAGGCTTGTGAAGTTTGAATGACTGCATTACCCCTATGCTAAAAATGTTATCAAGGGGGGAACTAGTGACTGGGATGCACAAGAAAAGAAACCAAAAAGCCACTCTGGCTTTAATTATAATGTCCTCCCTGCGCCATACGTCACTCATTTTCGCAGGTGTTGTAATTTTGACCTGAAGTGACAAGTGCTAGTGCGGGGTTTCCTTCACCATTTTTTTTTGACAATGATGTTCGGTCAATGAATATCGATTTCATTGCCCAGCCCCTACATCAACTAGGAAAAGATGTGCAAAAAAGGAGCTTTGGGACACACCAAGACACTAATGAACCAGTGAAAACTGACTGTGTCTGACTGACTGACTCACAGACTGACTTTCTTGTCTCGTCTGTGGCTTATAGCTGCTCTAGGACCACTATTACCTGTTATTCACAGTCTGAGCAAACAGTTCTGCACATGCACACTGAAGTATACACTATAAGTTAGTGTTAATTTCATCATCAAAAATAAGGGACAAAAAAATGTGTGTTGACTCTATGACACTAACAGAAATTAGACAAGTTCTCTTGTAATGTGACTGAAATCTATGAATGCGCGAGCTCTGATCTGCTCATTTAGTGAATGAACAGCGCTTTACTGTTGATGGAAAAAGATGAGACCATCATTCATAAGATGAGCGGAACAATGCGCACACATTCAGCTATGTTATTGGCGTAGCAGACTTGTCAAGTTGCTGTTTGTGTTTAGCTATTTTCGTTGACAATTAACAATGCTATGAGCATCTTGCTGCATACTTAAGCAATTGCAGAGTTAGTACACTTACAAAATTGACATTTTTGGGTAGATTAAACCTTATAAATGCAGTAAGCCAACTGTTGGATATTGTACAATTCTTATTTGTAGTGCTTGTTATAAACTATGTATCTGTACACATGATTATTTTGTAAACATTACATTGCACTCAGATTTTTAAAATCAAATATCATAACCTTCTCTCTTTTCTCTTTTGTCTTTTCTTCACTTCTGGTCACATGGAATGCATTAAGGGCGTGCCTATCATTCATTTAGGGCATGGCTATTAGGGTGTGTTTTGTTTCTGCCCTGCCTTCATCTATTCATCAGTCCTCTTTCATTTTGTTAGCAACACCTCTTCCAACAATCCAATCGGTTTCCAAAAGACAAAATAATGCATCGCCCGACATTTTTTTTTATTTCAAGACCATTTCAAGTGGATGTACATCATAATAGAGGAAAAAAGGGCAACCTTAACTTCCATTTCATGGCAACCTTAATATCATAAAATGTACATCAGTGATTTGCTTGGTAGCATCTTATATTGCTATCTTGATATTGATAACTTTGTAAGCGACACAGTGGCACAGTAGGTAGTGCTGTCGCCTCACAGCAAGAAGGTCGCTGGTTCGAGCCTCGGCTGGGTCAGTTGGCGTTTCTGTGTGGAGTTTGCATGTTGTATAGGTGAATTGGGTAGGCTAAATTGTCCGTAGTGTATAAGTGTGAATGAGTGTGTATGGATGTTTCCCAGAGATGGGTTGCAGCTGGAAGGGCATCCGCTGTGTAAAACGCGCTGGATAAGTTGGTGGTTCATTCAGCTGTGGCGACCCTGGATTAATAAAGGGACTAACCCGAAAAGAAAATGAATGAAGGATAACTTTGTTGCTCACCACAGAGGAATTCAATCTGTTGGACTCAATATGTTGGATACGCAGTCTCACAGCATTTAGATTTATGATTAACTTTTTGATTCTTTAGCTAATTTATATTCATTTGTTCAGTCTCATTCATACATTTCTGTATTTTATTTTGTACAAAATCCTCATCCCCCAATGAAGGGTCAGTTTAGGGGAGGGGTTTGAGGGCACACCTTATTTTAAAAATTATACATTTTCATATGAATTACATGAATTCATACAAATGAGCCACTTTTTTGATTATATAGTTATGTTTCCTCATGAGACCAGGATGGATGATCAGATAATCCATGTTTCGGATATTTGAGAAATGTAAGAAAATAACAGCAGACTTCTTTGCGTTATTTGCTTGGTTTTATCAACTTCGCTATCCGAACCCTAGCTGAAGCACCAGTGAGAGTGTTTTCTCTCACAGATTAAACATATTTTTCTGTTGGTATTGTTAGTATACATGATTAAACATAGACGCTTTCTACATTTGGATGATATCTGTGTGAACAACATTTATTTCAAGTCCTTTCTGCTATTCTGCAAGTGAACATTGCCCGACTAAAAATAGATAGCTACTTTAAAACTAGAAAACTCTAAATGTATCATTGTTGATTTCTGGAGAATAACCTGGTCACTTTGACATCCTAAATATATCATTTAAATGCACATTGCCTTCTGTCTGCTTCTGTCTGAATTTCATATTTCTCCAGAAATTATTCATTATTGGACAAAATGGCAGTGTGAGGGCCGGGGCTGGTAGTGGAAACTTGTCACACATAGCAAAGGGGAGCGAGACGTACGAATGGTCAGTTGGCTTTGAAATGCAAAAACATGTTCGGTATAAATGGACCTCATGGGACTGGTTCACAAAGAACACATTTCATGTTCCATTTTATACTTCACTTTAGACTAATGGGCTTGACTGTTGTGAAATGCCTTGCTGCTTTTTCACCGGTAACGGACATTTTTATTGCCTCATGTCAAATTCAAATTCAATTGTCACATTCAAACTCCAACTAGTGTGGAGAATTATTGCCAAAATATTATCACTTAAAAAGTCAGATAAAATAAACTATATCTCAAAGAATTAAGAAACCACTTGATTTTTTAAAGTATTGACTTGAGTAAAATGTTAATACTTGCTTTACTCTATAAAGTTCTGAGAAGTTTTCAATTTAAAACAGTGCCATTTAGATCATTTTAGTCGTTTTCCAGCAAATATGAATTAAACTTATTGAATATATTGAAATACTTTGCCATTGTGTTGTCTAAAATGTACATAAACACTAGGGGTTGCACCGACTAATTTACTAGTTGACTTTAATGCTCTGCAGTGAAACTTTTTTGACTGCCGTCAACTAGTTGCACTGCGCAGATGAATTTTTTTTACCTGAACTACATGGCAGCTTTACACATTTAATGCCGAATTCAGTCTGCATGATTTTAGCCCTGATTTTGACTCGCCGACAGGTTTTGAGGAATCACAGACAAATGCCTGAAATCACAGGCAAATCGGTGTGTGTTCATTCGAGTAATGCCAAGTTCAGACTGCAGGATTTTCAAAGTAGTCGTGTCACAGATGTGTTCACACTGCGTGACTATCTGGGCTAGCGTTTTGTCGCTGCTTTGTTTACACTGCAAGATGGAACGGCGACAGGGAGTTTCACACTGCATGACTTTAAAATAGGAAGAATCGCAGACAACTTTGTCCAAACTACGTCTCACACCCAAAAACACGTAGTATATCTTTTGTTATTAACTACATAACGAGAAAGAAGCCATTAATGGGGTAGAAAATGTCCATATTTGCTCATCTGGCCTTGAAGAGAATTAGCAATTACTCCTCAACTTTTTTATTTTTTGACCAGGTTGGGTTGTGATATTGCTCACATGACACGTCAAACAGACACGGGGGCTCCTGCCAAATCTACACTCATTTTCTTAGGGCCGAATAAACTGAAAATGAGCGCTTTTACTTCTCCCCCATCCTCCCGCTGGCCTGCAGATACCCTCACTAGTAAATGCTGCTCTCTCAGTGGCTGTAGGTGATCGTCGATTTTTTTTTAGTCAAAACTCATTTCACACGGCATGATTTGAATCGGCGACAGCTCCAGATATTCAGCACGCCAAATATCTCCCGGGCATCGGCGACTCATCGGCGATTCTCTCAGAACGCGTCTTTGATAGTTCATATTGTGTGATTGTTACTCGCGTGAACGAGCACTGATTTGTGATTTCAGGCATTTGTCTGTGATTTCTCAAAACCTGTCGGCGAGTCAAAATCAGGGCTAAAATCATGCAGGTGGTTCACTGTTTGAATGAAAGTGCCCTCAGATTATTTAGAGTAATTTTTAAATTGTTATTTTTCCTATGTCAGTGTCGAAGTTGAGTGAACTGTAAATCTTCAAACAGATGTCAGTTAGATCGCTCCATGCAAACACCCTAGAGCATACGCTAGCCAATCACGTTTACGCAACCCTGGAAAAGTAATGTTATTGGCTGTTGCCCTTTGCAAAGCGTAGACGCAGACATATTTTATGAATGAACCATGAAGCGCGCAGAAACCGCAAAGTGTGCAGCCGCGGAGGTGTGACAAACTTCACAGCGTGTGTAAACATCATCCTCAGTGATCACAGTGAAGCGAGGAGATGTCTGATAACAAAGATGAGCCAGTAACTACGAAAAACGCCCAACTTGAGCAGGATTTTGAGCAGCTTTCTAGCGAGCACCATCACAGCCGTAAAATATGCGACTAGTCGACGTCGACTAAAATTTGATAACAGAAAAGTAGACTTCCAAAACAAACATAAATAAAGCAATGATTTAGCCTAAATATAGAGAGATGTACAGTGTTTGTTATTTTAAAGTGATAGGACTAAGACAGTCAATAAATAAGCTTTTTCATTTTCATTTACAGTTTTCATTTACATTTACTATGTTGATTACATCTTACTTTCTCATTTTATTTCTTAATTATTGCACATAAATGATAAATAAATAATGAAATAGGCCTAAATAATCATTTATTTTTAAGACATTACCAGTGAAACACAGAGAAACAGTCCTGTGCATGGTCTAAAGGGCTCTTAAGTTGAATGCTACTTCTAAAGAATGATATTTTGTAAAATTATTTTTTTTACGATTTCATTCATATTTATCATTAAAATTGACAAATACATCAATAACACTTTAAAAATCTGTCTGAAAACATGATTAAATTAAATTAATTGGCAAAGTGAGCATTTTTATGTTACTGTACTAGAACTGTACAAATGAAAACGTGAAAAATACGTAGTTATATCTATTTAAAATGATTACGATAATAAAACATACACTTTTTATATAATAATTGTACATTTGTCATAATTTCTTTAAGTTTCTGCATGTTTTTGATACTTTTTATTACTTCATGTGTTTTTGACTACACTGTTATATTAAGTTAATGTGTTCATGTCCTCATAAACTAACATGAAGACACTTAAACCACTGTGAGTGTCACATTTAGATGAAAACACTCATGAAAGGCTGTTAGATGAATCTATATTGAGTTAAACTGCCCACAGCCTATTATCGCTATTGACAGATATTATCATGATCTGAACGTTTTCTGTTCCTCCATCTCATATTTTGGATGCATGTTTTTGAATGAACGATCAGTATTAAGATCCAATCTTGCTGCTCTACAAGTGTAGATTTTCTGTCATGCATTTCAGCGTTCCCATTTGCTTATTTATATCCATAAAATAAGCATAATTATATTCAAAAAATGTCTTTCCTGCTGGGCATCTCACACCAGGCTATATGAACACTTTCTGTATGGTCTGTGTGTTACACTTCTGTTGACAGTCTATCAGGGGAGTCCACAAATACACCCTGTCTACTACACACAATGAGCCTGACACATTGCATTAAAGGGATAGTTCACCCTGAAAATGAAAATCCTGTTATCATTTACTCACCCTGTTAGTTTTTACACTACTGTTGAACACACTAAATGTAGTATAGCATATTAAGAATGCTAAAAACATGTAACCATTAACTTCAATAATAGAAATACCAACTACTATGGAAGTCAATGGTTAGAGCTTTCCAGCTTTCTTTAAAGTATCTTCTTTCGTGTTCTCATAAAGGTTTGGAACCACTTGGGGTGAGTAAATAGTGATTAAATTTCTATTTTGGGGTGAACTATCCCTTTAAAGTCCCCCTCAAATCCAATTTAAGTTAGAAGTTGCAAAACAGAATGCACTTTCTGACTTACGTCCAATAAGGATGAAAAAAGTTTTTTGAATAACACCTTCTGACCAATCAAATGCTTTCTATGTGATTTATCCCGCCCCCTATACAAAACATGCCTTTAATCTGTTCGAATCTTATTCATATTCATATACTGTGGCTTTCGGCCGCACCCACACTCATCACCTCTGCCAAGCTGGCCAATCACAGATCTTGTGCTTTGTGTCAACAGAGGTTTTCTTTCTATAGGGAGATGAAAATGTCTGTATTATTTGCTATTCGAAAACTCGTATCGCTAACTTGGTCACGTAAAGCATGAATTGGCCAATCAAATAGTGGCTTTTTGTCTCCTTTTCTGCATACTGCCATAGAGAGAGCATTAGCATTAGCCATTAAGGTTGTTAAGCACATTTTTTCATGCTTCATGCACATCAGGGTCTGCATTAGGATGCTGTAAAGGGTGTGTGAAGGTGCAAAAGCTACACAGGACCATCTGCATGCTCTTTATACAAAAGTACAAATTGGCCTTAAACACTTGTAAATATAATAAAAAGATAAACTGTAGTGACATTGTTGATCTTCATGATCTTCACTCCACCATGTTTATTAGTCGTAGCAATAGACACTCCTCTCTCTATGCAAGCTCTGTGGGGCAAAATGACCACAAACAAGTAGAACAATCAATATTGTGCTATATGAGATGAATAATGACTGTAAATATGCTTTCTATTGGTGAATGAAGTCTGGAAAGAAATTAGTGTCAAACACTCTGATCGGGACTAGAGATGTAACAGTATGGAAATTTCCTGTCACTAGTGAACAAAATGATCACACTTAAGTGTAAAAGAATTATCAGTTTTGTTAAAATGATCTAACAATTAATAAATCTCCAACCCTTAATACATTTCACCAAGTTTTGTAGCTTAGAATAAACAAACAACAAATAAAAATTTGCAGCTTTGTGACAAGCATTAACATGAATCCCTTCATTGTGGATTTGTTTGCTCTCTTATTTCATGTGCATACTTTTTTGTGTATTGTTTGCTGAACCTGCACTTTGAGAATATAAAAGCCAAAGGGGGTGTGCTGTCATGTTGAGGTTTCATAAAAACAAAAAAAGATCCACATGCAACGAAATGAATTTATTAAAATAACGATGATCCAAAAAACACAGTGCTGACAATACAAGAAATACAAGAATCAGTTATACCAAAAACGGGAAGTTTAGACAAGAAACAAATCAGGAACCTAAAACATTGAGAAGACACACAAAAAGTGATCAAACAAACAAACCAAACCATGAGGAACAAAACCACAAATCCAAAGGAGACTAAAACACAACAGAACAGGGCTTAATAAAGACAGGACTCAATTAAACAAACAAGGAACAGCTGAAAACAATGAGGGACCACGTGTGCAGGGATCAGTGTTGGGTGTAACGCGTTACTAAGTAACTGTGTACTAACTAAGTACAGCGTTACTGTAATTAAATTACTTTTCCACTGAAAAAGTAAAGTAACTGATTACTGTTCATTTTTAGGTATTTTAATTACAGTTACTTATAGTGTACCTGCGTTACATTGTAAAATAATTAAACTCGCTGAATAATCTTACACAATTTTATTAATTTATGTTCTAAAGGTAAAAGTAAACTCTGCCGCTTTAAAATCATCGTAGAGCAGATGCACGTGAGAGCGCCGCGCGCCAGTTTGCTGCTAGTCATATTCTAAAGCGGAAGATGTCGGACTCAGCTGAAGCGAGTGGCTGTTTTACGAAATGAAAATATTCCCAGACAAGAACATTACAGTATTAATCAATTTATTTTTCCTCATTGCGCGCCTGCGTGCTGTAGCGCGTGGCTTTTTCAAGGCTATCGCGCACCTTACATGGACTATGAAGATTACTATGAGAAAGGTTAGGATACGCAGATGTGACAGAGGGAGTCGGCGAATTTAACATGACTGATGCTGCTCTGTTTACAGAGTAATAAGACACCTTTTGCTCGATCGGATCACAGGTAAACAAGAGAGACACAATCCAGTTCAAAAACATGCCGTATAAATCTTAAGCCTTTTGTCCACTTCCGATCAAACTGCACAGGCTTTCATTCTAATACCGCCAAAAATAATGCTTTTTTTGTAAAGACTGCATGATCCTGCCTGATCGATAGATATGCAGAATAATATTTAAGAAGGTTACATTGCATACTAAAAATTATTATGCATGTAATTATTATAGATTTTTTAAAAATAGAATATAATAAAGATGATTCAGAAAACTAAAAGGCTAAACTATTTCATGTTTGACTCATATGTTTTATCTAAGTATTTATTATTTACAGAGTTAAATTTTTATTATTTGTCCACTCAAGGTTTATAGGGATTTCAAGAAGTATTTAGTTAAGTTACTTATTGAGTAATTAAGTTACTTTTCAGACACAGTAATTAGAAAAGTATTTTAAATACAATATTGATTAAGTAATTAGTAATTAGTAATTAATTACTTTTTTTAAGTAACTTACCCAACACTGGCAGGGATACATACAAAAAAACCAAACAAATGCTAGTGCCCTCAAGTATTCGCATGAGGGCACTGCAACAGGTGTGAGTGTGCAATTTGACGAAAATATCAGATTTTCTGCTGTTTGATTTGAGATGTTCTCCCATGGGAACATGCAAACTCCACATAGAAACGCCTCCTGGCCCAGCTGGGACTCGAACCAGCAACCTTTTTGCTGTGAGGTGAGAGTACAGTACAGTATAACTGTCTATATAAACATGCAGTTACATTGCAACCTTTCGTGATAATCATTCATTAATTTCCTTTTCGGCATATTCCTTTTATTGATCTGGGGTTGCCACAGTGGAATGAACCGCCAACTTATCCAGCATATGTTTTACACAGCAGATGCACTTTCAGCACTGGGAAACATCCATACACACTCATTCACACACATACACTACGGACAATTTAGCTTACCCAGTTCAGACATGTGGTGGAAACTGGAGCACCCGGAGGAAACCCACACAAACACGGGGAGAACGTGCGAACTCCGAGGCTCCAGCCAGCAACCTTCTTGTTGTGAGGCGATAGTGCTACCCACTGCGCCACCATGACGCCCTCATGATAATCATTCATTCAATCATTCATTCATTTTCTTTTCGCCTTAGTCCCTTAATTAATCTGGGGTCACCACAGCGGAATGAACCGCCAACTTATCCAGCATTTGTTTTACGCAGCGGATGCCCTTCCAGCCGCAACCCATATCTGGGAAACATCCATACACACTCATTCACACACATACACTATGGACAATTTTCAATTCAATTCAGCTTTATTTGTATAGCGCTTTTACAATGTAGATTGTGTCAAAGCAGCTTCACATAGAAGGTTATAGTAAATTGAAAGTGTCAGTCCAGTTATTAGTGTTGGAGTTCAGTTCAGTTCAGTGTTGTTTAATATTCACTACTTAGAGTCCAAACACTGAAGAGTAATCCATCAGTGCGCAGCTCTAGCTGCAGTCTAGGCGCCGGAGGCTGGAGAACTCGAGGCTCGTCTGTTTTTGGAGGGTCACAGGAATCAGTCTCTTACCCAATTCACCTATACCACATGTCTTTGGACTTGTGGGGGAAACCGGAGCACCCAGAGGAAACCCACGCAACCACGGGGAGAACATGCTAACTCCACACAGAAATGCCAACTGACCCAACCGAGGCTTAAAGCAGCGACTTTCTTGCTGTGAGGCGAACGTGCTACTCACTACGCCACCATGGCACCATCTCATGATAATCAATTGTAATAAAATTTTGAAATGGTAATAATAAACGTCAGAAAATTTACCCTGGGTTACCTTGAAACCCATGACAACACTGTTCTGGACCAGAGACAATACACAACAGCACCAAGCAGATCTGAATGCTGGCAGTTTAAGTGGAGAGACAGACAGAAAATTTACCCTGGGTTACCTTGAAACCCGTGACAACACTGTTCTCGACCAGAGACAATACACAACAGCACCAAGCAGATCTGAATGCTGGCATATTAAGTGGAGAGACAGACAGAATAATTTTTGCTATTATAGACTATCATCAAAGTAGCATTAGCTCAACCTCTCTGATTGGCCAAGCAGTGATATAAACAAATCCCCATTGGATATTTTTAAAGGGGTGGAGCTACTCCATATGTCCCGCCCTGTCGGCATGTTTGAGTTGAAATTACATTACACATCAAACAAAGCTGCGCATTTCAAGGCACTTCAGGGGACCTTTAATGGCGCGTCTAACGGCCTGCTTATGACACCATTAGGCAGTTCTAGTGCATAGTCACAGCCTGAAATGCTATGGCTGCTTAGCGGCTGTCCAACTCTTGCAGCAAGCACTCCTCTGCCCCAGCGGCCCGTCCTAACGCACAGTGCTTAGTTATGCCACTAATGGGCCTGCGCAAAGCCTCACACTTCAACAAACCAAACGCACACAGCAGGCGGCAAGGGAAGGGGGTTAGCGGAGCCTGTCACTGCTTTGTTAGCAGAAGTGGATTTTAGCTGAAATCCATCTTCATTTTTGCCTTTCCTTTTCATTCCTCTCAGGATGGGCGCAGCGTGAGGTGCCTTGTTTAAGCATCTCGGTTGTGAATTGCTAAGGAGAAAGAAGATATGTACCGTTTTATCTCATCTCCCAGGCTGTAAACGTTGTTTGGGAGGTTGTTAAAGCGAGGTACTGGAATGATCCGCTCAACATTTTTATGGCATATTGTTTTGCACACTGGAAGCTTTGGCCTCGGTTTTATTGACAAGGACCGTGTTTTCTCTGGAACGTTTATCTCGTTGATCTTTTATCTGCTTTTGTGTAACTCTCCCCCCGCTTTTGCGTTAAGTGTGTATTTCTGTAGCATAAAGGTAAGCGGTAAAACGTGTTCTTAGGGTCGTGGTTGAGGACTTTCTCTACTTCTGGGTTATATCGGTTCCCATTTCTGGCTCTTATACTGCTGCCTTTTACATAAGCTATTATAACAGTGGCCATTATCGGCTGGCCATTAGTCCACCTGCTGTTTCATGTGTCAGCTCTGTTAAAGAGGCAGTGTAACTATGCAATAAGGTTACTTTACACAAACTTCCAAAATTGTAGTCATAATTGAGGAATATTATAATATAAATAATAATTTATATTATTTAATATTCATTTATATTAATTATTTATTTATTTATTATTTATTTATGTTATTTTTTAAACTAATAGTCTTTTAAATATGTGAATGTGTTTACTTTAAACAATAAAATGTTTTTCTGCTCATTAAAATGTGTCTTAAATTTTCTATATATTTATATAACTTTATTTTTTATTTAATTACGTTCATACATTCATTTTCTTTTCAGCTTAGTCCCTTTATTAATATGGGTTCACCACAGTGGAATGAACCGCAAGCTTCTCCAGCATATGTTTTACACAGCGGATGCCCTTTTAGCTGCAACCCATCAATGGGAAACACCCATACACACTCATTCATACACACACACACTACGGACAATTTAGCTTACCCAATTCACCTATAGCACCTATAGTTTTTAGACTTGTGGGGGAAACCGGAGCACCCGGAGGTTTCTTGAACATGACAATGAGTACTCAAATGGCCTCCACAGTCACCAGATCTCAATCCAATAGAGCACCTTTGGGATGTGGTGGAATGGGAGATTCACATCATGGATGTGCAGCCGACAAATCTGCAGCAACATGTCAATATGCCACAACGGACTAAGGTAGTTCTAAAGGCAAAAGGGGGCCAACCCGGTACTATTGTACCTAATATATGTACCTAATAAAGTGGCCGGTGATTGTATTTCAATAAGCACAGGTCAGAATTATGTATGTCGATTCATTTATTTACTGGATAACAGTGAAACATTATTTCATTGATATTTTGACTTTTTTTTCACATTTTGACAATATTATTGCAAACGTTATGTGTATAAAATAACTTTTGTAAAAAAAAATATTTGATGCAGGCACCTAAATGAGATGTCTCATCTTTACTAAATTACTAAATTACTCCTTACTAAATTATTTTTTTTAATATAATATTATAATACCCACTGAACATGAACACATTCTTCTGTGGTTTCTTTCATCAAATTACAGAACACCCCCTGAAGCTGAATCTGATTTTAAAAGGCTAATTTAAATGTTGTCCTTTAACAGGTCAGTTTTAAAAATGTAGACACCTGCAGAAATGCTGGAACAAGTGCATTGTAATGGTTCAGATACCAAGTAAACAACCCTGGCGATGTAATCAATGTGCCAATAATACGCTGCTAACACTGTAGTTGACTTATTGATGCATATTAATACCTTAATTAGTGCAAATTAACATTCAAATGGAAACACAAATGTGCGGCAATAACATAATTGCATTTTCAGAATTAGCCTGGGTAATTATTCCATTTAATCTGCTAGCATTAATTACGACCAAATGTGGGTCTGGATTGTGTTAGGCAAGCAGGGTCTGATTCTTGCTGTTAGTCGGGACTGCAGTGCAGCCATAGAGCGTGTATTTCAAGGTTAAATATGGTCAGTGGTGTTCAACTGCTCAATGTATGTTTAGTTCTCCATGGTGCAGTGCATATATTTCTATAATATGTATAAATTAAATGTGTAAGCATTTATTAAATGGGCTGTATGTTATAATTAAGAAAAAATAATACTTGGCATCCTTCTTGATTTAATGTGACATGGCAGTTTTGATTATATCTGTATACATAATATGTTTATAATATTTAACATCTGAAAATATGGGATATTTTATATTGACCTTGTCATTTTCTGCAAATAAATTCTCTAAATCAGTGGTTCTCAAGCTTTTTTCACCAAGTACCACCTCAGAAACAAATTGTCTCTCCAAGTACCACCATAAAACTAGTATTGAAGTACAGTAGCATAGTAGGCCTAACTAAGAAGCTACAGCGCTGCACAGTTCAAAAACAAGGCAGATTAATTATTCTAATTGACAATATTTATTATTGTCAGCTACTTAAATAAAAGCCTTAGCCTATTAAAATCAATTTACTGATCACATCAGTGTTTCGAACGCGTCAAAGGGTTAAAAGAGTTAATTTTTTACTTTAATTATTCAGCGATTACACCGCATACCACTAGAAGGAAGCTTGTGTACGACTAGTGCTGCGCGTCCCACAGTTTGAGAACCACTGCTCTAAATGATAGAATTTCAATTTTTAAAAAATGTAAAGACATGCTTTCATAACTTTGTTTTCATTAGGTTAATTTTGCATTGCTATTAAATTATTTGCCTTATTAACAGCAGTGCTATTCAGGGGTGCATTTCCGAAAACCATCGTTAGCCAACTAAGGTCACAAGTTTCATTGTTACAAACATAGTTAGTTGATTTGGTGTTTCCCAAATCCGTCGTTCCAATAAACATTAGCAAACTAAGTCGCAAAACTTGTACATTTGCAACTACACCTCTAGAGCTGTAGTTAGAATCATAGTTCCTGGTTGTGTTCTATTCCCAGTTATCCCCCCTATGCTCTATTAATTTAGAACGTTCCAACATTTAATCTCGGAATTATTAAAACAAAAACCATTTAATTCGCCAAAGTAATTTAAAACCAAGTAATTTGCTTTCAAAGTATTTTTTACAGTTCAGTTGTATCCATCTTCATATTGATAATTGCGCTCCCTTCGTGCACTTTCAAAACATTTATGCCATTTTGAAGGCAGCTATGGCTCGTCACGAAAACTAAAGGAGTCAGCAATTGAGATTGTCTCATCATATAAGTACCTGGGTGTATATCTGAACAACAAGCTCGATTGGTCTGAAAAAACAATTCAGGTGTATAAGAAGGGTCAGAGTTGCATTCATTTATTAAGACGACTGAGGTCCTTTGGTGTGTGTCAGACACTGTTAAAAAGTTTTTATGATTCTGTGGTGTCTTCTGTGATTCTGTATGCTGTAACCTGCTGGGGAGGGGGATTGTTGGAGAAGGAAAATAACTAATTAAATAAGTTTATAAAAAGGGCAAGTTCTGTTGTGGAGTGTGTACTACCCACTATAGAAGAGATTGCACATGATCGAATGATGGACAAATTTGTCAGTATGATGAACCACGATAATCACCCTCTTTTTCATACAGTCCAAGCACGTGCTAGCTCTTTTAGTGGAAGATTAATTCAACCCCGGTGTTACAGAGAAAGATACAGGAAGTCATTTTTACCAACAGTGATCAGATTATGTAACCAAAATCATAGTAGATGAATTGTGCTGAATTGTAATAGTTATTAGATATGGACAAGTGTTTACTCGTTGTTTTTGGAACTAAGGTGTGCAGTATGAATGAAATTGTATTATAGTTTTTACATATATGTAACTTACTTTATCTATTTTTAGTATGGAAAGCTTTGCTGTGACATGTGAATTTCCTTTTGGGGATTAATAAAGTCAACAAACAAACAAACTAAAGATGACCTATGGAAAGCGAAATCTACATTACGTCTCCAAAGCTTGACTACTTAAGGCTACTTAAATACTTAAAAATGTATATATATATATATATATATATATATATATATATATATATATATATATATATATGTAATTGTATTATTATTATAAAGTATGATATTGTCGTTTGTCTCTTAATAAATAGCCTACCTGATGATTTGTATGAGATTAGAATACGTGTTAGCTTTTTGTAAGTGTTTTATGGTTTAGAATAGAATAAGGAATAATTTCCATTATATTTGTAAAGGAAACACAGGCCCTATATGTGCCATTTACATACAGTAGTCAACAGTCATAGTGAATAAAAAATGTTTTAACAAGAATAGGTGTTGTTCAATAGTTTTAGAGCAACTGTGATGAATGTTGATGATCCACTTCAAATGTTGACAACTGTATATTTCAATTACTATGGCCAACGAGTGCATGCTTTTATTAAAATAATATTGAATTAGTTGTTAATCGTGGATTAGTTTTTTGTTGTTTTTTTGCGTGTAAAAAAAATTGCTCATACGAAGTTATGGAGGTTTTCATTAAAGAAGTTTTAATTTTTTAACTCAACCCCATTTAGAGCGTTATAACGGACATTATACATTATAACTAGGCCCACACGGAATCTGCAGGCGCAGAATTCCGCAGATTTCCGCAGATTTTTAGCCCATCATTGATTCTGTTTATTTTCTGTTTATTTCTGGTGTAAATGTGTGTACATTTATATTTATTCAGTTTTTTCAATTCATTTCAGTAATAATATCTAAATTAAATTATATTAAATTAAATAAATTACATTTTATTAAAATTATTATATTAAATAATATAAAAATTGTTGTTATGATACTCCTAAAATCATTCCGCATAAATCCGCAGATTTTTAACAAAATACTCCGCAGAAATAGCAAAAAATGCCCGCAGATTGCGTCTAGCCCTAATTATAACTAACATGGTTCAATATGGATCTGCAACATAGAAACTATGGTTTTGTGAAACACTCGTCACTACATGGTTCTTTTTCCAAACGATTCATTGTGCTATTATAGTTCAGCCACGAGTTATGTTGTTGTTTAGAAAACGCACCTCAGATAGACATATTCATTGGTTGTATCATTTTGGAGGCTCCTACTGTGGCTTTTACACTGTTTTACAGTAAATAATTTGTAAAGGAATATGAATATGATGTGAACCATTGTATAAAGAAATGAATAATAATAATTGGTTTTGTCTTAGATATCTTTAGTCAAGATCAGAATGGCATTCCTTCTCTTCTGATGTTATTTTAATAGCTTGGAGAATAATTAAGCATCCAGAATGATTTTACATTTATTGGTTTATTAGCAACAAAATAGTGAGGAGATGCGCAAAAAATAAAGCCCTTTCTTATATTCAATATTCATGGGTTGTAAATATGTCACTACACTGAAGAAGGGATAAACATCCAATTTCTGCAGACTTTAAAATTCAAAATACAGTGCAAAATGGGGATTTACGCTACTGGTTTGTTTCAAAAATCTAAACTTTTGCACGTCCAAAGTTTTAATGAACAGCACATCCTGACTTGCTTGGTCTAAACGAACTGTTTGATTTTCTAAAAGCCTTTTAGTATGTCTAATGTTTGATGTAGTTGGGATTAGGAGTGTAACCACTGTGATCCAATCTAAAGATCTTAAAGCAGGCAGACTCATTAAGACTCACACCAGGCACGCAGATTGGTGTTCACATGCTGCTCTCACTGACCTGATGCAGCGCAGTGCCTGGGGGAGCCCAGCTGTTTTTGCCTGGCTGGCCGGCTGTCAGTGGGTGAGGTGGGAAGGGCTTGGCTGTGACTCCCCCCTGAATGTGTTTACCAGATGCACTGTTGCCTCAGGTGAGCACTGCATCTGGCTCCGTAAAAGCTCCAGCAGTCAGGCTGGATGCAAGCCCATCATGGCAAGACAGACTGGACAGACCGAGGCTTGCATTCAGACATCCACTATGTGTTCAGGCTATATGCCCAGGAGAATTGACTCCTGGCTGGGGTTTTGCAGTTTGTGCTGTGCATGTGTGAGCTTTTTAAGGTCGCCAAAGGTAGACAGACTTTCGCCATAGGCAAAGAGTTGGACACCAGTCTGTTTTTTTTTTTCAGAAGTTGAATGCTAGATTTACCTTTTTAACTAGTTGTTGATTTAAATGTACGAGGTAATTCAGTTTTGAGAATATAATCCTGCCATCCTACCACCAAATATTTAATTATAATGGCCTTGTCTCTCGCAACAAATATCTCTGTAGTATACGGAGTTTAGCTAATTTTAGCCTTAATCAATAAAACAGCTTGGCATGTGTTTTATTCTATTAAACTACAATCTATTGGATGATGAATATATAAACACAAACACAAGTTTCTCCCTCAACATTTTGTTAAAACAAGCACTATAAAGATCCATTTATCAATGCAAGTTCCCTCCCCGTTGGTCAGGCTGCATTGAACTTCACACAAATAGCTTCTTGAAACTTGCTCAGCCTTTTAATGTTTGTGTTGCCCCTCAAGCAATTAGCCATTAATAAATAATAACTCTGTCTTTAATCATGCTCCCAGAGCACAAAACATATTACTCTCCTTTAGTACGGGGCAAGGCCTCTTACTCCATATATGAGGAAGAGTAATGATCCTTAATTTCATTGAAAACATACTGTATTTGAGCTCTCTTGGTTCTACTAAGGGGGCTTGTGAGGTGTATGTTGAGTTGTCATTTTTTGACGTTTTATGTGAGTTCTGAGCATGAGCAGGTTGCTATGAAGCAATCCCAATGTTTTTTAGTTTAAAAAATCTCTTCATTTGCATTTTGAACCACTCTTCAAGTCAGATATTGATTAGCTTTCAGGTTCACAACGTGAAATCTTTAAGTGAGCCACGTGGCCTTGCTCCCACGCAGTGCTGTGTTTAAAATGCACCCGCATCGCCCTCCCACTCTCGCATGCTGTGAGGCAATTCTGTCCGAAGGGTCAGGTAGATTGGTAGCGAGACCTTATTTTCTAACTATCGATCCCTGGGGTAGCCCTCGAGATGCAAAAAAACCCCTGCAAGACAGATCTGCTGTCAGGTCTTACAGTAGAAATCAGGCAATCAATGTCACAGCGCTCCGCCAGGCCCTGTATGCACCTAATTCCACTCATCTGCACTAAATAGAGAGAACCCGGTGGTTCATCAATCATCAATTCAAGGAGCACTGGCTGGTTAATAGTCTGCTCTTTACTCAAAGAATAGTCATTGGTATTATCAGGGAGGGCCGACAGAGATCGCCCTCCCCAACCACACGATGTTGCAAGTTTGATCGCTGTATTCTTTTTCTCATTCGCCACGCTCCGTTCCATTTCCCAGATGGCTCCTGTCAGCTAACAACGTTGCAAATTGAAGCTTGCGGGCTCGATCGATTATCTTTTTTTCACCCCTCATTCTAATCCATTTGATCTGTCTGTTGAGTAGAAGACTACATGATTGTGTGGGGGTTAGGGGTCAATATCTTCCAAATCAAGAGTAATATCCACTTAATTCCTTTTTCCTGTCAGGCGGCACTAGATGGAATGCTCACTTGCTTTGCATTATGCATCTTCTGTAGCATTTAAAGGTTAAGACAGCTCAATAACATCCTCTCCGTCTTGCTTTCGTAGGTTTCAAGTGCCCACGGTTCTGTCCCGGGGAAGTCGGAGTTGCTCAAATCAGGGAGCCCCAAGTCAACACTAAAGCATATATGGACAGAAAGCAGTAAGGACTTGTCCATCAGTCGACTTCTGTCACAGACTCTCCATGGGAAGGAAAATGCAACAGCCCTGGATCTGCACTATGACACTCCAGAGCCTTACTCGGAGCAGGACCTGTGGGACTGGCTGAGGAATACCACGGACCCGCAGGACTCCAGGCCTCGAGCTAAACGGCGGCCGATGGTCAAGACGGGCAAGTTCAAGAAAATGTTTGGCTGGGGAGATTTCCACTCCAACATCAAAACAGTCAAGCTCAACCTCCTGATCACCGGCAAGATCGTCGATCATGGTAACGGCACCTTCAGCGTCTACTTCCGCCATAACTCCACAGGCCAAGGCAACGTGTCCGTTAGCCTGGTCCCGCCCACCAAAATCGTTGAGTTTGACTTGACAGCCCAGCAGTCGGTCATCGACGCCAAGGATTCCAAGTCCTTCAACTGCCGCATCGAGTACGAGAAGGTGGAGAGGGGCTCCAAGAATACACTCTGCAACTTCGACCCATCCAAGACATGTTTCCAGGAGCAGACGCAAAGCCACGTGTCCTGGCTCTGCTCGAAGCCCTTCAAAGTCATTTGCATTTACATCTCCTTCTACAGCACCGACTACAAGCTAGTGCAGAAAGTCTGCCCAGATTATAACTACCACAGCGATACTCCTTACTTCCCCTCTGGCTGAAGGTAGCCGTTAATCCATATGAAGGACAACATGAGGCAAAGGATGGAGCTCTCTCCCCATCCACAACAAATACATTCCCTGTACCGTCCATATCATGCGTTCAAGACCCGGATCTATTCAAATGAAGAGAAGAAATTGGCTATTTGCACAAGTACCACATGAAAACTCTCCTCTGTTTGGAATCCTTTAAGTTATGGCATTGATTCATTTATCGTTTATATCTTTTAATGTTCTTAGCGTATTATTTTACCACAGAGGTGTGCTTCTATGACCATGTAAACTCCCAGTTTTTGTCTTGTGTTGTTCTGTTATACTTTAGAGATGTGTAAGTATTTGATTTCTCTGATTGTTTTTTTTAAATTAGTTTATTTGTGCGAGTAAGTTTCATAGAACTGCCAAAAGGCCACAAGGGTGTAGATACAGTAGGAATTTTTTTCGTTTAGATGGTAGAAGCAATGTCGGAGGAGAATTACTCACAATCAGAATCACAATGTTCCCTCCACCTACAAACTTTCGAACAGCCCTGGAGTCCCCACACGTTATTCCTCCCAGCCCAAAGGCCCAAAGACGAGGAGAATGGCTTTGTTCTGCTGGTTATGAGCAGGCCTTAACTACAGGCATGTTTTCTACCTATTACGAAGAAGCTGTACTGTAATAATTGCGGATTGTTCGGCCCGAGCTGTCTCCTGTAGTTTAATAAGATCCAGAAATGGATGGAGGGCTTGCTCATTGTCACTTATAATACACTGTAATGTAATGAATTCTGTATCCTAGAGCCTAATTTGTATGAATGGTTTGTATTGTACATAGTTGATCCTGATGGAGCTGCTTCTGTATATGCCTTCACTCATTGTCTGTTAACCCAAAACCCTACACTCTCTATCAGAAAACCCTATCCCATATATGCTTGTTCTCAGTTCCTTGGACAAAGAAACTGATGTTGCTGATGTAGATGTGAACTCCATGAAACTCCATGCTCTTGTACAGGGGCTGTAAAACTGTCAAAAAAATATATATTAGAAGTACTTATTATCTGTATGATCATGTTTACTTTCAGGGGGAACGAGGGAAGGGAGATGTACAAATTAATAAAATACTGAAAGTTTTATCAGGTCAAGTCCGTCATTGTGCATTATTCAGAATGTGCTATATGCTGCATCATTCATTCATTCATTTTCCTTCAGCTTGGTTGTTTTATTCTTTAAAGTTCACCACAGTGGAATGAACCGCCAACTTATCCAGCAGATGTTTTACACAGTGGATGCCCTTCCAGCTACAACCCAGTACTGGGAAACATCCACACTCTTTCGAACACATACACTACCGTCAAGTTAGTTTATTCAATTCATCTATAGTGCAGGTCTTTTGGGAATTCGGAGCACCCGGGGGAAACCCTTGCGAACACGAGGAGAACATGCAAACTCCACACAGAAATGCCAACTGATCCAGCCTGGACTCGAAGCAGTGACCTTCATGCTGTGCTGCAACAGTGCAACCACTGCGCCACCGTGTCACTATAAGCTGCAATTTTGTCATTTACAGTTTTATTTCATGACAGAACTTGTCAAACATTCAAAATGTGTGTGCTAAACACATTTCCAGCGACTATACAGAACATTAACTCACATCTAGGAAGAGAAAAAACAGGTAAAGCTATGTTTGACAAGTATGCTTTTCTTTTGTGACATCATGTCATTTTTAGCTTGGTTAAATGTCTTTGGTCTAAGTGTACACAATGATTGAAATGTTCACACTTTCTCAAATGAACTGTACTAACAACTCAGGCTTATTCTGAAAACACACTCCTCTATACATTTCTGGAGAGTTCCAAATACATCCCAGCAGGTACATTTGTTTGCAGTTTTTGTTTTTGCGACTCCACCAGAGCCCGCTGTGTATGCTTTTTCAGATCTCATGCGAATTTCACAAGATTTCTCTTGCGAGTGCCATTCGCACCTACTGTTCTCTCGTAAATCCACCAGAGGTCACTGTCGACTGACTGACTGACCAATCAACTGATCCCCCCCCTCCCTAAACCCAACCAATAGTGTTTTCAAAAGCACCGATTGACCAGCGCCCACCCACTTCCCTAAACCCAACCGACAGTGTTTTAAAAAGCAATCCAGAAAAAGAAAAGCCCCCTGATTTTTACCATGTTTTCAGATTTTACCACATTCTCACCCTGTTATTTACATGAATATTTTATTTTTTGGCTTCTGTTTTTGTCTTACCTGCTTTCTGGAACTGTTCTTCACTAGACTCAAACCCCATTGTTGTGGTCATCTCTGCTCTGCATCTCAAGTCCACCGACATTCATGGCAAGCTACCGGACAAACTGGTAACAGTGGAAAAGCCGTCCATACAGAGGTAAGCTGGTGAGCGAGAAAAGGAAGGGCATCACACCGCCCCGTAGAGTTGTTTTAAAGATGAAATGCAGCCGTAAGTACTTCTGACTACATAATTCACAATCTCCAGATATGTATATAGGGCTACGTTTCCAGAATGAGCCTATATTGGTACTAACAGAGCAATTTTACCATTTTAATTGAACCAAACCTGAAAGCAAATAATGTTTTTAACACCCTTTAAGGGACACTATACTATTTATTATAACACAGTAGGCCCATTTTACATCTCTCCTAGGTTAAACCGGTAGAGATTTGCAATTTTTAAATCTATTCAGCCAATCTCTGGATCTGAGGTGAGCTCTTTTAGCTTAGCTTAGCTTAGCGTTGCATACTGTAGATAATTGAATTGGATTAAACTAATACCATCTTGCCTGAAATCAACAAAAGAGTTTCCATAATTTTCGCGTTTAGCTATACTTTCATGCTGGTGTAATAATCAAGAAGGGATTTTGCTGGCATATATGATAATACACGTTGCCTGAAAATCATCTATCTTTCATGTATTGTGGTTCAAACAGAGCACTCTCACAAGCAGGTGGTCATACTTGCAGACTACACAAGACATGTCACCTGTATAACTTTGAATGCAGAAAAGAGTAACGGTCAATATGGTGAAAGAAGCTTTGCCTTTGGTACAGGAGCAAGTCATTGATTGCAGTCGCATCATAGACTGATGAATCTCCGGGGGAGGGGCTTGTACCAGACATAAGATTCTGTAGATTTTGTGTGATTCAAAGGTTTAGAAATAAAACTAACGAGACAGTTGTTTAATTTAATTGGTTATTTGTAAAATATAATTTAATCGTCAGCTTTGATTTGATGTTTCCTCAATCAAACAGCATGCAAGAGCATGATACCTGAGAGGCATTTCGTAGATGGCCTACTTTGATACTAGTAACATTGACAGAAATAAGCCGATTTCAGGTGCTACATAGTATCAGTGGGCATGCTGCAGCCATGGTTTGGCAGCACAGTTTCTTGATTATTACGCCAATATGACAGTATAGTTCATGGCAAACTCAGCCTAGAGAACTTTTCATTTTCCATTTGTCTTAGTAAACAATGTAATTAAAGAAGAGTCAAGCTTTTAATAGGAAAATTATCTGAATTATTTTAATCATTTTTGAGCTAGAGGCTAATGGTCTTATCAGATTCAGTCATATGCTTAGCTAAGCTAAGTGTGCTAATGGCACATCTGAAGATCGACTGAATGGATAAAAAAATGGTCAAGCTCAACTGTTTAACTCTAGATGGGTTGTGAAAGGAAGAGTTGTCTTAAATTTGTGATGTTGTGACACATGGACTATCAAATGTCCTTGATCTATCAGTAATTGTTTACTTTAAAAACCACAGAGTAAACATTAAATTATATTGTCTGTAGCCTTAATATTGTTTTGAAATGCAACTTTCTGAAAAACTAATCACCATCAACCCTATATATATGCAAACATGGCCTTTTTGGACTTTTATTATGCAAATATATTTATTTAAAAAAAAAAAAGAAAGAAAGGAAGAAATAAAATGTATTGAAATTAATCTACAAAATAATCAACTTTTTATCATATACCTAATTAATGGCTCTTTTTTTAGTCACCACATTTTCTTGTTGCCACATTTTCAGAATATATATATATATATTTTTATATCTTTACAAAACCACGTCCTATTTCCCAGCCGGAGTAGAATTTTGTCATAATCTTTTGAGAACAGAGATATTTCATTTGCAGATGTCCTGTGTCTCATTGGCAGGAACTGGAGATGGTAAGACTGGCAGACCGATAGTGTCAGTTTCAGGAGCAAGGACCACAGAATCTTCCAGAGGAGCAGTTACGATCAGCGGGCCGTTTTAAAGTGATTAGGGCCTCCGGCGGGAACAATCCACTGAGTTTAGCTGGCTCACAACTTATCAGTAATTAAAAAGGGCGCAAGGTTTGTGTCTCCATCGCCTGTCCACAGGGGTTTTGCAGACAGACTCATTTTGGAGTTGCTGAGGATGGCCTTAAATACTCTCCTTCTAATCAGTCTACCCTGTTTATCCTTGTCTGTCTGTCTCTGTTTGCTTGTCTGTCTGTCTGTCTGTCTGTCTGCCTGTCTGTCTGTCTGTATGTCTGTCTGTCTGTCTGTCTGTCTGTCTGTCTGTCTGTCTGTCTGTCTGTCTGTCTGTCTGTCTATCTATCTATCTATCTATCTATCTATCTATCTATCTATTTTAACATGTTTAACATGAAAAACCCAACCAATAGTGTTTTCAAAAGCACCGATTGACCAGTGCCCACCCACTTCCCTAAACCCAACCAACAGTGTTTTAGAAAGCAATCCAGAAAAAGAAAAGCCCTCTGATTTTTACCATGTTTTCAGATTTTACCACATTCTCACCCTGTTATTTACATGTTTTTTTATTTTTTGGCTTCTGTTTTTGTCTTACCTGCTTTCTGGAACCGTTCTTCACTGGACTCGAACCCCATTGTTGTGGTCATCTCTGCTCTGCATGTCAAGTCCACCGACATACATGGCGAGCTACTGGACAAACTGGTAACAGTGGAAAAGCCGTCCATACAGGGGTAAGTGGTAAGCTGGTAAGCGAGAAAAGGAACGGCATCATACCGCCCTGTAGAGTTGTTTTAAAGATGAAATGCATCCGTAAGTACTTCTGACTACATAATTCACTATCTCCAGAAAAGTATATAGGGCTATGTTTTCAGAATGTAAGATGAAAATGTAAGTTTACTCAACTTAAAAAATTGTAATCTACAATTGTTTCCTTAAAATATACATTTTTACTACAAGCTCACATCAGAAAAGGTTGGGACAGTGTGTAAAACACAAATAAAAAAATAAAGAAATGATTTCCAAATTGACTTTGACTTGTATTTCACTGCAGACAGCAGGAACACAAAATATTTCTTGTTTTGTCTGGTCAACGTCATTTCATTTGTAAATATACATCCTTTTCTGTTCTTCACACCTGCAACACATTGCAAAAAAGTAGAGACGGGAGTAATTTAGGGCTAGTAATCAGTTTAACACGGGGATGTGACACTGACAACTGAGGTGTGGATCTACATGCAGGTTTATTAGCGATGTCAGGTAAGCAGTGGTCAACAGGAATAAACAGATACATACAGACAATCCAGAATCGTGGTTAAGAACAGGTGAGGAGTTAAAAGGCTGGCAGGAGGCAGGGATAAACAGATTAGCAAGGCGAAGGTAGAAACACGGGAAAGGAAACGAGTTGTAATATCACATGAAATAAACAAGACTCAGCAACAGTGAGTGTTTCTGTGTGGATTAAATAGGAATCAGTCCGTGACGATCCTCAGGTGGTGTGTGTGCAATCAGTGGTGACTTGGAGCAGGAGTGTGTGTGTGTTATGGAGATGTAGTCCATGAAATGGCGGATTTGTAGTTCTTATGTGATAGTGCATGTTCTCCAGCGATCTAAGGAGTTAAGATCGCTGGTGATCGTGACAAATAGGTAAAGTGGTTAAGCGGAAATGGAAAACTGTTAATTTACGCATATATATTTAAAAGTGGCGACACGGTGGCTTCACAGCAAGAAGGTCGCTGGTTCGAGCCTCGGCTGGGTCAGTTGGCATTTCTGTGTGGAGTTTGCATGTTCTCCCCATATTCGTGTGGGTTTCCTCCGGGTGCTCCAGTTTCCCCCACAAGTCCAAAGACATGTGCTGTAGGTGAAATGGTTAAGCTAAATTGTCAATAGTGTGTGTGTGAATACGTGTGTATGGATGTTTCGCAGGGATGGGTTGCAGCTGGAAGGGCATCCACTGCGTAAAACATATGCTGGATAAGTTGGCGGTTCATTCCGTTGTGGTGACCCCAGATTAATAAAGGGATTAAGCTGACAAGAAAATGAATTGATTAAATTTGAAAAGTGTATAAAAAGTAAATATAAACACCTACATGCTTTATGCAGAGATGAAAATAAATAAATTAATCTTTATGTGTTCAGCTTGTTTCCAGTTGCTTAAAACCTATTAAATGATAATGTACCTAATCAACTTGTCTGGTCCATTGGCAGCTCTCCTCCTGTTCAGGAACGACAGACAGAACAGCATTTCTCTCTCTGCTGGGTCAGAACACTTCGATCTCTCTAAAACAACCTGCGGCAGAATCATAATTAAGTGACAGAATAACTAAACTCTGTATTTATTCAATTATGACGCCAACACCCACCTCCTCCCTCAGCCGAGCCAGTTTCCTGACTATCAAGTGCACTTAATTCAGATGTTTCTTGATACAGATTATGCGCTAAACACCTTGGTGATAAATAGCTTTAATACTTCCAGATCAGATTTAGTAGCTCTCTTTCCCTGCTTAGCACTTCCCAAGGGGGACAAAGCATGCCTTAAAGTCAGGGAAAATTTCGAACAATGGGTTTTGGTCTCCTGCCCAACATTAAGCCATCCCAGTCGATCCAGGCTCTGCTTTTCTGTTTTAATCAGAAGCGGAATGGAAAAGGACCCCGTGTGCCTCTGGGATATTTTTCCATTAACCATTCTGACACATGACTGACTGTGGGGGATTATTGGTTTTTGAAGAACTATTAACAGCTGTACATTTGCATTTTAATACAGTTCTCCTCCACTACTAATGCAATTTTCCTTCGTAGCTTTGTTGCCGCCTTGTTCCTGAAGCAATTCAGGGTAACAGCAAAAAGGCCCTCCGGCTTTAATCATTTTAATTGCCATGAAAAATTTGTTTTCATTAATCACTCCTGAATCTGAGAGAGCTAGCGAGCGTGCCATTATTGCTGCTCCTCCTTAAAATTGTTACTCATCATTTCCTGAAAGTTTTTTGCCACAGCGGTGGGCACATTTTCCCTTTAGACTTTTCTTTGAATGGCTAGGGGGTGTTTCAGGAATGTAATTTCAATACAGATGTCGCGCTTTTTGTTTATTAAATGTGGAGAAAGATGAAACACAGGCTATTAAAGACTGTCTAACATAAAAAAAACATACATTTTAAAGCTTTTAAAAATTCTGAGCACATTTCTAATGTCTAATCAAAATGCATTTCATAGCTGAAAAAACATTTGGGCTTCCTTCCAAAATCCATTCACTGTAGAAAACTTTTAAAAACCATTCTAGGGACTGGTCACATCTAACATTAGCTCAATGAGAAATAATGTGTTGAGCCAATTTAACAAACATCAAGTCTGCCCTGTCATGTTATTGGCCAAATGGGGTATACACACAGTTTTTCAGCTAACGATAAGCTTCCAGTGAAAGTTTAATGTGACTATTCATCCAAACAAACAAAAAGCGCTCTGGGGTAGCTCAGATATTTGGTCAGTGCTCTTTGGGTAAGGGATTTATCAAAGCAAACAACAAAAATCATTCCAAGGCACTCGAAACATGTGATTTTTTTTTTAAGCCTTTATTCACATGGCTTATTCTTAAAACGCGTTTCGGCAGGGAGCTGCCTTCATCAGGGTAACCCAGGTTATCAGGGTCACCCAGGTAACCCTATACAAAACGCATGTCTTTAGACTTGTAGGGCAGCGGTTCCCAAACTGGGGTGCGTGCACCCATAGGGGTGCACAGTCTGACCACCAGGGGTGCGCAAGAGAATGTTTGTAATGGTGGAAAATTTTATCTTTTATTATTTTTATACAATACAATACAATATTTATTTATAAAGCACATTTAAAAACAACCGAGGTTGACCAAAGTGCTGTACATAGGAGTACTAAAGACAGAGAAGAAAGCAGAATATAAAAGAAACAAATAACAAATAAAAGCAATAAAACAATAATCAAGGAGTATTAAAAGCGAGAGAGAATAAATAGGTCTTTAAAACAGACTTAAACACAGAGGTGGAGGGGGAAAGTCTAATGTGAATTGGTAGACTGTTCTAGAGTTTAGGACCAGCAACAGCAAATGCTCGATCTCTTCGTTTTTTAAGGCGCGTTCTGGGGACAGTGAGTAGATTGAGATCATAGGATCTCAAGGTTCGAGAGGGGGTATACGGACAAAGCAAGTCTGTACTGAGGAGCAAGATTATTGACAGCTTTGTAAACAAATAATAACATTTTAAAATCAATTCTGTGTTTAATGGGTAACCAGTGAAGTGCAGTTAAAATTGGAGTTACCGACTCATGCTTGCGGGTGCCAGAAAGTAGTCTAGCAGCTGCATTTTGTACCAGCTGCATTTATGCAATTATGTTGGGTAAACTTCATATGGCATATTTTTGAAAGAAAAGAAATTCACAGAGAGAGAGGAAAAAAAATCAAATTACAAATTATTATTTACAACCTATGCATACTCATCTCGTGGTATCACGCCCGCGTCACAATAGCCCCCACCCTTTCACATTAGGCGGTAAGTGATAGTACATTCATAATTTTTTTTCGCTTACTATATTCATCAAAATAGACAACCTGGTTAAAAACTAACATTTTTACAGAAGTCAAGTAACAGTAGGGATGAACAATCTACATTGGCCTCTTCTATAGAGATGTGCAGTGACCTTGAGTATATGGACTCAGAGGATAACGAACAAGGTGAAGAGGCGCAGGTGGGAAATCCAGCAGAGATGTACTGATGAAGAGAATTAAGCCTACGCAAGAGAGTGAGAAAATGTCAAATATAGTGACAGTTTCATTGGTTTTGGGTTTACATGGATTGGAGATGCACCCATAATCCAAATCCAAATCTGTGGTGAGGTTTTAGCTAATAGTAGCCTCAAGCCCTCATTTATAGTCCGGCACTTACAAACAAGACACAGCCACTTACAAGACATGACTGTAAGTTTTTTTCCAAGGAAAATTGGAGGAACTGCAGAAGAAGAAAAAAGGAGGCACAAAGGAGCAGTAGCTTTCATCTGAAAAGTTGCTCCATTGGTTTCCTGGGTACACTGCAGCATCCACCAAGAAGCTCTAGCAATGAAATACATGCCAGATGAACTGATGAACTAATGACGCTGTGAAAATTGTCAACTTCATAAAAGCTTGTACATTAAATTGACATATTTTATTATTTTTATTTTAATCCCGTATACAGAAAATATGTGTATTTAGTTATTGTAGATAAAAATGTGGAGTTTAATCGGAGAAAGGGGTGCTAGACAGGTGTCAAATATTAGAAAGGGGTGCACACAGCAAAAAGTTTGAGAACCACTGCTGTAGGGGAAACTGGAGCACACGGAGAAAACCCATGTGACCATGGGCAGAATATGCACACCTCACACAGAAATGCCAACTGACCCAGCCCAGACACGAACCAGCGAACCTTGCTGTGAGGCGATCGTGCTACCCACTATGCCACCGTGGCGGCCCTACAATGTGAACATGTTTGGAAATTGTTGCTCATTATTTCCTGAAAGTTTTTGCCACAGCGATGGGCTTTTTTTTCTCTTTGTGAAGTTTATCCATAGCTGGAAATAAGCCGAGGGGGAGTTCATCGAGATCTACCTGAGCTCAAACTCTCCTCTCGCCCTGCAAACGGGAGGGAGCCCAGGGCTCAAGGATCTCATAAGCTCAGGGCTCTGTCCCGGGACAGCATGTTAAACAAGCTTTATTATCAATCCTCAGCTAAGTGTGAACTCTTGAAAGACTTTTTTTTAAAGGGCTAGTGGAGTTTCAGGAATGTAATTTCAATATAAATGTACTGCTTTTTGTTTATTAAATGTAGGGGAAGATAAAACACGGGCTATTAAAGACTGTCTAACATAAAAAAATACATATATTTTAAAGCTTTTAAAAATTCTGAGCACATTCCTAATGACGATTCAAAACACATTTCATAGCTGAAAACACATTTTGGCTTCCTTCCGAAATGCGTTTCCAGCTTTCATTCCAGCGCTGCGGGTCATCCATGCGAACTTTCTGTGCATTTACAGATTATTCAGATGTAACATTTCCTTTGATTTTTACGTAAGAAGGTGAGGGAGCGGCCCGGCCTGGGTCTGTGGAGAGATGGTAACCTTTGCTAAAGCACCTCCATTACCATTTCTGCATGCTGTCTGGATTCATCTCCCTCTCCAGCAGCCAGAAGGTTAGCACGCCACATTAGGCATTATGCATGAAAGTGTCATTTGAGACACAATACAGCATTTTCCTACATTTTCAAACACCACTGATATTTCCAGCTTTGTTTTAGTCACCTTTTGCTTCGTTAGACATTGCACTACGAGTATAAAGGGACTCATAGGCAGACAAGGGTTTTAATGTTTGATTGGCTTGTAATTAATTTATCTTTTTGGCCATATTTACACTTGTGTAATGTAATGTGTGTATTTATATTGCACATTTATTGTGTATGGCCATACACTCAAAGCAGTGCACAGTCATGAGTGGGCTCTCTCCACACCACGTGTGCAGAATCCACTTGGATGATGCGATGGCAGCTACAGGACAACAACGTCAATGCGCTCACAAAACATCAGCAATTAGTGGAGTGGAGAGACAGTGATACAGCCAATTTTGTGGATGGGAATGATTGGGAGGCCTTGATAGTTAAAGTCCATTGGAGGGAATTTGGCTAGGACACTGGGGTTACACCCTATACTCTTTATGAGAAGTTCTATGGGATTTTTAAAGACAACAGAGAGTCAGGACCTCAGTTTAACCTCATCTTCACTTTTACTGGGGCATTAGGACTCCCATAAACCACATGCTGAGCACCCCCTGCTGGCCTCACTAACACCACTTCCAACAGCAACCTACCTGTAGTTTCCCATGTGGTCGCCCGTCCAGGTACTGCCAGGTTTATGGTTTGCTTTCATGAATCTGACCACAATCGGATGACACTGTGTTACAGATGTAAAATAGCCAAAAACGTTCTGAGCTTGATCATTTGATCTCTCCAGATCGATTGAAAAAAGGTTTTGAATGTAAAATTAGGTGGAAATCAGGTGGACTGATCCCCCTAATTAATGCTTGATCCCCCAAAAGTATGTCAACACAAGATTGATGGGGGGTCCTGTTGAATCTGAGAAAAAGTTCACTCTGATCTGTATTTTAAATAATAATGTTAATGACTAAAATAATAGATATTCCTTTGACCACCCCTACACTCTAAAAAAAAAAAGGTTCTTCAGTGGTTCTTCAGAAGTTCTTTGCGATATTTGAGGTGCTATTTAGCACTTTTACTGTGTAAAGAACCTTTAAAGCACCATAAAGGTTCCTCAGTGGTTCTTCAGTGGTTCTTTAAGGTGGTCAGGGTGCTATATAGCACTTTTACTGTGTAAAGAACATTTAAAGCACCATAAAGGTTTTTCAGTGGTTCTTTGGGGTATTAAAAGTGCTATATAGCACCAATACTACTGGTAAGCACTTGTTCTTGTAGCTAATTCTCATAACTCTTATGCCGGTTTTATTTGCGGAAAGGGTAAAGTAACATTATGAGCACCTTAAAATATAGGTGCTATATAGCACCATTTGACAAAAGTACTATATAGCACCTATTTTTTTAAGGTGCTGTATAGCACCAAAAAAGGTTCCCCCCTCGTTACGACCAAAGAACCAGTTTTGGTGCTATTTAGCACCTTTTTTTTTTAGAGTGTATAAAAATCTTTCTACTTAAAAGATGGCAGAAATTAATATCCTGAACCTGAAAAATTACGTTCACAGCAAATAATCGATGTTGCAATCAGCTCTATTAATGATAAAAAAAATATATAAATATTGGCCGAACTTGTTGTTCAGATTCTTTGTTCAGCCAATCAGAAAGCTATTTGACTGACGATTATTTTGCGCGCGGTCGGACCACACAGGAACTCCATGTATGGGCAACCGGACACCGGTCGATTTGAAGGGAGAAAGTCATCTTAAACAGACAAACCAAACTCCGAAAATGATTTATAAGACGACAGAGGAAAATAAAGAGTCGATAGGACTGGAAAAAGACGAAAAGTAGGACGAAAGTGCAAAATAAGCAGGATTTTCATCGATGGAGGGAGCCGAAATCGTCAAAAAGGTGTGTGTGTGTGTAGCCTGTATGTGTATGTGTGTATGTATGTGTGTATTTTACGTACTCTTTCAGTCACTTTGAAGTGTAAATAAAATGAACATTTCAAATGTTTATTTTGCTAGTGCACATTGCTATTTTTGAGTGAACGGTTAATCCGTGCAAGTATGTAAACAAAACCATTTTCAATCTGGACCACAGTAGGCCTACAATCATCAGGCCTACAAATCATTGTATTATGATTTTAAGTTTTATCAGTCTCAGCATGACTTAGTATTGTTAGTTGAACACACAACACTATCAAAGTGTCTTAAAGGGATAGTTTATCGTTCTTATTTTACTCACTCTTCACTTGTTTAAAACATTTCTGAGTTTCTTGCTTCTTTTTCAATATATTTTGAAGAACGCTGAAAACCTGTAACTAGGCATGGGCCGATATGATAACCTTGGATGAAAATATCACGGTATTGTGATTACTGCTCTAAAATATATCATTTTTAAATGTCTGGATAAAAAACAACAACTTTTTTCCCTTTTCGAACACAATGTATTTTATTTTTTGAAAGATTTATAATATTTTGGAGCAGTAAACGTCAGGCTAAATAAGTACAATGAATCATTGACTTCTGCTGTCTTCATTAGTTTCAAAAACACAGATTTCTTTACAATTTAAAACGGCATCATTACATATTTTTTCCAAAAATAATAATAACAATAATTTTAAAAAGAGAATAAAATAATACACAAGGAACGGTATTACAAAAAATTTTGGCTTTGAAAAACCTTGACTTTTCCAAACCCCGATATACCTTGAAAACAGTTATCGTCCCATGCCTACCTGTAACCATTGACTTCCATAGTATCTGTATCTGTTTGTCCTACTATGGAAGTCAAATGGTAACAAGTTTTCAGTTCTCTCTATCCTCTTTTGTGTTCAAACGAAGAAAGAAAATTTAAAGGTTTAAAATCACTTAAAGGTGAGTAAATTATGACAGAATGTTCAGTGTGGGGTGAACTATCCTTTTAACGAAGAGTCAGGATTTAGAAGTTAAAACTCAATTTATTTTCTTTGTAGGGAATTGATCTTAAACTGTAACTGATAAACCTTTTGTCAATTGATTGAATATCCTTTAAAACTAGTTGATTCATTCAGAAAAATGGCATTACCCAATATATAAGGGAAATTCCATCATATTTGTGGTGAGCAAAGCACGCTGGAAGAGATGCAATCTCTTAATGTTATCGAAATACTTAAGGACAGTGCACCCAAAAATTAAAATTATGTCAATAATTACTCACCTGACTTCTATTCATCCTGAGAAACAGTATTTATAATGAATGCTAACTCTAGTCATCTGTCCCTCCATTGACATGTAACAACAAAAACACTGACATAGTCCTTGTGATTGCTCTACTTTCTATTTTTAAGATTGTTGTTTTAAAAATGAATTGAATTAATGCAAACAGAAATATTTAACAAAAGTAAAATTTCAGAGCTCACTGTCTTTAAAAGTTGTTATCAGTTTTTGTGAAAAAATCTAACTGTTTGAAGTACTGTAAATGGCTGATGTTTTACTTATAAGAACTTTTGTAGTCTCTTAGGACTTTCTGAGTTTGTAGGACAAGCTCAACTGAAGTAAGATTTTGAGCACTTGAAAATAGCATAGACATTGTTTTCATGGATAGTTAATGCCTTATTCAGAAATGAACAATGTGCCTGTTTGCCACATGGCTGCACTTGTCTTTTCCTCAGCTCATTTTCTGGATTAGAGTTAATGAAGTGGTCCATAGGGGGAAGAAAAGAGCACTTCAGTCTAAACTACAGTTTGATCGAAAAAGGAAATAGTGAAAATATTTTTTCTGTGAGGTTATGTAAATTGAACAGCACTTTTTTTGTTTTGCAAATATGACATTGAAACAGTTTTCATTTACTGTATGCAAACCATGTCAAATGTAGCACTCATTGCAGGGTTCAAATTATATATTAACGATTAGGGGGTCAGGGCTCCACGGTGGTGTAGTGAGTTGCACGTTCGCCTCACATCAAGAAGGTTGCTGGTGTGAGCCCGGCTGGGTCAGTTGGCATTTCTGTGTGGAGTTTGCATGTTCTCCCCATGGTTGCGTGGGTTTCCTCCGGGTGCTCCGGTTTGCCCCACACTCCAAAGACATGTGGTATAGATGAATTGGGTAGGCTAAATTGTCCGTAGTGAATGAGTGTGTATGGATGTTTCCCAGAGATGGGTTGCAGCTGGAAGGGCATCCGCTGCAACATATGCTGGATAAGTTGGCGGTTCATTCCGCTGTGGCGACCCCAGATTAACAAAGGGAATAAGCTGACAAGAAAATGAATGAATGAATGAATGAATGATTAGGGGGTCAACCTTTTCTGTAATGTTAGTTTGTGCTTCAGTGAATGAAATGTATGTATTTATTTAAATTACATCTAATCTATTATTAAAACATATTTACATTTTCAGTGTTTTGAGGGATATTTTGTATATTTCGACCTACGGTCACCTCTGATTATCTATCTTAAAGGTTACTGTACATTGAAAACAATATTTGAAGCTGATTCCTTGGATTTACTCAATTTTTTTTACGTTAAGCGGCTGAAACACATTATTTGGGCTGAATTTAAACAAACAAATTAAGTTGAACATTATTAAATGTAATTTGTTTGTTTAAATTCAACACTAATAAATTGTTTGCAACAGTTTTGCAAACAATTTTTTTTTTCCGTGTAGGTCACACTATACAAACTATGCATCTAATGCAGAACATCAAACTCCACACAGAAATGCCAACTGACCCAGCCGAGGCTGAAACCAGCGACCTTGCTGTGAGGCGATTGTGCTACCCACTGCGCCACTGTGAGGCCTTAAAGACACTTGGTAAATAAAATTACAAAGTGTGTGCAATGGTAAAGGTATAAGGTGTCAACAATTAAACAGTAAACCCTTAAACTCTGTCAACAAAACAAATGATGATAATCAAATCTGAGCTTAGTAAAGGAACCCACCATCATTATTCAAATACATACTGCAAATTGTGAAGTTGAATGACTACATTACTTAGTGCATGGTTTCCTTAATCATGTTTTATGGTGTCTCTCGAAATTAGGCAACCATCAGCCATTTGCTCAGATGACAAATGGACAAACCATTGCTGCAGCTCTGATGCAAGTTTATGGAAAGAAGTATAAAACCCTGCAGTGCTTGGATGTGCTGTTTTTGTCTGAGGTAAGTGATCTACTGCTATAACAGAAATGCGTATATTCCATACAAAGTGTGAAGCAGATTAGTTATTTCTACTTGCATGAATCGCTGTGCGCTTGCTTATTTTTAACTTTTTTTTTTAATCGTTATTGACACTAGCTACGTTTCCATTCAGCTTTTTTTATTCACATTGTGGATATGCGCATAAAAAAACGGTTTGTGGAAACGCCAGGCTGCGCATACATTTTGAAAATGCGCATAAAAAATCTATGCACATAACTGAGTAGGATAAATATTCGATAAGAAAAGATGCGCATAAACTGCGATGGAAACACTTACCCTATCAAATTCCAGTATGCGCATTAAAAAAAGGCATGTGATTTTGTTTTAAGAGATCATGTAATGATAAAAATGTGTGTAAATGGACAAACCAGCAGGCGGAGCACACTGTAAAACATCTGAAATGTTGTTTTGGTCGTTCTAAAACGCCTTAACGTTTCAGTAGTTGTGTTATTATATTATTAATGACCTCCAGAATCAAGAGCGTCTGTGCTCCGCGTCTGACACCTTCAAACGCCACCGCGCATTCACTGCGTGTCAGGATTGCCTTCTGAGGCACAAGTCATTTATTAAATGAAGAAAAAGATTGACACAGCTTCTCCTACTGCAGCAAATTACGTTTTTACTGTTGATAATTGGCGCCAGTTAATTAGGAAGTGACAATTTTGTCCGCTTTGACTCGTTGAATGACATTGTTGCTTTATTCGCACGTCTTTTATGCGATAATCCAGTTTTGCACATAAAGTTTATTCGCATTTTTGGATGGAAACATAGCTAATGGGGTCAATAAATACCGATTTCGAATTTACTTCTGGTTTGATTTCCTGCAGCATTAATTACTGGGGTCAGACCCTCCCAAACCCCCCTGTAATTCGCTCCCTGACTTAGTATATTATGAACATGAGTGATAAAATACTAACTGTGACGGTTCTTATTTCAAAATGGAGTGAATTTTCCTGTAAGCTACTGTAACAATGCATTTAATACACAAAATGTGGCATTCAACTGAACTTTTTATACTATTTAATTAAATGTTTTTTCAGTATGTCTCTGACTCAGTTACTGTACATGCCCAATTAGGGGGTTTATAGTTTTATTTGTTGTGTTTTAATTGTACATTTTCTTCTACAAGTTTAATACAGTCATCCATGTTAAGATTGTTTTTGTGCCAATTAAGTTAGCTCTGATTGTATAAAGACTGTCATAAATTATAGCTAAATTTAAAAGTAATTAGATTTTGCAGTGCTGTCAAATATTTCATTTGTATCACATAGTGTAAATTGTGCAGCTATAATCTCAAAGAAGCTTCTTAAAAAAATTTAACTTCTAAAAACATTCTCGAGCAAACACTTTCCAAAATACATCTTGATAATATAACCAAGTGTTACTTGACCTCTGTATCCATCTTTGAAAGTTAAGGGCAACAATGCAGTTGAGTGAGCATGCTGTCTGGATTATATAGAAAGAATATTATGATGTATTACTAGTGTGTGTGTGTGTGTGTGTGTGATAGAGAAAGAAATACCAGCCAGTTATCATCGTTCACCCTCACTGTAAGTAAACATAAATATTAATGAAAAAACATCACTCAACAAAGCCCTTTTGTACCTGGTCTTGTCAAGTTTGTCACTGATAAACAAAAAGCAAGGTGAGTCTGGCATTGAGATGTATCGAGGAGAGGTAAAGGAAGAAAGGAGTGAGAGCGGGGTGTGCAGTGCAGTATAGTATGGGTAAAAGCACTGTTTGGATTTGCGGCACCATCCTAACCCACCCTTAATAAGATTAATGTAGCCCCCGGCCATGCTGTTCCGCCTGGCAGAGGATCAATCGAAAAAAGGCAAGAGCATATTAAAAGGATTATAGATTAGCAATTAGATGTCTTTTGACTGGGGGAAAAAAAGATACCCAATGAGGTGAATTATGACTATATTTTTCACCTTAGTCTCAGTCAGCAGTTCAGAGGTAAAGGAGGCAATACTGATTGGACAGTAGTGAAAAAAGAGAGATTGGCTAGTTAAAATGCTGAAGAGGGAAAATGACGTTGTTTTGTTTTATTTTCTGTGGTGTGATTGTCAATGGTCAATCTCTCTCTGGAATACTTTCTAATCATAATTATCATAATCATATAAGTCACACAGAATTAATGCTGTTTAGTCAGTTGTATGACTCTGCAGTTAAATTTGGTTATGAGTTAATTTTTGTTCGCTTAATCCGTTTCTGTATTTAAACACTGTGTTCTGTATAAGCAGTGCAAGAAATTAGAGAAATCAAAATGACATAAGATTGACGTATAATAAGGCTGCACAATATATTGTTTTAGTATCAATAATACAATTTTTGCATCCACAATATAGTCACATCACAAGTAGGCATGGGACGATAACCATCTTCAAGGTATACCGCGGTTTGGAAAAGTCGAGGTTTTAAAACAACCAAAATTTTCTGCTTTTCCGTTCCTGAGGTATGAGTAAGATTTTTTTTATTTACTTTTTTGTTTGTTTGTTTGTTTGTTTTTAGGACAACAGTATCTCTAGCAGAAAAGATATCTAAAGATGCTGTCCTAAATTGTAAAGAAATCTGTGTTATTGAAACAAGTGAACAACAAATGAATTTACTTAAATTATTTAGCCTGACCTGTTAACTGTCCCAAAATACTTTAAATGGTTCTCAAAATAAAATATATTATGTTCAAAGGGGAAAAAGTTTTTGTTTTTTAGCCAGACATTTAAAAATAATATATTTTAATGCAGTAATCACAATACCGCCACACCATGAAACCCTGATATTTTTATCCAAGGTTATCGTACTGTCAGAATCGTATACAGGCCCATGCCTAATCACAGGATATGCATTTAGTTTGAATTAAAGTTGACCATGAGCTACAGGGTTATTTTTTATTAATCGTATTTAACAACTGTAAATATACAATTTATGCAAAAAAAAAATGTCTTGTTTATAATCCAAATAGCTACATTTCAAAGTAAAAACAACATTATTTTACTAACCGCACTGGAACGTAATTTAGCTTGTTTAGGAAAAACTTAATTTTGACTTATTTCTTCTGAAGGTGAAAACAAAACCTTTTTTTACTGATCTAAGTTTTTTTTTTGATATTTAGACTAGAAACGAGACCAATTAAGAAAAGCGTTTTATTGCATTGTGATTATTCAATTTCTGTATCTGAATACTGTTAGACTGCCCAGAAATCTGTCAAATAGTGCTATTCAAACCATCTTGTGAAGCTATTTGTATCGCAATATTTATTGCAGAAGAATAAAATATCTCAATTTCAGATATTTTTTTTATATAGTGCTGACCTATCAAGCATAGTCAAAAATGCAAATCAATTTGCTCTTAAAACCTTGACATCCATTTGACGTCCACAACATTGGTGCCCTTTTGACCACCAAAACAGTGACACAAAAAGTATTATATTATAATAAGTTTTATTCATCTGAAAGTTTCAATTGCAAATTTACACTGGATTATAAATCCCTATGCATGTTAACTACCTTGATTGTTGGTACATTAATGTCAAAAAACTATTTTTGATGCCATTCTTAGATATGTCAGTTTGATGTAATTTTGACATCGAGGGTGTCAATTGACTTAAATCAATTTGCATATTTGTTTTTGTGTCATTTGTCATTTTGACATCAAGATACCTGCTGGGAATGAGATACATCTTGACTCACAATCACAACAAGTCAATTGCTATGAATTAAATTAGCCATATGCCAAAATACAGCAACCAACCCATTTAATAACTATAAACTGTACTCTTTAACCTAAAGATGCTGGATAAATGAAAGTTATGCGGGATAGATGTGACAACACACACCCTCTGTGAAGCATCCTCGCAATTACTATGTCTCGGTTGACTGTGGTTTAAAACTGATGACAATTTTTGGTTGTTGCATTATTAATGTGGGCAAAATAGTGGGTACTGAATAAAGTGTGTTTAAATATAAATGAAATAAATGTAAACATGGTTACTATGGTATCAATCATAAGGGATTTCAGAAGTGAGAAAGAGTAGACTCATTTATGGAATTTTGGTTTAGAGAGAATGAATTCAGAGGCTGAATCTTTTAAACAACAGTTTCAGACACCTGAACTTGAATCTGTGAGCCTTAAAAGTAGCCATAGCAGTGGCATTTCAAAAATAATGTTCCGTTCACTTATAAAACAGTTCTAAAAAGGCAATACTATCCATATTCAGATGTGTTAAACCTGTGTAAAGTCTGTGAATTTTTAAAATAAACTGTATTTAGCTATTTCCAACTTTGTTTAAACTGCTAGTTCAAACAACAACTCTATTCAAAAGTTCTATTATTAAATGTTCACTCATTTCATTCTAGTCCTCTGTTCATTTTTGAAATACAAATGACGATATATTAGATGAGATCCAAGAGCTGTCTGACTGTCCATAGCAGACTTTCAAATTTCAAAAGGGGAACGAAAGTCAGTGTCTAAACATTTCATTTGGCTAATAATACAAATATCTAAGAACACATTTCAGCTCAGATCAAAATTGATTTAATTCAGCTTATATTTTGTCATTTATTTTTGATGATCAGCAACCTGTATTTCATATTGTATTAACTTTTACTAGAGGGAACACAGTTACATATCTGATCGGTTTCCACTTTAAATCAGATCGTTTTTGGCTGATCTAGGAGGTGCTGTCAATCATTTCAGTGTAATGACACATGATGGGCCATCTCATGCTGAAACACATCCAGTGACTTATTTTGAGTTGTTGTGCCTCCCCCTCAACCCCCTCCCACCAATCGGGTGATTTCACAAAATACAGCTCTCGACAACTGCTAGGGTGGGAAGTGGACTGTGTCCAATGTATATTGATTTATGGCCCACCTCGCCCCCCTGTTTTACTAGTGCTGTAGAATGCAGTGTGCAAGTATGTCCACTAACAAATGGACTACTTCATTGGTTGTGACAGCTCCATTGGGTTTGATGGACAGGAACTAATTTCTCCATCATACGCAAATAAAAACAAAAAGAATGGGACTGCATAAGTTGCTTATTAGAGCCAGGTGTTGAGCAAACCCTATAAATGCTAATATTCCCTGTTCCCGGCTGCTGCTTTCCACTGCTTCTGTGATGGAATGGAAATTTCTTAAATATTTAGTGCTGCTTCTAGCAGGGCAAGATACGAAAGGACCAGTGCAATTAATAAGATTCATTTAATGATAAATAGATTTGTTTTCTGTCGGATTTTAATTATAGCACCACAAAGAGGGTAAATTCTCTGGGTGAGTTAGTTGTAGCTAAAATATGCTTTGTTTGGTTTAAGCATTAATAACATAATGAGATACGATCTGATTAATGGTTCCCTAATGTTAATAAAACACCTTAATTATGCTTTATCGAAACATCTAAGCAATATAGTGCACATATGTTGACAAAGCCACAATATAAACCTCTTATTCCAGCATATGTTCATGGAGGACAAAAGAAGCAGAAACAAAAAGCAGCTTGCCATAAGCAAGTGTGAGACAACACACAAGAGCAGTACTGCATCAGTTAGATCTGTCAAAGTCAACAACACTACTCCAGTTACCAGAGAGAAAAACTTTGGGGCACAAACTATGTTTGACATCCAATGACCTAGAAGGCTTAGAAGTAATTCTGACAAGTTTGTCAGGACATTTGTACCCAGAAAATACTGAAGTAAAAAATAAGAACTTTCAAAAACATTCCCACCATTAAAAAAGTATGCTTAGTCCCACTTGGTCAACAAGATTTTATAGATATTGCATGTTCTCCTCGTGTTTACGTGGAATTCCTCTGTGTGCTCCAAAGACATGCAGTATACAGTAGGTAAATTGGGTAAACAAAAACTGGTTATAATATATAAGTGTGTGTGATTTGTTAGTGTATGGACGTTTCCCAGTACTGGGTTGCAGCTGGAAGGGCATCCACTGTGTAAAACATATGCTGGAATTGTTGGTGGTTCATTCTGCTGTGGCAGCCCCAGATAAATAATTCACTAAGCTGAAGGAAAACTAATTAAAACATGAACATTTTACATATTGCCCCTTTAAAACAGGGGCGTTAATTTTGCCTCAGATGTTTGAGAATACGTTTAGTTTATTGGAAATAACAGGTATTTTTGCAGCTAATACATAGACCTTCTTAACTTAATCATACTGTTGTCCAAGAGGACAAAGATGAGATATTTACTGTGATAATGTGACATTCATGACATTGTTATTGTGGGAGCAATGTTCATGTCAATGCCTTGTTTCCTCCAACTTTGTCTTCTTTCCAAAATAAAACGTGATTTTAAAAACTTCATGTATGGATTACTGCAGTTCTTTAGAGTTCAAGTGATTCAGAATGCTGCAGACAATTTTTATTTATTTATATATATTTTTTTAATGGTCCAAACTATGACCACATCACCCTCATTCTACGCTCCCTCCGTTGTCTACCGCTCCAATTCAGTATTGAGTTTCTTTTATTTATGTTCAAATGTTTACACCGTACAGCTCCAAAATACCCATCTGATCTTCTGCATCTCTATGACCCTTCCTGAAGTTTAAGCTCTTGTAATCTTCATTCATTGAAAATTCCTTATATGAGGCTGAAAGGCAGAGTGGACCAAGCCTTTTCAGTAGTGTCTCCTCAGTTGTGGGATTGTCTGCCTGTCCAACTTTAAATGGCCTTTTGTTTGCCTGTTTCAAATGTCTTTTTAATAATTAATTGATTTCCTTTGCCTTTAACAAGTAGTGATCTGTTGATCTACTCATTTTTATGTACAGCACTTTGGTCTAGGCATGGGTCGGTATAAGTTTCTGATGGTATGATAACCTTATCATCATGTTTTCCCGCTACATTCATTCATTCATGGCGGGGCGCCACACCAAAATTAATTCCCGCCACGGCTACATCACAGCTTCTCATTCTAAACATTCAGTTGTTGTTGTTGTTTTTTTTTTTT
>CAIGQQ010000001.1:7400084-7457401 GCA_903798035.1 Danio albolineatus | reverse complement strand
ACACACACACACACACACACACACACACACACACACACACACACACATATATATATATAAATTATACATTGTGAGAGAGGGACACAGTCACTGGCCACTTTATTAGGTACACCTGTCCAACTGCTTGTTAAGGCAAATTTCTAATCAGCCAATCACATGGCAGCTACTCAATGCATTTTAGGCATGTAGACATGGTCAAGAGGATCTGCTGCAGTTCAAACCGAGCATCAGAATGGGGAAGAAAGGGGATGAAATTGACTTTGAATGTTGCATGGTTGTTGGTGTCAGATAGGCTGGTCTGAGTATTTCAGAAACTGCTAATCTACTGTGATTTTAACGCACAACCTTCTCTGAAAAAATAAAATAGCTAGTGAGTGGAGGTTTTGTGGGGGCAGATGCCTTGTTGATGTCAGAGGAGAATGGCCAGACTGATTTGAGCTGATAGAAAGGCAACAGTAACTCTTATAACCACTCGTTACAACTGAGGTATGCAGAAGAGCATCTCTAAACACAAAACACATCGAACCTTGAAGCAGATGGGCTACAGCAGCAGAAGACCACACTGGGTGCCACTACTGTCAGCTAAGAACAGGAAACTGAGGCTACAATTCGCACAGGTCAGATGGTATGGTCAGAGGTCACACATTCAGATGGTATGGTCAGAATTTGTCTTCAACAACATGAAGACATGGATCTATCTTGCCTTGTATCAACGGTTCAGGCTGGTGGTGGTGGTGGTTTAGTAGTGTGAGGGATATTTTCTTGGCACACTTAGTCAATTAGTACATATTACCACCACATCGGATGGTGGCGGTGTGTGTTGGCCTGAATAACACAGATGAGAACCGGGTTAGTAACCTTACTATGGATAGGGTTTCTGGTGGCTACTGCGATCAAATACTACACCAAAGTTGGTTACCTGGGGGTGTACATACGGTACTCAAAAGCTGAGGACCGGGAGCAGGGTGAAATTACAGGGGTTTTCCTAGAGAAATAACAAAACGGGAGGGTGGCGGGAGATGGGTCTGAAATACAGGAGACCCCCTGGGCAGGTATGAATATTACCTTTTTAAATGGTTTAAAAATATATATTTTAATAATAAATAAATTAAATGACATTTGATCAAATAATTATTTCTACAGATCTGATCGGTGTGTGTGTGTGGTACAGTTATGCTAAAGAAATTGACACACACACAATGCATTTGTGTTTTCTTTTATAATATAAATAAATTTTTTGAATTATATTATGTTATATAGCTATTACGCGTTACTCTGAAATGTTTTAGGTTTTAAGATACGTTATGTATAATTTTTTTAATGCTATATACATTTTTTATTTAATTTATTTTTAAGAATTGTTGAATGAATTGTACAGTAGGCACATCATAATGATCTACAGTGTCCTAATTGGGCTGTGTGATACTGTAAGATTGTAAGTTTATTCATTCATTAAGTTTCTTTTTGGCTTAATCCCTTTATTATTCTGGGGTCGTCATAGCGGAATGAACCACTAACTTATCCAGCATGTATTACGCACCGGATGCCCTTCCAGTCACAACCTAACACTGGAAAACACCCTAAAATCTTGCATTCACACACATACACTACAGGCAATTTAGCTTAGTCAAATCACCTATAGCGCATGCCTTTGGACTGTGGGGGAGACCAGAGCACCCAGAGGAAACCCACGTGAACGTGGAGAACATGCAAACTCCACACAGAAATGCCCCAGCCGGGGCTCGAACCAGCGACCTTCTTGCTGTGAGGTGATCATGCTACCCACTTAGCTACAGTGACGCCCAGATTGTAAGCTTAAGATTAAAAATTAATTTGCTGTCAAAATGTGAATCTGTAGCTTATCTCCCAAGTATGCATGAGTACTAATCATATGCACAGATTGATAACTGTGCTTCTAATGTGGTGTGTTTTGAAAGTTATTTAAGTTCTATAGCCTCATCTCCATATCAGAAAGTGCTACAGCATAACAGGGTTTGTGCATTTAAGAAAGCACACAGATACTCATACACGCATATGGCTTGGTTGCGAATGCGAACACTGAAGCCTTTTTCCTCTCAAGCTTGATGTGGTTAATTGGATATTATGAAGGGAGTGTGATTGTGGCAGAGCGGGTTAGTACAGGGTGGCAGTGTGTGCTGTGCTGGAGATGAGCGGATTGAAGAAAAAGCGCGGTTTAAAGCTTTAATGCTCTGCCTCCGTCCCTGCAGGTTACAGGATGAAGGAATGGTGATTAGAGAGTGTGATGGGAGGAAAGGAAACATGCAGAGAGTAGGTTATTTTATTTGTTGAAGTATTTATTTATTTATTTATTCATTTGTTGTTGTTGTTGTTATTTAGCAGCAAAATATATAATATATTTTGTGTGTAATTTTATTTAAATAAATTCTATTTAGTTGTATTTAATTTAGTAAAATGTTTTATTTTTTATTTTATTTTTTATACAGATAGCAATACAACATATTTCTTCAATTCACATTTTTACAAAACAGTTGTAATTTTTTATTACATTTTTTTAGTACATTTTATTTTTTGTTATTTCTATTTATTCTTTTTATTTCATATTTTTTAGTTTATCTTTTAAATGCATTTTATTTATTTATATTTTATATTTCATATTTTATTAAAATTTTGTGTTTTATTTTTTTTAAATACATTTTAATTTATTTTAATTTATTTTACAGATAGCTTTAAGATACATTGATGGAGGTGGTTAGCTTATTACTTTTTTTTTTTGGTCAAGTAAATCTGATGTACAAGCTTGAACTCTTTAAGCCCCTAAATGAAATGTTTCAATGTGAACAGGTCCATGTTTGTGTACTACTTTTTGGAAAAAAAAGAGTATGTTTAATAAATAAAAAAGATAAACTAAATAAAATTATTACACAGATCAATTGGCATTTATCTTCCTCTTCAGTATAACCATTAATATATATACAACTATTGTTTGCATAGGGTTATTTAAAGGTTTTGTGCTCTACATGGTGACTTGCTCACTTTCGTCAATGCACATTCATTTTTTATTTTATTTTATAGTCTACGTGTATGTATTTATAATTGTATTTATTTATCTTTTTACATTTTTTTTTGTTTGTTTGCACACTTGACTGATCATAAATTCTCAGTAGTAGTGGTCTGAAAGGCTGAAATACCATTTGCTTCGGTTACTTTAATAAACACCTAATCTCTTATAGTAAAGAATCATTTATTATTGTTTGAAATACTGACTTAATATAACATAATAATTAAAATCATAAACTTTAAAACAATATTAATGTTTTAATGTATTAATGTGAACAAATCAATCCAGAGTGAACTATAGGTACTGAAATAGACAGTCTTGTTTCTTTTACCTTTTGATTTGTACTATGGTGATAGTTTGCATAGAATTGCTTCCATAGTCATAAACATAATGCCTGAAAAAGCTAAATATGTGACTTGCAGATGCACACTTGGTGATTGTTGTTACTGAAAGGCGTATGCATAAATATCAGCCAAGTTACTGATAATGATGTCTAGAGGAAGTCATCAAGGATGAGGGTCCTGTGAACCCATTTATCAGCGGACAGTGATACTAATAATTTCAGCCATTTATATCCAGAAAACAGACAGCTGGATGCTGCCACATCCTGCTGAGAACACTATGTTTTCCTTGCATCTGTTTTTTTCTCTCTTCGCTGTGTGAGTCAATTGCACACTTTTCTTACCCGTCTCTGATCGGAAACAGAAATTGCTTATTTGATCATCTGCCTCTTGCTATTGCATTGAAATAAAGCACCATCCAACATACATATAATATTTTCATCTCTGGCACTGCTCAATTTACATATAACAGCAGTTAGTGAAACTGTTCCCTGTGAATTTCTAAACATATTTTTGTTATTCGAAAGGTTTGTATTGTGAGACTTAAATTGCTATGAGGTGAATCAGAATATTAATAAGCAGAACAAAAACACTCGCATGTGCACTATTTACTAATATTTCGGTCCACTTTACAATAAGGTTTTATTAGTTCATGTTTTTACTAACATTTAAGTATGAGCAAAACTACAACAACAAATAAGGCCGCACACTATATCGTTTCAGCATCGACATCGCAAAGTGTGTATCTGCAATAGTCATATCACAAGTTAATTTAAACCATTTGGACGCAAGACATTTAAAGTTTTCTGCTTTAACAATTAGATTAGATTTGATTAATTGGGTTTATATGTTTATGCAATGAAGACACTGTTATTTTACATTTGATTATTCCATGGTCTGTTGAAATTCTTGATTCTGATTGGCTGGAGGGTGTGGTATATTTCATTGAATTGCACAGGTAGTTCCAGTCAGTTTTGATCACTGTTCGAAATAAATGCGCTTCTACCAAACGTTAACAGTTACCATAGCAACTCACATGCATTGCACATAAAACCGACGAGGGCTTTTAATGGCGGATGGGAAATCCGCAATATTAGAAAAATGCTCATCAACTATGCCACAAAATCAAGTTTTAAGAGTTTTTCAAGCGAAAATGTAGTTATTTTTTAAAGTCAAATCGGCAGTTTATGTGTAAGGATAGCGTGTCTTTAAAAATGTTGGAAGCTCCTGGCGGTCAGCGGCAGGTCCTTTGCCTCCACGTCGTGCATTAAAATCCTTTAACGCACAGCAAGCCATAATTATCCCTTACTTATTGACTTTAATACTGTTCTACATCGTTAGACTCCACAACAAACAGTGTTGTATATTTAATTTTTTCCTGGATCTGTTTTAATCTGTGCTTTAAATTATATTCATTCATTCATTCATTCATTCATTTTTTTTTTGTCAGCTTAGTCCCTTTATTAGTCTGGGGTCGCCACAGAGGAATGAACCGCGAACTTATGTAATGTAATGTGTATTTATATAGTGCATTTATTGTGTATGGCCATACACCTAAAGCGCTTCACAGTCATGAGGGGCGTCTCTCCACACCACCACCAGCGTGCAGCATCCACTTGAATAATGCAACGGCAGTGCGCTCACCACACACTAGCTATAGGTGGAGTGGAGAGACAGTGGATGGGGATGATTAGGCCATGATGGTTAAGGTCTTTTTCCCGTTTGAACACAATATATTTTATTTTGAGAAACATTTAAATTATTTTGGAAGAGTAAACAGGTCAGGCTAAATAATTAAGTGAATCACTGACTTTTGCTGTCTTCATTTGTTTCAAAAACACAGATATCTTTACAATTTACATCTAAAAACAAGCAAAAAAAAATCTAAATAAACAATCTTACACATACCTTAGGAACGGTATAGCAGAAAATTTTGGCGGGATGAAAACCTTGACTTTTCCAAACTGCGGTATACCTTGAAAATGGTTATTGTCCCCATGGCTAGTACTGACCAGGCTCAGCACTGCTTAGCTTCAGTGAGTAACCGGTCTTGGGCTGCAGGGTGATATGGCTGTGGCATATCCAGCATGTGTTTTTACGCAGCGGATGCCCTTCCAGCTGCAACCCATCACTGGGAAATATCCATACACACACATACACACACACATACACTAGGGCCAATTTAGCTTACCCAATTCACCAACTGTATAGTGCATGTCTTTGGACTTGTGGGGGAAACCGGAGCACCTGGAGGAAACCCATGCAAACACGGATTATAACGATAATACATTTATATCCAAATGAGTTGTTGAACTTAATATGCAGTGCATCCAGAAAGTATTCATAGCACTTCTCTTTTTCCACATTTATATGTTACAGCCTTATTCCAAAATGTATTAATTTATTAATTTATTTCCTCAAAATTCTACACACAATACCCATACTGACAACGTGAAAAAATATATATTTTTAATTGTTGCAAATTTATTAAAAATAAAAAAAAAACTGAAAAATCACATGTACATGTAAATTGTAATAAACAGTATTATATTATATATTATATTACATTCCCCCCCAACAAAATAAGATGGGAGTACTCATTTTTGGACTAATCTTAAGTTTTTTCTTATTAGTTTAAGTTTTGCCTTTGGCACTGACTAATCTAATGTATATGCACATACATAGCCACAGTCGCATATATATATATATATATATATATATATATATATATATATATATATATATGGCATCCTATAGAAAATATTAATTGAAAAGAGATCTGTGAGGAGTGTGCCGAGCACTGTATGTCTTCAAGTTTTCATACAAACCACAGAGCTTTTAAAATCCTCTGAAACATGATCTAGAAGCAGCAGATTGCAGATGCGTCATGTAAGACTCTGGGCAGAGATGTGAGGACTTTCTCTTCCTCTGTTACTCAGGAATTAAGCTATTGAATCATCACTTCCAGCCTATTAATATGGATGCATGTACTGCGGCCAGACTGGCATGACAGGAAATGAAAAATCCTCATCATCTGATTAATTGTATTTGCGTTTGCCAAAGCCACTCTCGCTTTAGGAGGAAATGAGACACAGGAAGTCAGTTTGGAGGGAACGAAGCCCAAAAACCCTGCGAGCATCTCAAAGACTGAGGAGGATCAGCCGCCATTCAAGACGTGCCACAGATTAAAATGCGTTCGGCTTTAAGTAGTCGTTGATTTCTGGCTGCAGGCGGCTCTTAGTCTGTTTCTTTGCATAATTAACACATATTGGAAAAATCCACGCTGTAATGCGATGCCCAGAAACAAAACAAATAAAGCTCTTATTGTATGAATAGATTATAATTACATTCTGTCGCTAAATGATTATCAAAGGCAGGCTGACACTGGTTCCTCTGTACGAGCTGAAAAATTTCATGCTCTTCATTAAAACTGACTGATGGTGAATGAGAAGCGTTTGGGTTTTCACCAGTGTTTCTGTTGTTTGAAATGATTAATTTTGGTGTAAATGGAACAATATGTGTTTGTTGGACTGTTATTGGTTTTCATTTTGGAATACAAACATGGATAAACACGTTTGCAGCTGAACTGCGGTAACATTACAGATGGTTATTGCATGTTTCAGCTTGGTCAGTCACATCAACAGAGTACATAGCAACAAAAGCCAGTCAAAGTATTACATAAAAAGATAATTGGTGTAACGATGTGCAAAAAATAAAAAATAAAATAAAAAATAGAAAATGTTTAAAAACTGGTTGAAATTTTCTTAGGTGTATATAATGTATATTAATTTTCTAAATGCAAATGAGTTATAATTGACACCTACACTATCTGGCAAATGTCTTGTTGTCGATCCCAGTTGTAAGAGCAACAAATAATAGCTTGTCTTCTAGTTGATCGTTTGGAAAAGTGGCAGAAGATCATTTGTTGAACCCAGGTGGACCCAAGATTCTCATAGAAATCAGTCAAGTTTGGTGAAGGAAAAAAATCATGGTTTGCGGTTACATTCAGTATAGGGACGTGCGAGAGAGCTGCAGAGTGGATGGCAACATCAACAGCTTGAGGTATAAAGACATTTGTGCTGCCCATTACATTACAAACCACAGGAGAGTTCAAATTCTACAGCAGGATAGGACTCCTTCTCAAACTTTAACCTCCACATCAAAGTTCCTGAAAGCAAAAAAGGTCAAGGTGCTCCAGGATTGGCCAGCCCAGTCACCTGACATGAACATTATTAAGCATGTCTGGGGTAAGATTGAGGAGGCATTGAAGATGAATCCAGAGAATCTTGATGAACTCTGGGAGTACTGCAAAAGCACTTTCTTTGCCATTCCAGATGACTTTATTAAGTTGTTTGAGTCATTGCAGAGATGTATGGATGCAGTTTTCTAAACTCATAGGAGTCATACACAATATTAATTCTTTTCCACTGCACCATGACTTTACATTCTATACTGTACATTATTTGTGTTAAATGACGAGACTTTTGTCTAAGCAAAGTCAGACCTTACTGTCCTAATTAAATAATTTAAAATCAAGGCATGATCATATTTTATTTTGGGAATCTAGAGGCCTTTGCCTTTCATATAAGCCACTTCTGATACCAAATGATCAATTAGAAGTCAAGTTATTATTTGTTGTTCCTTAAACATGGAAAGGTGACAAATTTTGTCAGGTAGTGTAAGCATTACTTTTTAATGTAGATAATATTCATTTAGTGTGTACAAAACAAAACAAACAAACAAAAAAATAAAGTTAGTAGTATTCTATAAAGTTGCAATCGGGTCAAATTATTGGACATGAGGAAAAGTAATTTGGGTGTGGGTAGATAGGTTATAAACTCTGAAATTTTTACTTAAACCATCATAGCAGTTCAAATAAGTCTTGTCGGTTCTGTATTTCTTGTATTTCGATTTATTTATCTTACTTAGACATGCAGAGGAGTTCATCATTCAGTCCAATTAAAATGCAACTGGAGCATTAATACATTACCTGAGTTGAGAATATTAGCTTTGGGGAATCGTTCTGATTAATCTTTGCGACTCGACTCATCAGTGGATCAATCTGTCTGGTAATGAAAGAGCACAGAGGGATTCGCTCACCTCTCTCATCTCTCTGCCAAACAGAGAGTAAAGTTTAACCTTTATGAGATTGAGATTTCATTTTCTTGATCCCTCTCTCTAATTAGAAAAAGGTGAGCTTCAAACCTCAGTTTGGAAGAATATTTAATGATGATGGATTTAGAGGTTTTTTTTCTCTCTCTCTCTCTCTTGTTTTTTTCTGAATGCAAATAGCTGGACCTCTCAACTTAATTAAATCTTCAAATGACTTTCCAGGATAATAAACAGCTTTTGTATTTCCAGGCTTTTTCCAGGTGCAGTGTGTGGCTATTAAGGAATTGTTGTTGGGCCTTATTTTTAGTTCATGTTGCAGACAAATATGAGTACAAACACTACATGCACGTAAAGGACTATGCTTACATTTAGGTGTGAATCTCTTTCCTGCTCACAAAGCAGCTTATGTTAGAGGTCTTGTTTAATGTTTTCACCTGTACCTATAGTAACACCATACGTTCAACAGTAATAGGTGCTACAGCACATTTGAAAATTGTAAAAGGGTAAAAACTATGATATGTTGAGTAGGCTTGGGCGGTACTACGGTAATACCGTATACAGCGGGATCTAAAAATAGCAACAATATCAGTTTCAATACCGATATAGATATTATAAAAAACAATTCATATTGGAGACAATGATTAAATATTGAATACAATTTATTTAATACCTAAAATGTGTATGTGTGGTTGGTGTCACGGGACATCGTGGAGGAGAAAGAGAGAGGTTGTTGAAAGATGGCGATTCGTGCACCAAGTGATCTGGTCTCGAAAAAGCTTCTGCAGTTTGGCAGTATTTCAGGTTTCGACAAAACGAGAAGGGTGAGGCGCTAAATACAGATAAGTCAATTTGCAAATTGTGCAACAAAAAGTTGAAGGCAAGAGATGGAAATACTTCCAACCTAAGGTCGCATATACGGTATTCAGTTTGTGAATGGTTTAGACACAAGGCAACAGTTCTTTGACACTGTCTGAGCCTTATAATTTTTTTATTATGCACGGTAATACCGTATACCGCGGTAAAATAGTTATGACGGTATCAAAATTTGGATACCACCCAAGCCTATGTAGAGGTCCTTGTACTACATATTGTAAGCTTAAGAACTCAATACTCCCTTATTAGTCTTGTATCAGCTAACATTTATAGCCAATCTGGCTCCAAAACAACAGGTTGTGGAATCTGCCACTTTATGACATAATAGTGTTGCTAAACTCCGCCTCCACAGAAGTTCAGCACCTGCTTCTGCGTTACCCGTTTAGCCCTCTTTCTGGCTTGGTCCCATAAAGTGCTTTTTGAAATGTGCATTTTTTTTTATTCGATGTTTGAGGTAATGTCAACTGATAGATGAAAAGAGGGTGGGACAAAGTAGCTCCTCGCCTTTTTAAAAAAACAGCAATAGCATTTTGTTTTTATCACAGTCCTTCAAGTGAGAGGAGTTGACATCAAACACATCAAATGCAAAACAAATGAGAAGCGTCTTGAATGAGGCGGGCCATTTCAGATACTAGAGAGACTAGAGAGCATTTGATTGGTCAAGATTTGATGGGAAACTGAAGTATGAGGTGGGGCGCCACAGTGGCCTAGTGGTTAGCACGTTCGCCTCACAGCAAGAAGGTCGCTGGTTCGAGCCCCGACTGGGTCAGTTGGCATTTCTGTGTGGAGTTTGCATGTTCTCCCTGTGGTTGCGTGGGTTTCCTCTTGGTGCTCCGGTTTTCCCCACAAGTCCAAAGACATGTGGCATAGGTGAATTGGGTAGGCTAAATTGTCCGTATGGTGTATGAGTGTGAGTGTGTGTGTGTGTGTGTGTGTATGTTTCCCAGGGATGGGTTGCGGCTGGAAGGGCATCCGCTGCGTAAAAATATGCTGGATAAGTTGGCGGTTGATTCCGCTGTGGCGACCCCGGATTAATAAAGGGACTAAGCCGACAAGAAAATGAATGAATGAATGAAGTATGAGGTGACGTGGGAAAAAAAAAAGTTGATCGATTTATGCGGAAGTGACAAACTGCAAGCTTTAAATGTTTATATCAGTTTTATATGTATTAAATGTGTATTTTCTCGCTGTTTTAGAACACACTTGCTTATCCTTAGAACTAACAGACTGAAAATGACATCTAAAGAATTGGATTTTTTTCTTTTGCTGTAGTTATTTATACCACAGGAACGATATAACAGTCATTTTTAGCGGTCTTAAAACCTTGGCGTTTTTTCAAAACTGCGGTAAACCTATGCCCCCTGCCCAACGAACTAAAAGACAGTGCATTTGTACACCAGCTTATTGACCCCTTCTCTTCAACCATGTTCTTTCACACTCTCCACATCACCATCCAAGCACCTAATTAATCACCCCAGAAACTGTGTGCGTTTTCTGTGCAACCAGCCTGCGCTAGTCTGATACATCATTCAAGGTGTGCGAGGCATGTAAGACCCTCTGAGAAAACAGCCCACTGTGTGGAATGGATCGATAAGGATGTTGACCTGCCCTCTCAAAGACCTGTGCCTGAAAGGAACATCATTTCTCTTGTGGACGGTACTTTCATACGGCACTGTATAGTTAAACACAGTCTGTTTGTGCAGCTTGGTTGGTTTATACCGTTGAGAGCAAGGTTTGTTATTTATTCAGCATTCCCACACTTTTTCGATTTCCATGAATCTCCATATCTGCTCCAGTGGTTCTTGTTTAGTCGAAAGTAGTCTTTTTTTTTTTTTTTTTTTTTTTTTACAGAACACTAACTGGCTGTAGCCTATGGAATATGTTAGAACTGTCAATAATTGCAAACATCTATATTTACTTTTGATGCTCTCATGGTTTTTAAGATAAGTGATTCTTCACCTATTGAAAATCATGTTTTTTCATGATTATGGCAACCCAGTTTTATTTGCCGGTGTCTGCATTTAGTTTGTTATGTTGAACTAAGGCTACGTTCACACTGCAGGCAAATGTGCACAGATTTTTTTGAGTCCACATGATCGGAGTCAGATTTTTTTTGTCTACATGATCTGTTTTTGTCTTGGTGTTGTGAACAGCCCAAACCACATGGAATCTGTTCATACATAGTATTAAACCAGACACAGATCTGATGTTTTGCAATGCGACCTGTTAAACTGTTATGTAGGATTTCATGCGACTTGCATAATCTTTGAGCGACATGCGTCATCATCCTGTGCTGCAAAAATCATCTACTCCATAGCAACAGTACAGTGGCACACAGGACAATTACTTCACAGAAAGTTGGTTGTTTGTTTTAAAAAAAGAATTTTGAAGGCAAAACTGGTGCTTGTTAACCAATCTGGTTAATGATTGGAGCAGCGCATCTGGATTTTCTCTTCAGTGTTTAGACTTTCAGCAGTGAAACTTAAACCACACTAAATTAAACTGAACTTCAACTTTGAAAACTGGACTGACACAGTTTCTATTTACTAGAACTTCCATGTGAAGCTGCTTTGACACAACCTACATTGTAAAAGCGCTATAGAAATAAAGATGAGATGAATCAAATAACGTGAAGCAAACCTTTTCAACAACAAAAAAAAAAAGAAAAATCCCAAATGCAAATTAGTTGAGTTTCCCTCAAGATGCTAGAGCAGCTGACTATAGTATTGGTAACCTAGTAACCAACAATAAACAAGGTAACAAATAAACAAGCAAACGCGCTTCCATCTCCCATTTTTTGCATTAACAGTTTTTTGTTCAAAGTTACCTCAAGCTAAAATAAAAACATTTTTGAATGAACAGATTTGATTGGAAATTCAGCATTGCCATCACTCGTTTTTCGTTTCTCTTTAAAATGTGCAGTGACAGGCTGATAAAAACCCAGCTAGGAACAAGTTCACAGGTTTCACACAATGGACTCAGTTCTAACTACCAAGTATGCAAAGCAGTTCAAGTATTAACAGTTGAAGTTTGAAGTATGGTATTTTATAATACCAGCAGATGGAAATCAAGGTTTATATTATATTAGCGTTTTTTTAAAGACTGTGCTTTGTATTTTGGTGTGCCAAGTGTACGAATACAAAAGAAACACTCAACCATCATTTAAACCTAATATTCATTAATTCATTTTCTTTTTGGCTTAGTCCCTTTATTAATCAGGGGTCACCACAGTAGAATGAACCGCCAACTTATCCAGTATATGTTTTACACAGCGGATGCCTTTCCAGCTGCAGCTCATCACTGGGAAACACCCATACTCTCATTCACACACACACACACACTCATACACTACGGCCAATTTAGCTTATCCAATTCACCTATACCACATGTCTTTGGACTTCTGGAGGAAACCGACGCACCTGGAGGAAACCCACACTAACACGGGGAGAATATGCAAACTCCAAACAGAAATGACAACTGACGCAACCGAGGCTCAAACCAGCAACCTTTTTGCTGTGAGGTGATCGTGCTACCCACTGTGCTTCTGTGACTTCCTTAAACCTAATATTGGAGGTTAAACAATTTTTACAAAAATAGTACACTGTAAAAGTTCTAGGTTCCATACAATTGATTTGTGTTGGGACAACACAAAGGAATTAAGTTAACTTTTTTTTTTTAATTTTTTATTTACAAATTTAAGTGGAATGAACATAAAACAATTTTTTCCCCAATAAACCTTAAGAACTGTGTTGTTTCAGTTCATTTTATATAAGTAGTTTAAACAACAAGTAACAAAAATATTTTTTGAATGTGGTAGCAATAAACTCAAATTACTTTTGCTGCTTGCTCAAACTACTTGTTTAATACGAGTTAAACCAGCACAGTTCTTAGTGTTTATTGGGAAACTAATTGTTTTATGTTCAATCATCTTACATTTGTAAAAACGATTGAGTTAACTTAATTGATTTGTGTTGGGACAACATGACGGAATTGTGTGGAACCGAGCATTTTTTACAGTGTACACTAATACGCTTTACATTTATCTTGGAATTTTAAACACATATTTAACAATATTTTGATAGTCAATTAAACAAAGATATTCAAAACCAAACAAGAATATATTTAGAAGTCAGCAGAAAATCAGTCCGGGCTCTCAGTAGAGTTCAGAGATCAGAAAAATTTGGGCCCCAACTATGGAGAATCAGAAGATTGTAGAAGGCAAACGAGGATGTTCAGAATGACATTTGTGAGTCAGCCCAGCTGCACGGTAGCAGTAATCAGACCCAGGGTGCAATCAGGGGAGATGCTGTTCCAATCATTAAGAGGAGGTGAGAGGGAAGAAGCAGCGCTACACCGTAAGAGGCTTCAGCGTTCTGCCAGAACCATTGTGCACATAAAGGAGTGTCCGACTTGTCTAATCAGGCTAGAGAAACGATGGATGGAGCGAACGAGAGAGAAAGAAAGGGAGCGGGAGAGAGCGAACACATTCCCTGAAGACTGTCAAGTGGCGCCAAGCTAATAATCAGTTTGTTCTTGGCTGATTAGGAGCTAATCATGGACCAAACAGAGCACAGGGCCCACAGTTAGCAGCACTGATCCTACATCCCTGTCTTCGCTTAACACGTGACGATCTGCCTAGACAGATGGAAGGAGAGAAATCAACAGCTATTGGGTATTAAGGAGCTTCCCTGGTGTTCAAAGAGCGACAATATTTACTCTCTGATGAGTTCTGATTTGCATCCTAATGCACGCACGAGAAGTCAAGGATAAACAGATTGAACGCAAGGTAAAAACATGAAGAACGTCATGCCATTTAAGTTCTTCAAGGACCATTTCTTGTTTTTCATTGATTTGTTTATCCCTCGTGATGAAGAGGGTGTTTTATACTTGCGCAGATATGCAGGCTGTAATTATTCGCTCAAAACATGCTTATTTTGGACTGATTTTTAAGAAACCAGCCTTGTCAGACAAACAATTAGTGCTGCCAGTCATATCTGGCAGACGAAAAAAATCCCATCATTCACTGCCAGACTTGCCATGCCTGTTTTGGGAACATGACAGAAAACACACACAGGACACTTTATTAGGTATATCATCTTGGTGTTGGGTTTTTCCTTTTGTACAAGCAAACTAATTGCAAACTGATGGTAAGAGGGGCACGGTTGAGAATATTGCTATAGAAGCTGTCAAGTTGATGTCAACAGAGAAAGACGGCCACTCCAAACATGGAAGTAAACGGTCAGACTTTGATTGATTGAAGAATACCAAAGCAATTTTTTTTTTCAGTAGGTTAACTAACGGATTATTTATTCACCTTACGAATTACATGGTAAACTAGCAGAATAAACACTGCAAATTTTGATTTTATGCTGACTTTAAACTTCAATAGATCGTCTTAACTATGTCTTAACTCTTTTGAGTTCCTACCATGTGCCAATTTCTACTAAATACTGTTTAAAGTCTTTCTTTTGACTTTCTTCTGTGTAGATAAAAAAAAAATTATGCATGATGTGACATCACTTTGTTCCTATTTTTTTTTTTTTCAAACCAGCGTGAATGTTTCATCAGTAAACTTGGAGCTGGAGCAGAGTTTTGTGGTTCTTCAGCTCTGACTCAAACATGCATCTTTCCAAGAGTAACACTGCAAACCGCACCCTCCCCTACCCAGCTCCCGAGCCTGTGAAATTGGGCCGAACTAATTAGAATTTAAATGAAACCATAATTGGACATTTTGTGCTTGTCAAGCGATGAGAGACAGATGGGCTTGTAATTACATTACAAGTCTGACATCATGGCGGTGCGTACGTGTGCTGTTCAGTGTGCCCTTCATGGCAAGCAAGCTGGTAGCAGCACAAGTTCAAAGGCAATTTGGGCCTCGTCAGTTTAATCACGCAGTGACAGAGTCGAAACTTGTGTCGATTCTTACTCTCGACTGTAGCATCTGACCACAACAGGTATCTTAGCATATACAAACATTCATTCACTCAACCACCAACTTATCCAACAAGTGTTTTACATAGCGGATACCCCTCCAGCTACAACCCAGTACTAGGAAAAACACCCATACACTCTCACATTCACACACACACACTACTGTCAATTTAGTTTATTCAATTCACCTATAGCACATGTCTTTGGACTGGGGGGGAAACCAGAGCACCCGGAGGAAACCCACACGCACACGGGAAGAACATGCAAACTCCACACAGAAATTCCAACTGACCAAGCCAGGACTCAGTGAGGCGACAGTGCTAACCACTGAGCCACCATGCCACCCATATACAAACATGTGGTGAATATTTTTCTATGTTAGGCAGTGATTACTGCAGTTATTTAAGATGTAGTATTGGCAAATGGCTAAAGGAATGTTATCAGCATGATGGTGGAAACTACATTTCTAATCAAAACCACCTTCTGCGATCTTATTTCAACGATGGAAATAAGAGCAGTTAGATTAGCATAATATGTGGGAGACCATTGCTATTGTGTGACTATATTATAATACAATATGGAGAGCAGTTACAGGGTTTGGACAGTGAAACTGAAATGCCTGGTTTTATACCACAATAATCGATTAGTATGGTGTAGAGTCTCCTTTTGTGACCAATACAACATCAATTCGTCTTGGAAATGACTTTTACTGTGGTCAGAGGGATTTTGAACCATTCTTCTTGCAGTATAGTGGCCAGGTCGCTATGTGATGTGGATGGAGGAAAACATTTTCTGACTCACTCCTAAAAAAAAAAACACCCCCAAAGTGGCTCAATAATATTTAGGTCGGGTAACTGTGCAGGCCATGGGAGATATTCAACTTCACTTTTATGTTCATCAAACCACTCTTTTGCCAGTCTTACTGTGTGTATTGGTGCAATATCATCCTGATACACAGCACCACCTTCAGGATAAAATGTTTGAACCTTTGGTTGCACATGGTCTTCCAGAATGGTTCGACAATCTTTTGCACCCGTGAGTATTGGGCCTAGGAAATGTCATGATATTGCAGCCCAAACCATCACTGATCCATCCCATGCTTCACTCTGGACATGCAACAGTCTGGGTGGTATGCTTCTTTGGGGCTTCTCCACACCGTAACTTGCCTGAATGTGGCAAATATGGTGAAGGTGGACTCATCAGAGAAAAATGCTTGTTCCACATTGTCTACAGCTCAAGATTTTCCCTGCTGGTACCATTGAAATTGACATTTGACATTGGTACAAGTGACCAAAGGTTTGGCTATAGCAGCCTGGCCATGTACATTGACTCTGTGGAGCTAATTAAACCTTCTGCCATCATTTACTCACCCTTCATTTGTTAAACAAACTTTTTTTTCTTTGTTTTTGTGTTCAACAGAAAAAAATATGTTGGTAGCTGGCACCCATTTACTTCCAAAGTAGTTTTTTTTTCCTACAGAGGATGTTGATGGGTGTCACCTACCAGCATTCTTTAAAAATATCTTCTCTTGTGTTCAACAGAAGAAACTCATGATATCATTTTTGGGTGAACTACACCTTTAAACTTAATTTTAATGCTTTGTTTTTGTGATTTTAATTTTTAATTTTTTTTAAAATTCACATTACTCACTGATATTGCTAAGATAAAACCCTTTGGCACACAAGAGAAACAGTCCCCATGGTTATTGCTGCTATGGCAACAAAATGCATATCTGCAATTTGGCCTTTGAATTGAAATTATAGGGTGACTAAATTATAATGTCACATAATTTCATACAAAGACTTAATAAGCCTACAAGCAGATTGCTTTTGTTGGTTGTTTGTCGACTTCAGCGGGCGACGGTTCAGTACATCATTTAAACATAGTGTTAATTATGCCTTTTTAAAAGTAGATTAGTAATAATTCACTTGCTGATGTATAACACGTCTGACATTCGCAATGGTTCTCTGTTTTAGAAAGGAAAGAAAAGTCACCCATTTATATTACAATTTCACAAGGAGAGCAGTCATTTTTCTAGGATTTTTTCCAGTAGGAAAACTCGTCTGCGAAGGTGAAAAGGTTGTATAAATCAGAACTGTTTGTTTTCTCTGTGCAATTATCATGCCCCAAAATACCTGTTTCATGTCGGCGCATTATTGCTTTTTCCTCAAACCCTGTGCGTCTGCTCAGTAATTTTCTGTTTTTGTTACCGCCGTCAAGAGAGCCAATCGTGGAGTTACTCCTGATTGTAAAGCGTTGACCTTTACACTGTATCTACACTAATCCCTGACCTTTATCTTTCATTTTCTGTGTAAAGATGGTTAAGATTGACTTATTAAAAATCCTACTGAAATAGACTCTTATTAATCTCATCTGACGCAGGTGAGAGGCTCTTGTCAAACTCCACAGCACGCAAAGGATCTGAAATCCCATTGAGAGCAGGATGATGATGATAGAAAGCCCCAGACTTTGATTGAAGTTTGAGATCATCCTCAAACATATATGAATGGATTTGATTTAAATAGCCATGTTTAATCTCCTTGATGAGATTAGATTTTTTTTTAGGCGGCCCTGATCGTTGATGAAAACCTAGCCGATTAAATATCCGAACTATTGGAATCCTTAACAATTACCTGTGGTGACTGTTGGAGGGCCCAAAAAAAAAGTGCATTTTAACTGTCTGCAAATAATGACTGTAAAACGGGTTTAACCACAGAACAGTGCATTGAAACTTGGCACATGCTGTGATTGATTTGCCCTAATGGTATGTAGAATGCAGCAAAACAAAGATTTTGTTGTATTAATGACAAATACACTACTGGTCAATCGTTTTGGAACAGTGAGATTTTTTTTCAAGGTTTTTTTTTTTTTTTTTTAAATACACATTTTCTGCTGACCAATCCTGTGATTATTTGACACGAAGTACAGGGAAAACAGTAAAATTAGGAAAAAACTTACATATTGAATATAAGAGTTTTGTATTTAAATATATTTAGAATTTGTATTTATTCTTGTCATTTCAAAACTGAATTTTTAGCATTTCTCCAGTCGTGCGGTCTTTCGTAAATCATTCTGATGTTCTAATTTACTGTACAAGGAACATTTATTGCTATTATCAATATTTTGATTACGTTTTTCAATTTTTATTTCAAACTCTTTACTTCATTCATTTATTCATTCATTTTCCTTCAGTTTTGTGCTTGGTTTATCAAGGGTCACCACAGCTGAATGAACCGCCAACTATTCCAGCATATGTTTTACGCAACCCAGTACTGGGAAACACCCATACACTTTTACATTCACACTCTTACACTATGGCCAAAACCAGAAGCACCTTGAGGAAACCCACATAAACACAATGAGAACATGCAAACTCCACACAGAAATGCTAACTGGCCCAGCCGGGACTCGAACCAGCGACCTGTGTGTGTGTGTGTGTGTGTGTGTATATATATATATATATATATATATATATATATATATATATATATATACACACAAACAAACATATAAGGGAAAAAGAACAGACCACAACAATGTTTTCTGGGAAGTACTATTATCCCATAGTAAATTTTACTTATTACAAAATAAATTACATTTTTAAATATATTCAAATATAATTCAGTTACAGTTTGTCAAATAGTAATCATATTTCTTTTTTGAAACTACAGTTTTTTTTCTGTACTTTGGATGAAATAAATTTAGGCTTGATGAGCAGAAGAGACTTCTATATACATACCCTTATATATTTATATTTTAAGGTGCAATACTGTATGTAAGTTTGACACCCAGTGGTTGAACTAAGTATTGCATTCCTGGATCAAAACACACGCAAGCTCAGGTTGCCAGATTGAGGACCAACAGTAGTGTACCTGACTGTCGAACCTTAAGGCTGATTTTAGTCTTGTTCTAAATAAAAGCAATGGCATGTAATACAAGGAATCTTTTTTTTTTTTTTTTACTAAAAGGACTTTTTGTCCTAACTAGGCATGGGCTGGTATAAGATTCTGCTAGTATGATAAACTTGGATAAAAATATCACGGTTTCAGGGTATGACGGTATTGTGATTTACTGCTCTAAAATATGCTCTTTTTAAATATCTGGCGAAAAAACTAAACCTTTTCCCCTTTTGAACACAATATATTTTATTTTGAGAAACATTTATAATATTTTGGAGCACTGAACATGTCAGGCTAAATAATTCAAGTAAATCATTGACTTCTGCTGTCTCCATTTGTTTCAAAAACACTGATGTCTTTACAATTTACACCTAAAAAAAGTAAATAAATATCACCTATACCTTAGGAACTGTATAGCAGAAAATTTTGGCGGTATGAAAACCTTGACTTTTCCATACCGCGGTATACCTTGAAAATGGTTATCGTCCCATGCCTAGTCCTAACCAACACCTGTATATTTTAATAACAGCTTCTATTTCTCACAGGTAAACAACAGAAAACAATGACCCCCTCAGATAATCCTCATGTGCTTTAGCCAGTGTTAAATGCTAATAATGTGAGTTTGAATGCCATTTTACATGACATGTATTGCCATACTACTGAAAGCAGAAGCAGATAGTTCACCTCAGATCTTGAAAAAAACACAAACCATTTGAAATTAAACTTTAGAGCTGTGACTCAGTGCAGACCAGCACATATCAGTGATTCAGCATCTACATTTAATAATGTTAAATAGGTTTAATGTGTATAAATTAGATTATAAACCTTACCATTTTGTGAGTGAGTGGATATTCTATGCTTCTGAATGGCTGCTATCTTGTCTCGTCTGGTGCAAACAGCCAATTGCTTATTACTTCAAATCTCATCACATAGCATGTTGATGTGACAAAGGGTTATAATGTAACCTGCTCACCTAATGTTTACACTCGTAATATTTATATTGTTTGTTAATTTATAACCTCATGTGGAGCTCAGAATCTGTCTCTCGAGTCTGCGACTGTCAACCGAAGGTCACATTTTGGTCACGGACACATGCTTTGAGAGCCTTTCTGACTGAATGAATGAAATACATAGTTTTCCAACAAGGCAACCGGGGTGCTGAAATATAATTGGCTAAGTGTCAGTGGACGGGTTAAAGGGACCAAAACAAAGAAAGACATTCGAGCACGTAATGGACATTTTCAAAGCAGAATATCTGACTTCAGCATTGTTTTTCAGATAAACAAGAATGTTAACTTGGCATGTTTCTTAAATATTTGCAAACATATTATGGTATTTTTATGCTTTAGAAGAGTCAAAAACTTTCATACAGCAACTCTACATATTTGTTTATTCCATATATATTTTTTCGTTTTGACCAATAATGTAAATCAAGAAAATCAAGGAGTAAAAAGAAGTCAAAAACAAGCAAATATTCCAGGATAATTCCAGCTATGATTTCTACTTTCACCATGAAATTATTTGATACACATCAGAAGGCAGAGAAGTAAATCAGTAGATACGAGCGACCAGCCTCTTCGCTTTGATCATATCTTGTTAGCGTGTCAATTCCCGCCCCGGACCAAGCGCTGGCCCAAATGATGTACTGCTAATTGTACACTGATCAATTCATCACCTCGCGATTAATGTGCAATTTCCACTCTCACAGTCAAATTACTTGAGTAATTATGATGTCTTTAGGCCGTGACCTGCGTGTTTGCATGCTCTATCAGGAGGCGCATGTTTGCAGTTCAGACTCTTTGATCATGTCTTGTTAGTCTTCGAGTTACCATCCCTTCAAAAGTCTGTCCTAAATTACATACAGTAAATTGTGCCTTGGGTCAATTTGGTGGGGAATAAAATGTACCAGCATACTGGATTGAGAGAGAGAGAGAGAGAGAGAGGGTAAAGAGTAAAGGCAGAGCTAATGAAGATACAAAGATGAACATCATACTATAAATGTTGGCCCTGAAAGTTTGGAATGAGAGTAATTTTTACACGTTTTATCCAAATTCTGCGTAATCTTTCAACGGTTGCAAATTAAAGGCAAACGACGGAAAAAGCCCATATAAGTTGTTTGCAACCACTTAACTCAAAAAATGTAGTTAATCCAATCAATTGTTTTTTTGTTTGTGTGGGAGCAAGACTACTCAATCTGTTTTGCTTGGAAAACATTGCTTCCGGGTGTATAGAACATTTCAAAAAGATTATTTACAGTATATGTAAACTTTTCAAGCTAATCATAATTGTAATGAAGGATGTAGATAACAGAGATGAAGGATCCTCATGTAGTTTATTTTAAGCTTAGTCAAATCGGCATTGGTCGGAACAAAAACAAACAGAAGCATTAGGGTAATCCGAATAGCAAGTTCAAAATAGGTGAATAGTCAGGCTTAGGCTGCAAAGAGTTGGTAAACAAGTAAAAAGGCCAAAACACTGGAAGACTAGACAAGGGCAAAACACTTTGTAATGTTAGCAGATAAACAAGACTCAGACCTGTGTGTGTGAGAGGTGAATATAAAGTACAGGTAATTTATCCATGATGAGTTATCAGCTGTATGTGTGTAATCTGAAGGAACCAGGAACTGGTGTGTGTGAGGTGCAATATGGTATTTGTAGTCCAGCTCAGTGACAAATGTTTAGTTCTCTAGCGATCTGCAAGGATTTGTGACAACACTGAACTACTATAAACTTTATTTAACACTGAGATACAAAAAAGATGCAAAAACCAGTTGCTGTTTGAAAAAAGACAGCAAAAATATTTTTTTATTAACATTACAAATGACAACAACAACAAAAATTTACATTTTATTCATCCAGTTGCCTTTTTAAAATGAAGTTATTTTGTTCTGTAATGTCATTTTCATTACATTATAAATAATTATAACTAGGCCCACACGGAATCTGTGCGTGCAGAAATCAGCAGATTTCCGCAGATTTTTTGGCCCGGCATTGAGTCTATCTATTTACTTGTGTAAATTTATATTTATTCAGTTTTTAATTAATTTCAGTAATGGTTGACTTATAAAAACATTAAGTTGATTTATTTACAAGACAGTAATATTTTGTCATTTAGTAGATAAATTATATGATTGCTTTGTTTACCAAATAAGTGAATGTAGATGGATTTGCATTGTAAACATTAAATAAACGTTAAAAAGCTATTATTTTAATAAGTTTTTAGTTATGATACGCCCAAAATAATTCTGCATAAATTGGCAGATTTAAATTTTTTTATTTTTTTTTACAAAATTCTCCACAGAAATAGCAAAAAATGTCCGCTGATTCTGTCTACTATGCTGTCACAATGTGATGAGCTAAAATAGCCATCAATTCAGATTTAGATTTATGACTCCATAGCATTTTTGTCACTTGCTTAGTTATTTTAGATATACCAAACAGTATGTTATGCTGCTTTAAATAGTACTTAATTTTAATGTAACATCACACAACATTACAAACACATCAACTATACAGTATTTACACAAAAACACATGAAAAGCACCATCCAACCTAAACGATTAATTACTTAACTCAGTTGCCACAGATGTTTCCATATCATATGACTGTGACAAACAAAAACATATTGGCTAGACCATGTGATCTTTTGATGCCATTTGATGAAATGTTCATACTTTTAAGCTTTACACTCTACTAAACTGAACCATGTCTGCTTATCACCAGTTTTAATGATCACCTGTCAGCGTTGCGTACTCGCAGAAACAATAAAACTTGTGCTGCATTGCTCATACCAAATGTAAAACTACAAATTCACAGTTGGTATATTAATAGCTAGACATCTTCCATTATTTGACAGTCCGATCTGGGCACTTGCCTTTGAAGCACTGCCAGAGTAATGGAAAGAAGGAGGAAAAAACAGCAATTATCAATCAAATACCATGCAACAGATTGGAACGTTTAAAAAGACTCACTCATACAAAGATCTGTCGCAGCATTTCAGCGCCTCTGATTAGAATCCCAGAATTGTAAATTGTGGCTAATTAGGCTGTCATGGGTTCATTAAGGGCTTCAGTGCCTCCCCCTTTTCCTCACCTGCATGTATATTGAAACTCATTAGCTTCCTTGTCTGAGATTCCACTTGCATTAATTGCCACTGATGCCCCAGCTCTCACAATCCCATGATCCTCTTCTCTTGTCGAGTTACGTAGAAACACAAAACTTCTCTGAGAGGATTTTCTTGTTCTGTTTCGAGTTTCCAGTCAGAGTTTAGTTAGTTCGTTCCAGGAGGTTGATGTGGAGCTACTCCCCACTAGCTGCAAAGCATCTTTCTCAATTGACGTTCATTCAAAAGTAGATTTGTATTGTCAAAATAGATTTGCAGACAATTTCCTTTAAATAATAGATATTTTGCATTTTTTTCAGCGCTTGATGTACAATCAGAATCAGAAAGAGCTTTAATGCCAGGTATGTTCACACATATGAGAAATTTGTTGTGACAGATCTTCTACAGTGCAACAGAATCACCACAACCAAAAATTCAGGGTTTCTGACGTTTGTTTGGTTCTAGATTTTCAGGTTTCACTATGTCCTAGACTGTTTATAATGGGTGGTTGGAGCGACAACGAAATAAAAGATAAAAATATAAAATCCTGGGTCCAAACCAGTTTACTGATTGGCAGACAAATAATTCTTAGGAGCTGGAAATCAGAAGATGCCCCTTCATTTTAAGAATGGACAGTAGAACTTGCTAGAGTGGCCGCATTTGAAATAAATGTCATATAAGCAAATGGACAAGCTAAGCAAATGGACAAGTCATATAAGCAATTGGACAAGCTATAAAAAATGGTCCAAGTACTTAACATGTTTGCAGATGGAACAGTAATAAATGTGTGAGAAATATATTGATTGTGACAGTGTAAATCCGATATGTTATTGACTGAACTTACCTGTTATTTTTAATTAATTTTTCTTTATGGTATTTTATTTAAATTCTCTTTTCACTATATAAAGATGGAGACTTTAAATGTATTCGAGGATAGCCAAGCCAGTACCTTAAAGTTGTAGTTAGGGATTAGGTTGGGTTGGGATTGTTATTAGGGAAAAATGTTGATTCTGTATAGAGTTGTATTCTGTATGACATTCTGAAATTTGTCTGAGAATCAATAAAAAATTGTTAATCACTGAATAATATTAGTGAAATTATTTTAAAAACTTAATAAATATAAATGTACACACATTTACACAAGTAAAAAAAAAACAATCAATGATGGGCTAAAAATCTGCAGAATTCTGTGCACGCAGATTCCAAGTGGGCCTAGTTATGGGTAAGATCTGGCAGCATGCCTCCTTTTTAAAATTTGTACATTTTCATACAAATTAAATCGAATTAATTTGTAAAAATTAGCCACTTTTCTGACAAAACATAAAATAGTTACCTTTCATTGTGTAAGGGATGCACCAATCATTGTCGCCTTGCCATTATTTTTCCACTACTCCAATTCATCAGATTGGCCTTCACAAGGAAAATAAAATGGATGTGTTCTGGATGGTGTTGCTCCAGCCAGTCAACTACCATTAAAATAAAAACATGAATGCTAATTTATAGTTTTCATCAGGTATCGTTGACCTCATGGAATTGTTCCTTTCTTCTTCTATATTTTTCTCTATTTCTCCTCCTAAACCCCCCGCCACCCCTCCTTTCTCGCTCTCTACAGCATCAGTGCGGTTTGACAAGGATGAAACGCTTGTCTGTCCTGTCAGGATTTGAGCTAAACTTAATGATCCAAGGCAAACATCTAATCCACTGTGCTGCGGAGTGGTACATGTGACAAATGCACCCGGTGGAGAAGACGAGCAGTGCCACAACTCACGCCACGCGTCTGATCCCTGCCCATGTCTCTCCAACACTAATGGCATTACACTGCCTGCTCCTTTAGCAGCGTTCATCCTTTGCCATTTATCTTTGCGTGATGCACGATGCACGTTCCTTTGCCTATTAATACTAAATGCCAGCTTGTCACGCGCTTCAAGGAGAAAAGTTGACTTTAGAACTTTAATAAGATGTGTTTCTCATCTATTTATTTCTTTATATCTCAAAGAAGACATTTTTGAGTGTTTTTTTTCCTAACTGCTGGGGGATAAAGTCTGACAGAAATAATTAAAAAAACTGCCTACAATACAATAGACTTTTCAAATGTCAAGGAGGTTGGTGCATTCAGATTCATGGAGGTTAAAGGGATGCTTGATAATCAGCATTGGGCGTAATTAGTTAAAAAGTAGCTACTGTAATCAAATTGTTATTCAACTTAAAAAGTAAAGAGATCACTTATACTTACCTTCAATACTGTAATATATATTTAACAGTTATGGGGGTTCATGGAGTTTAACCCATCGTGGCATAGATTCAACAATGTACTGGAAATAGTCCTCATGATATGACATGATAGCATCACGCAGTTGCTGCAGATTTGTGGGCTGCACATCCATGATGTAAATCTCCCGTTCCACCACAACCTAAAGCTGCTCTAAAGGATTGAGATCTGGTGACTGTGAAGGCCATTTGAGTACAGTGAACTCATTGTCTTGTTCAAGAAACAAGTTTGAGATGACTCACAATTTGTGACATGGCACATTATCTTGCTTAAAGTAGCCATGAGATGATGGGCACCCTGTGTGGTCTTCTGCTGCTGTTGCCTATCCACCTCAAGGTTTGACGTGTTATGCATTCAGAAATGCTCTTTTGCAGACCTCGGTTGTAACGAACGGTCATTTGAGTTACTTTTGCCTTTCTGTCAGCTCGGAGCAGTCTAACCATTCTTTTCTGGCATCAACAAGGCATTTGCACTCACAGAAGTGCCGCTCACTGGACTTTTTTTTCTTTTTCAGACCATTCTCTGTAACCCCTAGAGATGGTTGTGTGTGACGATCTCAGTAGGTCAGCAGTTTCTGAAACACTCAGACCAGCTCATCTGGCAGTTTTTTAGTATCACATTATTTTGTTGTCCTTTTTGCACATTTAGTTGTCTAAACAATAGTTACATTGCAACTACTGTACATTAGAGTACTATCAGACTGTCTGCTTAATATCTGCTGATACTCCTTCACCAACAGACTTTCAACTGAATTGTTCACGTTCAACAAAATGTGTTAAAGGGACTATCAAAATAAATTGAGACCAATTTTATGTTTAAAAATATTTCTGCACTGATGTGCATCCTTGTCTGTGTAATAAGCAATATGTAGGTGCGTTTGGGATCCGCCTATCACTAACGTGCTCTTTTAACAACAACAACAACAACAATCAGCCTCAAATTAGCAACATGGCAACAATCCCCCTTAACACACGTCCTCTTCAGACCAGCATACCATGTACAAATAGGCACAAATGCTGTTTTAGGATGACACTTATTTAATACCTGGGATGCCTGGGATGCATGTGCTGCTTCTCAATACTCTGCATCTGAAATGGCATAATATTGCATAAGTTTGCATACTTTTAATTGCGTAGATCAGTGGTTCTCAACCACGTTCCTAGAGGACCACTAACACTGCTCATTCCCCTAGTCTGTGTCCAAAATTGCATACTTCCATACTAATATAGTACGCTAAAAACAGTATGTGGGCAGAGTAGTATGACTGAATTCATAGAATTAGCAAAACAGTATGCGAGGAGTACATGGATGACCTACTATTTCCAGCGAGAAATTTTTGAAAATCTGATAGACGCTACGTTATAATTCATGAATTGGACATGAATAAACTGACACAGTTAGGTCGCGGGATCCGCCTACTGCTAACATGCACTTTTATTGACAACAAAAACAAAATCAGCCTCAAATTAGCAACATGGCAACAATCCCCCTTAACACACATCTTCTTCAGACCAGCATAATTAGGCGCAAATGCTTTTGGCGTATAACATCATTTCACAGTATGTAAAATGGAATAGCAATTGCAAAAAACACATCACGCCTGATGCCACATTGTGTCAGGATGTAGTATAGGACTCCGGATCTCAATCCAAATTAGCACTGTTGGGATGTGCTTGAAAGGAAAATCTACAAATCTGCAGCACCTGCTTCATGCTATTGTGTCAATATGGACCAAAATCTTGGAGGAATGTTTCCAGCACCTTGTTCAATCCATGCCAGGAAGAATTCCTGTTGCCAAACGTGACTTGGTACTAGCAAGGTGTATATAAGTCTTTTAAGAAAGAAAAGTCATGCGTTGCTGATTTTTAGACACACTTTAAGACAAACCACAATTGCAGTTCTAACACAAAAGTGTTTCATTCTATTTTCTTCTTTCTCCATTTTCCTCTCTGTCTCTTTAACCCCACAATATGTGTTGAGATGTGATTTAATAAGCGGGGGATCCCGTGGGAGGCTTCGCATTGAGTTTTCCTATGGGTCTTTTCTGTGTGTATGACTGTTCTGTGGCAGGGGTGCTCCCTGGCCCAGATTAATTACCCCTCTCTAATTGGTTTAGTGTCTCACAGCTGGGCCACGCGGGCTGCACACTGATACATCCAGTTAAATGACGCCCATCAGTCATTGGCGGCTATTAGAGTTGGGAACTGGGACCTGAGTGTTCCTTTTCCTCCTGGAGTGAGTTTGTTGTGTGTTTTTTGGCAAGAGGTGGAAGAAAGGAGAGTGTGTCAGTCGTAAACACCTGTACACTTGTCTTTACCACACAACAGATAATTGGATCTCTTGATGTGTTGTCTGTCAGAACTGTGTGATTCATGGATTGATGGAGTGTGTATAGATAGAGGGAGTTTATCAGACAGCAAAGATAATGCATCTGGGCAGTGCGTGTAGTATTTTGATTTATTTGATTATAGTCTTGTTTGTACATCAGATTATTTGTTCCTGTGTCAGTGACAAATCCAATAAAGAAATGAAGAAATGTTTTTTAATTTTTTTTTTTAAACCTTTGATATTCATGTTGGTATAAAATTATTCATTCATTCATTTTCTTGTCGCCTTAGTCCCTTTATTAATCCGGGGTCGCCACAGCGGAATGAACCGCCAACTTATCCAGCATATTTGTTACGCAGCGGATGCCCTTCAACCCGCAACCCATCTCTGGGAAACATCCATACACACACATTCACACTCATACACTACGGACAATTTAGCCTACCCAATTCACCTATACCACATGTCTTTGGACTTGTGGGGGAAACCGGAGCACCCGGAGGAAACCCACGCAACCACGGGGAGAACATGCAAACTCCACACAGAAATGCCAACTGACCCAGCCGGGGCTCGAACCAGCAACCTTCTTGCTGTGAGGCGAACGTGCTACTCACTACGCCACCGTGGCGCCCCGGTTTATAATTAAATGTATGGAATTTTCAAGCAAATGTGAAAATTGTTTTGTGAACAGCAGACAAAAAAAAAAAAAAGTTTATTATTTCATCCTTTCACGCATGCGATCACACCAGTGTTATCTGTCTTGGTGCCTAAAGCATACGATCACACCGGTGTGATTAGAACGTTCGGAGTGCACATCGTCAACTGCTAAAATTTGAATCTGACGGCATGTGATGAGGCACAGAAAGAGTTGTGCAGCACTTGTCATAAATCACAATTTATCCGTGCATTCAAACAAATAAGGTTTTTTTTTTAGGTTTCAGACATTTAAATACACAACTACAAGCAAAACATACCATTTAAGAATGTTTATGGAGAAGGCAATATTAATCATTTTTCAATATAACTGGATAAAGGACTTTGTTTACACAAGAGACGCACTGTTTATGTGACAAGAATATTTTCTCTATTCCTCTCCCAGATTTAAACAGTTGCCTATCTTCCTGTATTTTGGAAGAAAATTAATGAATAAACATGACGTAAATCCAGCAGCTCGGGTCTCTCCTGCTGTTGTTGCTGAAAGGGATACAGCTAAAATTGGAAGTTATTGAGAAGTATCTTCAGCTGTATCCCATCTAGATTTCACCGTTTATGGTTAAGGTAGGGGTGGACGCTAATAAGATACAATTCATGCGAAATTTAATAAATAATACAAATACTTCTCCTTAACTTCCGATATCAGCTGTATCCCTTCTAGCAACAACGATGGCGCCCATTACTCCTCAAATTACAAATAATACAATCATTATTAAAATGATTAAAAGACAAAATATATGTTAGATTTCATATTTGAAAATTGGAGTATCAGAAATGTCACAATATAATTAGAACATCAATTAATATTTACAGAAAAGGGCAAAAAGAAACAAAATATGATATCTATACAAGATCATTGGGGCTGGTGGGTCACTTGATAAACTTGACGCATTGCCATGAGAACTTTAGAACGCATTGGATTCTAGGTAACGCAAAAAAATAAACGAACAAAAAAAAAAAAAAACTCACGCTGGACGGTCAGCTGGAGTATTTAAAACTGATGTGTGAAAGGGTTAATCAATGAATTATTGATAACCAAATGATCTAATATTTTGAAAGATTTACACTTCACGATGTTACAGTGTTTGTACACACAGACACACACTTTGTTCGTGGTTCACTCATTAGTTTCATTCATTCATTCATTTTCTTGTCGTCTTAGTCTCTTTATTAATCTGGGGTCGCACAGCAGAATGAACCACCAACTTATCCGGCATGTGTTTTATGCAGTGGATGCCCTTCCAACTGCAACCCATCACTGGGAAACATCCATACACACTCGTTCACACGCATACACTAGGGCCAATTTAGCTTACCCAATTCACCTGTACCCAGTGCTTAATTTGTGAATTGCGAGGTGGCGGAACAGATCAGCATGTTATCCGAGGATGGAGAGGTGTTGTGCGTAAAATTGGTGAGAGAGGGGTGGGGTGGTGCTGTATGGCGCAGAGGTGTTGCGGACGAAAGTGAATAGCTGGGGGGGTGTCACGGCCGAAAGCAAAGAGGGTTGGGCAGTTGTGGAAGAAAGTGAAAGTGAACAGCGGACGGGAAGGAGGGCGAATGAGGAGGCGGATCAGTAAAATGAGGTGCCTATACCGCATGTCTTTAGACTTGTGGGGGAAACCGAAGGAAACCCATGCGAACACAGGGAGAACATGCAAACTCCAAACAGACATGCCAACTGACCCAGCCAGTGCTCTAACCAGTGACTTTCTTTCGATTGTGCTACCCACTGCGCCACCGTGAGACCCCACTCATTGTTTTGTATTGTCTATATTTTTATTTATGATTTTTCATTTAGTGAAAAAAAATAACTAATCAAAAAACAAATTAATGAAAAATTAGACAAAAAAATTAAAATACTGTTGCCAAACTGTTTCAGTTCCCTTTGACCCCCTTTGAAATCAATATAAGTCAATGGAAATACATTTTGCTCATTAACATTCTTCGAAATATCTTATTTGGGTTCCATGAAAAAAAGAAATGCATACAGTTTTAAAAACACATAAGAAACACGTAAGAGAAAATAAAATAACTCGTTTTGGGGTGAACTGTCTCTTTAAGAATGTGCAGTAGTTTCTAATATCCAAAAAAAACTTCCCCCAACAACCGTACCAGAAGCGAATCAGGTGAATGGGAGCTGCCAGGCAGATGATGTAATAAATCCGAGATGTTGATTAAGCACACTGATATTGTGCTGGTGTGAAGTTACGGAGCCAAATGCATAAATATAAGTGGGGGAATTGAATTGTGACAGACCTGATTCGAACGGATGTCATGTCAAATAAAACAAGTGAAGCGCATTATGAGCTGCGGAAATCTACCTGTATCGTCTGGAATAAAGGCCAAGAAATTGGACTGTGAAAAGACCGTAGAACCGCTTATTAACTTGCAAATGCTCTATACAGTCCCATAGTGTAGCAACTTATTAAAGTGCAAATATATGACGCACACTCAGACTCATTTCCAGAGCTCGATGGAGGATTGTAAAGCTCTTTGTGTCTCTTTTCTGTTTTCCTTTTTCTTTATATATCCCTTTGTCTTTTTTCTCCCCTATCTAATAAATCAACATTTCTTAAGGATTCAAGCTAAGATTGTAGTGCTTTAAACATCACTTTTTAAATGTCACTCATATCACCATGCATATTTATTCTAAGTGCATGTTTCCACACCAGTGTTCAGAAGATACTTCTGTTCCAATATTAAAATGCAAATAAAAGGTTTTTGTTGCTGTCATTATCACTTCTGCGACCCTCTGGTGGTCTAATCAATTATGCAGACAGAACGTAACCCCCAGGCACAGACCCCGACACCAGCAGCACAAACTTTCAAGTCACCAGGCGCTTTGTCTAATGACAGAAATTTCACAACATGAAGACGAGGCCCATCAGCGTCTCAGCAACATTGTGGTTCCACATCATTAATTTCCAGGGTCCTCTGTAGTGGGAGAAAAACAAAATCAAATTAATTAGGATGCTGAAAACGAATGTGAGAAATTAATAAAATAAAATAAAATGAAATAAAGGAGAGGGGGAGGAAAGCGTGCATTTGTGCTAATGGATGTGAAACAAACGATGCCATCTTTTTTTCTTGTTTTGTTTTTTCTTAGGAGGAGAAAGCCTAACTGCATTGCTGGCAATTTCAGATTCAATTATAATGCAGGGACCTCAGCTCTACCTTTTCAAATGAGGTTTAGATGAAAAAATTTAATTAGAAATTATAACCCTTGAGGAACGTAGAGACTGCAGAAATCGTCCCTGCTTTCTTCTAGGTAGACACTGTGTGATTTTGTATGTTTGTGTAAGCGATGCTGATGTGCATGGTAATGCTGCCTTCTGGTGCTCTTTGTGAACTACTTATTTGGGTAGTTGTTGATGGCTCTCTTTTCTGTCAGAAATTGTGTTTTTCAGAACTCAGAGCAACTTTATGTTCAATGTCGAAAATCTATTTTTAGATTGTGAAGTTCCATCATCTACCAGCAGGGGATAACTGTGTAAAGTTTGCCTCGTGCCTCTTTCGTTCACATTAAAGGGCCACGAAACCCCCCCTGGTTCAGCTGGGTGTTTTCACAGTCTGGAAAAGCTCAGGAAAGTGGGTGTGTCCAGCTCTGTTTAGGTGGGAGTGTAAGGGGAGGGAATGAGGGAAGGTTTTGCATAAAGATGGGAGTTTCAAACTATTGGGAGTTTCAACGCTGATGTTTAAAAAAGCAACACAAGAACACAGACGCAGGGGAGAAAGACAGTGACTGTTTACATTGACATCAGTCATCTAATTATTAATTTGTCGAGTTTAATGGCAGTTTGGTACTTATATTTTTATCCAGGAACACTTCTTGCATGTCCCCCGTGACAAAGGAGGTGTGAGAAACTATTAAGAGTGTTGTTTTAATGGAGTGTTTTGTACCGCGCGGCGTAAGGGAGAAATAAAAAAAATCTGTAGACCAGGACAATCCACATAAACTGGAGCGGCGTCTGTTTTAAAAGGAGACGAGCGGCAAATCCCGATTTCACCATTTCCAGATGCGGAAAACTCTCGGGTGAAAAAAAAAAAGTTTCTTACAGACGCATTTCTGCTGCGCGCAGAGTCCAGCTGCACTCTCATAGCGGAAATGTAAACTAAACCTTCGTTGCAGCACAAAAACACAACACTGGTGACCTGTGTCTCCAAACAATTCTTCTTCTTCCACTTGTTTTGGAAGCACAACATGGTGTCCCTGCCGTCTGGACACTGCAACACGTACACAGTCTTCGAAGCTCTCATGCATATTAATTAGTTGCACCGCATACACAATAGAGCGTGCTGATTGGCTTGAACAAAGGCTATCTCATGAATTAATGCCGCACGCTCAGAGATGTCAGAATGCTCTCGCCGGGACAGACGTCCACTCTCCACGCTGGAGTACATGCATAGATCTCATCGGCGTGACGCAGCCTCAAATTAGTTTCAAACCAGAAGAACGAATTTGTACTGCATCCAGCCACCAGGGGGCCCTTAAAATGTTTTGGCATCCTTTGTAGTATATGACACTTCTGTAATACTTGGTACATCTGTGCTGCTTCTCAATACTTTTTCAGTGCATCTGAAAAGGCATACTATTGCATATGTTTGCATACTTTTGATTCTGTAGATCAGTGGTTCTCAACCACGTACCTGGAGGATCACCAACACTGTTCATTCTCCATTTCTACGTCCCAAATCACATACGTCCATACTATATAGTACACAAAAACCAGTATGCGAGCTGAGTAGTATGTCCGAATTCATAGAATTCGTAAAACTGTATGCGAGACGTATCTGGATGACCTACTACTTCTGTCGAGAAGTGTGCATCCGATAGGGGCTACGCTATCCCATGATGCCATGCGAGTTCATTCATGAATGAGAGTGAAGTAGCACAACTGATGTAGGTAGGTCACGTGATAATGACAAATTTTGGATGTAGTACATCCGAGTTCCATTCATACTATATAGAATGTACTTTTCTAACAGTCATGTAGTAAATTCAAATGTAGTATCTACTCGAATAATAGGCTATTTCGGACACAGCCTTGACCAAACACACCTGATTCAGGTCATCAGCTCATTAGTAGAGATTACAGGATCTGAAAAGGGTGCGGCAGTTTCAGGGAACATCTGCGCCGGTCTGAAAATATAAAATGCGTTGGGTGTATGATAGGGCCCAGCAATTTAAAATATAGGCAGTGGTGAAACACCCACAATTATATTTTTTGCTTTAGCTTCTGTATACTCTTACCGGCCACTTTATTAGGTACACTTGTCCAAATGCTTGTTAATGCAAATTTTGTAATGAGCCAATCAGATGGCAGCATCTCAATGCATTTAGACATGTAGATATGGTCAAGACTAACTACTGCAGTTCAAACTGAGCATCAGAATGGGGAAGAAATGTGATTTAAATGACTTTGAACGTGGTATGGTTGTTGGTGCCAGACAGGCTGGTCTGAGCATTTCAGAAACTGCTGATCTACTGGGATTTTCATGCACGCATCTCTAGGGTTTACAGAGAATGGTCTGAAAAAGAAAATTTCCAGTGAGCAGCAGTTCTGTCAGCTCAAATGCCTTGTTGATGCCAGAGGTCAGAGGAGAATGGCCGGTCTGGTTCGAGCTGATAGAAAGGTATATAGTAACCACTCGTTACAACCGAGGTATGGAAAAGAGCATCTCTGAACACACAACATGTCGAACCTTGAGGCAGATGGGCTACAGCAGCAGTTCAGTTTTAACTTGGTTCAGGCTATTGGTGGTGGTGGTGTTGTTGTAATGGTTTGAAGGATATGTTCTTTGCACACTTTGGACCCATTAGTACCAATTGAGCACTGTGTCAACACCACAGCCTACCTGAGTATTGTTGCTGGCCATGTCCATCCCTTTATGACCACAGTGCACCCATCTTCTGATGGATACTTCCAGAAAGATAATGTGCCATGTCATAAAGTGCGAATCATGACAATGAGTTCACTGTAGTCAAATGACCTCCACAGTCACGATGACAAGGTTTGTTTGAGCTCGGGTCGACCATGGCTCGTTATTATATGTTTATATTATTTCGGTGTATTGTCTTTCGGCTGTGTATTAAACAGCGGGTCCTTTGTTTTCATTCTGGATTGTTGCGCGAGCAAATGACGTATCTCTGTAAACCAATAGCGTTCAGCTACGCGTCTAGCTCCGCCTTTTGGTCATTCTTTGGTACCCTTGGGACCCTTTGCAAAGGGTGACCAAAAAGTGGTACAGTACGGTTCGGTACGCTTTTAGACAGTGGAAACGGCCTTAAAAGCGCACCGAACCGTACCGTACCGTACCACTCAGTGGAAACGGGCCATAAGGTGTACCTAATAAATTGGCCAGTGAGTGTATGTGATATGTCATCTACAGTTTAAAAGGCATACATTTCATGGTGGTGAAATGTTAATTATATTTCCAAAAGTTGAATTTTCTTCAGATCTTATTTTCCCATTCAATTTGTCCTTGTAGTTATTCTGTTAAACCTGGCTTTGATCAGCACAAATGTACGAACTCAGGACCTTTACATTTCATTAGTGTTTCTTTCCTCACTCTTATTTTTGCACCGATATCATCTCTGAGTTTTATTTGGGGATCTGAGAAGGCCAGCTTGTCAGAAGTGGTGTGTGGCCCCGTGGGGAACGGATGGCTCATCTCCAGCATGTGCTCCCAGCTGAAAGCAGTCAACAAGCTCTGCTGTAACTGAGCCAATTTTTAAAGCGTTCCGCTGATGTGATTGGTATCGTCCTCGGGCTGGATGAGTCCACTCTCAGCGGCGGCGCAGGGGAAGGTTAGTCTGTCTTACCTGAGGATAGGGAGACCTTTCTGTAATCTACTCAGGGAGAAAATTATGGAGCTCAATTTAAGACTTACCCCATGAAATTAACACCCCCAGCTCTCTTTTCTGCTTCGAAGAGTGAATCTTTTTTTCTTCTTCTTCTTTTTTTGGTAGAATAGCTTGCCTGTTTGAAACTTCCAGGGTGAAATAGGTTTTGACTTTATTTTGATTTTACCTTAAAAAAAGCCAATTCATATGCCGTTCATATATTTTACTGAATATATCTCAAGAAATGCAATAACACACAGCAATAATTACCGCCTCAAAGTCATGCCGTTATTCTTGTACCTATATAGGCAAGGCAAGTTTATTCATATAGCATATTTCCTATACAATAGTAATTCAAAGTGCTCTACATAAACAAGAATAAAAGAAACAAGAAAATAAAATCAAAAAGAATAAAATGATTAATAACAGATAAAAGAGATTAAAATGTGTTATAAAACAGGTTTTAAAGGAAAGGAAAGGAAAGACACAATAGCACGATCTGTCAGACATAGCACATGTGTTTTAAGTCTTGATTTGAATGTACCTAATGTTGGAGCACATCTGATCATTTCTGGAAGCTGATTCCAGCAACGGGGGGCCGCCGTAGCTGAAGGCGGATTCACCCTGCTTTGACTGAACTCTTGCAATTTCTTATTTACTTGATTCTAATTATTTGAATTATCTGTTAGGTTTGTATTCAGTGAGGATGTCTGTAATGTGTTGAGATCCTAGGCCATTTGGGTATTTATAGACAAGTAGTAATACTTTAAAATCTATTCTGAATGTAACTGGGACCCAGTGTAAAGACCTGAGGACAGGTGTGATGTGCTCTGATTTTCTGATTCTGGTCTGAATCCAGGCTGCAGCGTTCTGGATGAACTGCAACTGTCTGACTGTCTTTTTGGAAAGGCCAGTGAGTCCATTACAGTAATCCACCCTGCTGGTGATAAAACCATGAACAAGTTTCTTTAAGTCCTCAAAGGATACAAAGCATCTAATATATACAGTATACACTGAAGTGTTAATAGTACATGACAATACTTAAAATTCAAGCATAATTCATTAATTCATAATTGGATAGTTGGTATCAGGATAGTGGACAAGATTTGCTGTTTTAGGTTTTGATACTAACTACCGACTAGGTTTGGCTTTTCAATTCATCTCTACACTGAAAGTACAGTAAATGTAAGTATTTGAGTGCTACCATATTTGTAGCATTGTAGTAATTAATTTTGGCTTCATTTATTTCATATTACAAAATGTGATGATTGGGGCTTTGACCTAAAAATACTGTAAGTATGTATGTATGTATGTATGCATGTATGTATGTATGCATGTATGTATGCATATATGTATGCATACATGTGTGTGTGTGTGTGTGTGTGTGTGTGTGTGTGTGTGTGTGTATTTGTTTTTATATATTAAAGTCCCTTTAAGGTAAGTCATTTCACTCAGTGGGCATCTTTGAAAAACATAAATTCTCTAAACATGTTTGCCAAGCTTACGATTACATTACTTATTTGGAATCACCAATAAAATGAAGTGACAATCGACAAAAAGTTTAATTTCTAAACATTCGAAAAAAAACAAAATTGGCACTTTTTTTTTTAGGTAGCCCGAGCTGATGTGCATGCACACTCGAAAGGAACAAGATCACGACACCAACCTCATTTATGGCCATTCTACACATTATCATCCTCTGGATAATGATCGTTAGATCATGCTGCTCTTCTGAAGTAATTCACAACTTGGTCTTGTTGGCTTAATTGTTCATACCTTTCTGATAGTTCTGAAAAAAGATCAAATGCAGTATGGATTATCACATGGAATATTGAGTATTTTGAGAATATTAAGGCGGGGCTATATTTTAGCGCAGCATTTCCTCATAGCAAACTAACGGTTAGAGGGCGTGGTTAAGAATATTGTGTCATCAAACTGATGTCAACAGAGAAGGACCGCCACTCCAAACACAGAAACAGTCAGATTTAGATTAAAGATTAAACAAACTTTTTTTCAGTAGATTAATTTAAGATTTAGGATTACTTTAAGATTAATTGTTCACCTATGGCATTGTAAATTTTGAATTCTTTTTTGACTTTAAATGACAGTGGTTTTTATTTGAGATGGAGGAAATGTCATCACAACCATAATGAAATAAAACAAACATTAACATTTTACTCAATAAATTTTGTTCCTCTGTATTTCTTTTTTAACAACAGTACTCCTCTTCCTTTACATAACCGCATGCCAGCCTCCCATTATAAAAACAAGATGAAGATGAAGCAGGGATCTGAAACTCCGAGACGCACAGCTCTTTATAAATTCAGTTTATAAGGAGTAACAAGGAACGCCCAATTAGCATGACAATGACATCATTAACAAGCACTTGGTCCGTCTGATTATTTAATTAGGGCCAGAGGAAATGAGGATGGGAGTTAAATAAAGAAACCTGTTAGTCTCTCCCTCGCAACTGTTTTGTCAAAATAGTGCGCTTTGTGCTGTACCAATCAAGGGTTCATCGCGTGGCGGGTTAAGACGGTTCCACTCGTACCCCCAGCAGAGGCCAGATGACTGCTCATTATCCACACAGCTGTAAATTACGACCGTTCTGGACAGAATATCAATTATGCACTTCTTAAAACAGTCGCTGGATTAAAGACTTGACAAAAGGGCACTCGCAGCAATCAGGCCAGCTGATTAGGTTTTCATATTGCTGGATGAAAGACTCGCTGCCAAAGAAAGGCTGATCATTCATTCAGAGATGAGGCTCTTTTGTCAGTCTGGCCCTGGCATACGCTGCCAAGTTAGTCCTCGTTTGTCTTCCTGCTTTTAAAACAAATGCAAAGAGCAGCTTATTTGCAGGGCTAAAAATAACTTGCGTTTGGCATCTCACGAGTGCATTTGTATGGCTTGTTTAAATTCGATATGCATGGCAGATCTCATGAACGGACCCCCAAAGATGATGGTGAGTCATAAAATGTAATGTTTAATTTCCAACATGACCCATTAAAATAAATAAATAAATAAATAAATAAATAAATAAATAAATAAATAAATAAATAAATAAATAAATAAATAAATAAATAAATAAATAAATAAATATTGGATTAACATGCACAGCTAAGTAGCTAAAGACCTCGTTTTTTTGCATAAAATGATGGATTTATTTCTATTGCATAGGCAAGATCTTTTGCCTTATACTTGCAAGTATAAAATATGAATAAATAAAATATAAATATAAAAACTAAAATTATGTAATGTGTCAATATAGTTATATAAATATACAGACACCAGCTTAGTTATGCTGCATTTGTTTAATATCCATTGTTTAATATCCATTGTTTAATATATTTTAAAATGACGGTTTTATATTTTAATATATTCTAAAATGCAATCTATTCCTGTGATTTCAAAGCTTGGCAGCCACTAATCCATTATTTGTTGTCACATGATCTTTTGGAAATCATACTAATATACTGTTTTGCTCAAATCATTTGTTAATATTACTCATCCTTCTTCTGTTATTCATTTTGAAACCCGAGATAATGTAATATCTTGCTTATGCTTAATGTATTCTAATGTCATGTGTAGAGTTGAAGTCAGAATTATATTAGCACTCCTGAATTATTAGCCCCCCTGTACATTACATAAGAGTTTTCTCATCACATTTCTAAATATGATTGTTTTAATAAGTCATTTCTAATAACCGCTTTTTTTATCTTTGCCATGATGACAGTACATAATATCTACTTGATATTTTTCAAGATACTATTACTCAGCTTAAAGTGCAATCTAAAAGCTTAGCTAGGTTAATTAGGCAAGTTATTGTTTAACGATGGTTTGTTCTGTAGACATTCGGGGAAAATATTGCTTAAGAGGGACCTTAAAATGTTTTACAAAAAATTAAACTGCTTTTATTCTAGCCGAAAGAAAACATATAAGACTTTCTCCAGAAGAAACAATATTATAGGAAATACTGTGAAAATTTCCTTGCTTTAATAAACTCCATTTGGGAATTTAAAAAAATAATAATTCTGAAATTCAAACACAGGTAAGACATTTTAACACTGTGTCATTAGCATACGTATGTTTGACTTCCTCTTGTCTGTGCTCATGACCTCAAAGTGTTTTTATTTTAATAGTCAGATTGTAGAGGACTTCCAGCCGATGTCTTTTGTCTTGCAGGCAGTCCATGCAGAGCAGCAAATAAGCTTGCTGGCATGATAGAGGGAGACAGGGAATGGTTCCAGCCATCAAAGTCTGTCCATTTTGCTCGTATCTGCCCTGTTTCCACCTGTACATTAAAGGTCAGATGAAGTTTAAGAGTAGTCAGTTCTGATTATTTCCAAATATATCAAAGCAGAGCTTCAGACTGACTCGCATTACTGGTTCTCCTACTTCATTAGTGGGCTCACTTTGCTAAGGCTGTATGGCTTTTTTATTTTCTGTGGAACTTGCAGAAGGATATTTCGAAGAATGTTTCATATCCATTCATAACCAAGCAGATTTAGTTATATTTGCAAAAAAAAAAAAAAAAAAAACACACACAAACAAACAAACAAACAAAAAGACTCAAAATATCTATTTAATAATCTTGTATGTATTCATGCAGTTGGCATGAATGTGATTGTTTATTGCCATGGTCACACTAGAGTCGTTATATATTAATATTATATCACACTGCAATACAATATATCATACAAGATAGAATTTACAGAATGTAACAATATGCATTCTATTCCATTTTATTGCAATGCAGTTTGTACACTGTAAACAAATTAATGACAAAAAGTCAGGTGATAATATATAGTTTTAATAAGTTAATCAGGTTTCAACAAGTTTTCTTAAATTATGAAAAGTTTAACTTTATATTTTTAGTCAGTTTGATTAATGTAACTAAGTTTAGAAGTTAGAAGTTCATTTGATTCAACTCAAATTTAAGGCAGCAATAATTTTTCTACAGTGTTGAATTTTGTAAGAGGCAAAATGTGAAACGGCATCTTGTTAAACAGCATCTCTGATTTTCCGCATGTGTATAAATGCAAGTAATTGGAGTGAAATATATAGTTTAACAGTACCTTATCTTTACTACATAGCACTGTACCTTTATTATAGAGCAAGGGTGCCCAATCTCAGTCCTGGAGGGCCGGTGTTTAGATGCAATAAATGTTACTTAAAAAAGCTAATCAAGCTCTTACTAGACATACTAACAGCTTCTAGGTAGGTATGTTAGTGGTAAACTCTGCAGGACATGACCGAGTTTGGGCAGCCCTGCTGTAAAGTAAAACCTCATTCACACTACGAGCAACGGAGAGCGAGCGACTTCTGGCGTCAACACGAGTGACATCGACTGTTGGTGACCAGGTGGGCGTGTCGAGTGAAACAACTAAGTTGGGAATCCTTAAACTTTATGCAAATGAAGAGTGACAGCCAATAGGAGTACCAGTAGAGCTCACATGATCCTCTCTCAGCTTGCTCAGAGGCTGCTTGTATGCTGGATATATCTACACAGACCAGCGTTTGCAGCAGGTCGCCACCCATAGCGACAGACAGCTACAAAGTCGCTGCTAGTGTTAATAAGGCATAACCCTCACACAAGCTATAAAGGCCCCGCCCTCCTCTGGAAAGTGGGGAACAATAGCTCATTTAAATTAAAAAAACACACACAAACAGATTATATTTGTTTCCACCCAAAAAGTGGGATTTGTAACATGGTGGGTACACTTAAACTAAAACTTCGTATGCACATTATGGAGGCACATTATATTTTGTTAAAAGGTCATAATAGGACCCTTTTAAATCATCTTTGGCTAATATTTGTTTTTTTGTGAAATCTTTTTTTTTTTTTTGGTGGTGGTGTTTGGGGTTGGCATTGTCCATGTCATTATTGTGAACTCATGTTTAATCACATTAGATTACAGTAATATTAATTTATTTGTGCAAAATATTGTAAAGCCATCCTTAAATAATCATAAAATATAATGAATTACAATTAAGCATGGGACGATAACCGTTTTCAAGGTATACCACGGTTTGGAAAAGTCAAGATTTTCATACCTCCAAAATTTTCTGCTATACCGTTCTTAAGGAATGTCTAAAATCTTTTATTTACATTTTTTGTTTGTTTTTTAGGTGTAAATTGTAAAAACATCTGTTTTTGAAACAAATGAAGACAGCAGAATCAATGATTCACTTGAATTATTTAGCCTGACCTGTTTACTGTCCCAAAATACTTATGTTTCTCAAAGTAAAATTAAATATGTTCAAAGGGGAAGAGGTTTTGTTTTTTAGCCAGACATTTAGAAATAATATATTTTAGAGCAGTAAACACAAGTTATCACACTGTCAGAATCTTATATTGTCCAGCTCTAATTTCTGCATTTTATTGGAACTTTAATTACGTAACTAATGTTCCACTTGGAAAAAAATAATTGTATTAACTGTTTATAGTTAAACAGTTGAGTTTGACCAATTTTCAATCCATTCTGCCAATTGCTGAGTCTTTAATCGTTGTCACTTTTAGGTTAGCTTAGCATAAATCACTGAATCGGATTAGACAATTAGCATAAAAAACATTTTTATAATATTCTTATTTTAAGCTTGACTATTTTGTTGTTACATTGTGTACTTTTTAATTTTTTATTTCCATTGGTCAAGTTTTAAATGGGAAAGCCTGAGTGACATCCTTATGGTCTAGCCTGATTTAATGATCTATGCTAAGCTAAAAGTGTCTCCGCGAGACCTAGAAATTGGCTGAATGGATTTTAAAATGGTAAAACTCAATTGTTTAACTCTAGGTGACCTATTTAAACCAGCCTATTTCCTAAAAAAGTGAAGCGTCCCTTTAAGTAGGATCCTTTAAAATGTTGAGTGTGCCATTTGACCCACTAAAATAAAGAACCTCAGTGGGAATAGCTGGCTAATAATGTGTTGATCTCACAGGTCATAATGTAACGTGCTTGGTGGAGAGTTGTCTGACCTGTGGTTTGAAAGAGCAGTCGCTCACACGCAAACGCACATTTTCATCCCATTGTTAGCAGGTGGGTTGGACCTGATAACAGAAGGTCTTTACCTGTCTTACAGCTCAGGAGAGATAGAATAATATATCAAAACTCTCCCTTTCCCTCCGTCTCTCTCAACGCCTTTTCATTTAAGATGGCGGATACTTGTAATATCCTTGTTGATGTTATCAGAGGGTCTCTTAGAGGCTATTTCCACTGCTGGATAAAAACGTCAGAAAACAATGTTTTATTCACAATAACTCTGCAGCTGGGTTCTTACGATGTTTGCATACTGTATGTGCCTTTCAACAGAGGAAAAAATATTAACAGAAAAATGGGTAAGACATTTTGAATTTTATAATTATTTAACAGTAATAACAAACATTATTAATTTGAGATTTATTTATTAATCTTATACTATTTAACTATTTGTTTTAATCTTTTTTATATTTTATAGTTTACAAATACCGTATTTAATCATATTTAACAGTTTATTTTGAAGTATACTTCAGTTATGCACACACACTGCTCTTAAAAAAGTAATATTTAGACATTCATATTAAAGGAAGAAATTTGATCATGTAAAATGCACAATGTTTTCTGTGAGGGTTGTGTTTGGGATAACAGAATATACATTTTGTACAGTATTTTTTTAATGTTAATTTGTTGTTGTTATTATGTGAGCTTTTTTGTATGGCACTGTTATGAGATGAGGACTCTGGACTGCAAACCAAATCTACCTTCGGGTATAAATAAAGTAATCTAACCTAACCTAATAGTATTAAGTTTAATGAATAAAACTGTAGTAAAATTGTCTTTAAAACAGACAACATAAAATAAATTAATAAAAATAAGATTAACTGACCTCAACTCTAGTTAAAAACATTCTGTACACAGTAGTACTAACTGCTTGATAAACAAAACTGTAATAAATTGTCTTAAAAACAGAAAACATGAAAAAATAAAGATTAACTAACCTCAACTCCAGTCCAACGTAAATCAAAAGCACCTGTTCGGTTCTTCCACTCAACTTTGTGCTGAGTGAGCTCTGATTGGTTAACATCTTTCTCCCACTCAGCTTAGCTGTAATTCTCTGGTGTGCTGCGTCAGCTCTGATTGGTTAACATATTAAAATAATCCGCACAAGAACGTGAACAAAAATCTAAATAAATTCACAGATAAAATTGCAGCCTTACGTGATTTAGAAATTGCATGTGCTTAAATCACGTTTTTTTTTTTCTTTTTTTTTTGCGATTTGCAATTAATTGCACAGCCCTAGTATATACGTATTCCCCACACCATTACACCACCAGCAGCACCCTGAACTGTTGATACAAGGCAGAATGGATCCATGCTTTAGTAGTGTTGATGCAAAATTCTGAACCTACCATCTGAATGTCGCAGCAGAAATTGAGGCCCCGTTTACACTAGTGCGTTTTATCCGCGTCCACACTAGCGTTTCACCCAGCATTTCTGAACATATCTTCGTCCACACTACTCCACCAAAAACGTACATCATGTGATCATTTGCGCACTCTGGGCTTGCGCGTCCAAAGTATAACAGGAAGCATGTGTCTCGCTCGGCGTTCTAAATAGGGCTTACACCGCTTGAAACGCGAATGATTAGAAAGTGCTCAAACAATAGCTTGCCTCTTGCGAATATATGCAGCTGTTGTAGTAAAAAAAGGCAGAGTTGAACTGCACAATGGTGCCTAAAACGGACAATAGTGCAAACAACGCTCCCATTTCTGTGTCCATGTTGTTGTTTACATTGAAGGCTGGTCTGCCGTCTTCCGGTGGCATTATAGATATGTGATAGTGGCTTGATGAATAAGGGATGGATACGCAATGACCCAAAAGCCCCAATCAAGTAGCGAATCTCTGCAGCCACGCCTCCGTTTTCAGAGGTGTCCGTTTCCCCCATCCACACTTAGACAGAGCAGCAGTGTTTTAGAATGAAAATGGCCACTCCAGCGTTTCTAAAACATTCCATTTTCAGGGTTCGAAAACTCAGGCGTAGTGTGGACGGATGACGTAACCGTAGCAAAACGTATGCATTTTAAAACGAAAACGCATTATTCTAAATGGGGCCTGAGACTCATCAGACCAGGCAATGTTTTTCCAATCTTCTATTGTCCAATTTTGGTGAGCCTGTGTGAATTGTAGCTTTAGTTCCTGTTCTTAGCTGACAGGAGTGGCACCCAGTGTGGTCTTCTGCTGCTGTAGCCCATCTGCCTAAAGGTTTGACGAGTTGTGCATTCAGAGATGCTCTTCTGTTACTGTTGCCTTTCTACCAGCTCGAACCAGTCTGGCTATTTTCCTCTGACCTCTGGCATCAACAATGCTTTTGAGCCCAGAGTTGGACAGGTGTACCTAATAAAGTGGCCAGTGAGTGTATGTGCTATACCTATGTTTATATTTGTGACCCAAAGACCTTTATGAACTCCTGGCTGAATATCTGCCGGTTAAAGACTGCAAAGCTCTTTCTTTCTTTTCTCTATCTCTTTATTTGGTTCACTATTTTTTTCAATTTTCCCATCTCTATGTCACCTTGCTTTGTCTTTCTCTCTTTTGTCTCTCCTGTTTTTCCCCACTGATGAATATATGTGGCACGCCTCTGTGATGAGCCAAAAGCTCAGCTGAGAGCATTATAATAGGGCTTTCCCTTCTTATTATTAAAAGGGAGGCCTGCTCATCTTGAAGAGGGCGTTCAAATAGCATTTGGCAGTGGCCTGGTGTTTGTTCTCCTCCAGCGTCTGCCTTTTCCAGGACATCCAGAGAGATTTACTCCGGCTTATCTCCAAAGGACCAGGATGTGCCTCCACGGCTGAGCGAAACAATTACTCACAGTGGCTTTCTATCTGTCCTACAGTGAGCGTTTCCACTTTACACACACACTCTCGTACATGCATGGCTCATACACACTTTGACTCACACAGAGAAAAACAAGTCAAGTTATTCAATTTGGAATTTTCTTTGTCATGTCAGAACATCAGGAAAAAACAATTTGTCACTTTGTGTTGAAAGAAGGCATGCTATGAAGCAGCTGTAAAGAGTGAGGAAGGGCCGAGGCTCTCGCTCTGGCTTCTCATCTTCACTTACATGCTCTAATATTCCTGCTTTGTAGTCAGAAACAACCTTGTGTTTTGTTGTTTTGATGCAGCTGCTGAAGTTTTTTTTTTTTACTAGCAAGATTAGCGGCGAGCAATACTTGTGAAATATTTGATCTAAATCATGGGCCCTGTGAAACAAATCCATCCACCCATCTGATCATCCATTCATCCATCCATTCATTCATCATTTTGTCCAGTCATCCATCCATCCATCTCTCCATCCATTGTTTTGTACAACAATCCATCTGTCCGTCCATTCATCGTTTTGTCCAACTATCCATCCGTCCATCATTTTGTCCAATCATCCATCCGTTCATTGTTTTGTCAGTCTGTCCGTCCGTCCATCCATCCATCCATCCATCCATCCATCCATTTGTCCATCGTGTGGTCCAACCATCCATCCATCTATTCGTCCATTGTTTTATCCAACCATCCATTTGTTTGTCCATCATTTGGTCCAACCATACATCCATCTATTCATCCATTGTTTTGTCCAACCATCCATCCATCCATCCATTTGTCCATCTGTCCGTCCATCCATCCATCCATCCTTCCATCCATCCGTTTGTCCATCTGTTTATCCATTATTTGGTCCAACCATACATCCGTCTATTCGTCCATTGTTTTGTCCAACCATCGATCCGTCCATCCATCCATGATTTTGTCTAACCATTTATCCTTCCATCCGTCTATCCGTCGTTTTGTCCAACCATCCCTCCATCCATATATCCACCCATCTGTCCATTGTTTTGTCCTACCATCAATCCACCTGTCCGTCCATGGTTCTGTCCTTCCATTCAGATTTAAATGATAAATTACAGAAATTAATTTACAGCTGAAGTTACATACAGACATATTTAAATATGATGTACATTTTAGATTTAATACTAAATAAATGTGTATTGGCAGCATGGTAGCTCAGTGTTTAGCACTGTCACCTCACAGCAAGAAGGTCACTGGTTTGAGTCCCGGCTGGACTAGTTGGCATTTCTGTATGGAGTTTGAATGTTCTTCCTGTGTTGGCTTGGGTTTCCTCTGGGTGCTCCAGTCTCCCCCACAGTCCAAAGACATGTGGTTTAGGTGAATTGGGTAGGCTAAATTGTCCTTAGTGTATGAGTGTGTGTATGGGCGTTTCCCAATAATGGGTTGCGGCTGGTATTGTATCCACTGCGTAAAGAATATGCTGGGATAGTTGGTGGTTTATTCCACTGTGGCAACCTCTGAAATAGAGACTAAGCCAAAGAAAAATGAATAAATAATTGTGTATCTAAACATGTGTGTTCTAGTTGTATTTGATTCAAAAGTGCATGTATCAGATTTACAGTTCATATAAAATGGGTACAGCATATGAATAACTCCTTTTGTTTATTTCTGATAAACAAATTATAACAATGAACAAAATATATCACATGACCTGTCACCAGGGAGTTCAAGTAATATCATATTACTGTTTTTTTTTTAAATGGCAAAGTTATTGAATATATGAATTAATTAAGTTAAATTAAGTCCCTTTATTAATATGGGGTCGCCACCATGGAATGAACCCCCAAATTATCCTGCATATGTTTTACGCAACGGATGCTGGGAAACATCCATACACACTCATTTACGCAAATACACTATGGACAATTTAGCTTAACCAATTCACCTATAGAACATGTCTTAGGACTTGTGGGGGAAACCGGAGCACCCAGAGGAAACCCACACGAACACGGGGAGAACATGCAAACTCCACAAAGAAATGCCAACTGACTCAGCCGAGGCTCGAACCAATGATCTTCTTGCTGTGAAGCGATCATGCTGCTCACTGCGCTACAGTGATGCCCTATTGAATATATTTTACTTCCAAAAACAATAAAAATATCATATACTGTTCTATGTGAGTGTGTTTATATATACACAATTGACGTTTTATCTGTTCTGTTCTTTTTTTAGTGTCTGATTAGTCTTGTGAAATCCAAACATAGCCTTTAATAATGAACTGTCCAACATACAGAAATGCTATCTTTTTGTATTAATCTTGCATATTTTATTTGTGACCGTCAACAATGCCAGTCTGCATAACTAAAAACTGATCATGTCGTAATCATTCATAATGTTTCAAGTCAGAATGAGCTGAAATGTGAATAAAACACAGAAACGGTAACATACAGAAAGATTGAAACTGAATAATGATTAACTTGAAGACATGAATATAGTGCACAAGTCATATGAACTATTATAAAGTGCTTTTTTCGTCCTCGACAGCCCACACCGCCTTCACTCTCATGATGTGAGCATAGTTCAAGATGTCCTTAACTCTAGTTTCCATCTTTTAGTGCGGCATTTGGGCTCCTGCTGAGAGGTTCATGGCAAAAGATTTCTGCAGACCTCTACTTCTCAGAGTTAGAGAGACTATTCTTTCCTTCTCTCTCGAATTCTCTAAGAGTATGATCTGATTAAGCTGCACTCTTTTGGGCTCGTAGGAAACTGTGCTGAGTCACACAATGCCCTCTTCAGACAGGACAGTCTCTCTTGCTTGTTTGTGTCTGTTTTTTTGCTTTACTGTGCATCACCTTAAATGTTTTTGGCTTCTGTTATAGCTGGTCCGATTGTCTTGTTTTCACTTGCAGCATGTATGAACTACATTGTGTGTGTGTGTGTGTGTGTGTGTGTGTGTGTGTGTGTGCAGTTGTGTGTGTGTGTATGTGACCCCGGATAACAAAAATAGTCTTATGATAAGCAAGTATATATTTGGAAACACACTCTAAAAATATCTGTTAGTTATCTGTTTCCATATTTTGGGATTCACAGGGATTGTATCCAATTTATTTACGGTTATGAGTGGCATTATGGGAGCTTGATCTCTGCTCTGTCAACTTTTGATGTTGAAAATTCAACTCTACCAATATAACTGTGATTTTTTTTTTTTAATTGTTATTTTTGTATTTAATTCAATTCATCTTTATTTGTATAGCGCTTTTACAATGTAGATTGTGTCAAAGCAGCTTCACATGCATTATAAAAAGTTGAAACAGTGTCAGTCCAGTTTTCAGTGTTGAAGTTCAGTTTAGTTCAATTCAGCGTGGTTTAATATTCACTGCTGAGAGTCCAAACACTGAAGATTAGTGCATCGATGCGCAGCCCTGCAAGTCCCGAACCATGCAAGCCAGTGTCGACAGCGGCGAGGAAAAAACTTCACCAATTGGCGAAAGTGAATAATTAAAAAGCCTCGAGAGAAACCAGGCTCAGTTGGGCACGACCATTTCTCCTATGGCTAGACGTCTTGTGCAGAGCTGCAGTCTAGGCGCCGGGGCTGGAGAACGCTGGACGTCCATCAAATCTTGTACTTTGATATACATTTTATGTAAGTATATGTAATGCATTTTATTTGTAATGCGCTTTTCCTAAATCAAATCATGTCAAATAGGTGATATTAACCCCTTAGCCAGCGCCCCGACGTGGTCGCACTGAGGCTCTATTTTTCCCACATGTCAGTGTTTATAAATAGATTACACCACAAAGAAAGAAGTAATCTGCACAAACTATACATCAATCTAAAGCTATAACCCTCAAGCACCCATTGCAGCTAGTTGCTTTTCAACGGGAGGCTTGTAAAGGATGTATTTGCTAAATTTGTGTAAGTTTTACAGAAAATGCTTAATAGATATGGAGTGAATATCATAGTAAATCAACACACACACACACGCATTCACTGCAGTACATCAGGGTTTATTTCGAAAGGTAGGAGTCCACAGAAAACATCCTATCGAACACATTTAGTCCACTGACACAATAGTACGGATTATGGATGATTATTCGTTTGTTTATGTCACCGTTTCTACCGGAGACCTGTTGTTTACCATGGTACTTACACGTGAAAATGGCGTCTTTGTAGTAAAAAGCAAGGCAATGTCATAGCTTACAGTGTTACAGATAAAATAAGACCACAAACTAAATAAAAGTCAAAGTTATAGCTACTAAAATCTAAACAAAGCTGTCGAGTGTTTAGACGCTCTGCATGTGCTGTCTCTCAACTTTCAGAAGTGTCTAGTTCATATCTCATTCATTCATTCATTTTCCTTCAGCATAGTCTCTATTTCAGAGGTCGCCACAGCAGAACAAACCACCTCATTTGACATCATTCATATAAAAAAACTGCAATTAATAATAGAATGCAACCCCCACCCCTAAACCCACAAATTAGCCACTAAATCAAAAAGTTACCAATTCCTGTGAGATTGCATTGGACTATCCGCATGCACTCGATCAAATTGGCCTTTAACAATGCTGACACTTCTGAGTAGTTATATAAATACCAGCAAATCAGCATGCCGCAGTTTGTGCATCAGATGAACTTATATGAAAAATGATGATTGAAAAATAATTTGCTGGAACACGCATCATTTACTGCAAAAAAGAATTCTGGATGAGTGCAAGCAAAGGGCAACCTTTGCAGATATCAGAGGCACACAAATGACTTGTTTTTCCCCAAAACTGCACCGAAAACAAACAATTACATTCATGGCTGCCTTTATTTGCTCCATGAATGAGCAGTGCCAGTCGACAGGAGCAGGCAGATTAATTAACTTGCGCCTCAAAACCTTTATTCTTACAGCACTGTCACATTGACGGATGGCTGATTAAAGTCAATGAGATCGCTATCAGTACACAACGGCCAACAAGTCCAGAGAGGTGCCTGAAAACACACACACACACGCACCAAAAAAACATTAAACAAGTGGTCCATAGAGTAACGCAGAGCCAGATCATGTGTCACTAGAAATTAACTGATGTAATATTACATATTTGTAATGTACACATTTGTCACTTTTGATCATTATACTTCCAGACTTTTGAATCTTTTTTAAAATAACTTTTTTACAGCAAAAAAACCTTGATATCAACAAGAAATTAATAATAATAATAATAATAATAATAATTATTATTATTATTACAGCTTAGGAATTCAATACAGAAATATCTATAATAATACAGACATGTATTTTTTATTTGTAATATAATATTAGTAGTAATAATAATAATAATAATAATAATAATAATAATAATAATGATGATGATAATAATAATAATAATAATAATAATAATAATTATTATTATTATTATGCATTACTAATCAAACTATAAGAATAATATTTCATTATCACAATAATGCTATAGAATTTAATTATTTCATGATAATTTTTTTTTTAAATACAAATTTTTAGTGATATGTACATAATATGAAAAAAGTTATTTTTTTGCTAATGTTGTTGTTTTTGTTGTTATCATGTTTGGTTCTATAATGACAAAACTATGTTTTATTTTACTACAAAGTCCTGGCTGCTGAGGAAGAGGCTACAGGTACTTAACTGGCCTGCCTGCAGCCCCGACCTGTCTCCAATAGAGAATGTGTGGCGCTTTTTAAAGCCCAAAATGTGACAACGAAGATCTCATACTGTTGCCCACCTTAAAAACCCCTATTATGCATTATAAAAGATCATATTTAGGCGCCACGGTGGCCGAGTGGTTAGCACGTTCGCCTCACAGCAAGAAGGTCGCTGGTTCGATCCCCGGCTGGGCCAGTTGGCATTTCTGTGTGGAGTTTGCATGTTCTCCCCGTGGTTGCGTAGGTTTCCTCCGAGTGCTCCGGTTTCCCCCACAGTCCAAAGACATGCGGTACAGGTGAATTGGGTAAGCTAAATTGTCCGTAGTGAATGAGTGTGAATGAGAATGTATGGATGTGTTTCCCAGAGATGGGTTGTGGCTGGAAGGGCATCCGCTGCGTAAAACAAATGCTGGATAAGTTGGCGGTTCATTCCGCTGTGGCGACCCCGGATTAATAAAGGGACTAAGCCGAAAAGAAAATGAATGAATGAAAAGATCATATTTTGTTTTGGGGTCTCCAACAGCAGGCTGATCTGCATGCATGGTCAAAAAACACTTTCATTGTCTTATAATATGCATTTTTTTTCCCTCATTATCCCAACGACTTCCATATGATTTGTTCAGTGATTTATTTGTTCCCAAACCCCTCCTTTGTGTGAGGCCAATCTGCGCTAATTGGTCCAATGACCCAGTCTGTTTTGATTGGTTGAATGCTTTCAGCGCGAAACGGAGAAATGCCCAGCACAGTTAAGTAGTAGTCAGAGCACAGAGTATATGTAAGAGCCCAATGCTGGAAAGCATTAAAGCAATGCAGTTAAACAGCAGCATATTGCTCTATTCTTAACAACAATCCCAAGTAATAACAATGACACACATTCAGTATTAATCCACACTGTGGCAAAAGTTAAACTATTTCGAAAAAATGACCACGCCGCGAGTGTGAGGAACAGCTGATGGTGGCCATAGCAACAAACAGCAGGAGATCACGAACAGAAAATGCATTTAAATTGCTCAAGAAAAAAGCACGTGCCGCGTTTTCAATGTGGTTTTGAACTGGATATGTGAAATAATCCATACAAATTTAACCTGAGAGATTCATTACCAGCACTCATCTATAACAGATACACGATTACAAGCCGCACGGAGCGATTACAAGTTACAACACACAATTAAACACATATCTTGCAAACTTCAGAAAACAAGGCAACCATTTTAAATCACACTTCACATTGTATAGGAAGGAGAAACACTTACAGGATCTGGAGGAAGAAGAAACTGGTCCATACAAACTGTGTAACAGTTACTGACCAAGTCCCATACATTAGTAGTCTTTGCTGATGGCGAATCCCACGCTGCAGGGAAGGTCATTATATCAATTATCAGAAAAGTGACAGGAACAAACAGCGCACAGTTGGCTATACTGTGGTGCTGTTGTGAAAATGAACTTTAACCCTGTATTCCCCACAGCCGCATGTCTGTCCATCTCTCAGTGATAGCAATTTTCGCGTCATCTATCCCATGATCTCTCGCACTCCACTGGAAAGGGAAAGGCACATTCATGTTTTACTGGATCCAGCAATTCATATTTGTTACTGTTTCATGTCGACATCAATACGAACAGTCAAAAGATCCAGACGAATAATGAACCATTCAAACAACTCTGAGTCGAATCTATTATTTAAAAAAATCAAAATCTATATTTTTAAACAAGCATTTTTCAGATTTAACCCTCAGCTGGATGTTTTCTTTCACTTAGAGCTGTGTTGCACATCTGCACGGAAGGTAATTTTCAAAAAGCCATAACAGGGGCTCTTTAAGACGAAAGAATAAGACAAAATTACACCTTAAACACTTCATCCCTTGATGTATTCAATCCCTAAATGTATTTTAAGTGTTGTGAAAAGGAATAGAGACATTACAAAGTAAATGCTTTACTGTCCCAATGTTTTTTGAAATGTGTTGCAAGGACCAAAAATGGATTGTGTTTATTAAAAAAAACAAAACAAAAAACAATAAAACTCACGAAGAGCACATTCAATAATGTTTGCTGTAATGTCTGCAATGAAATACAAATCAAAGTAAATTTAGAAATCACTTCTTTCTTTTTTTATTTGCGTTTTTCACACTGTCCTAACTTTTTCTGATTTGGGGTTATAGATCATTTACTGTTAACCAAGCGCGAGGTGCCTGAGAACACACATGCGCACCAAAAATGGGCATCCCGTTTGCTAATGGAGGGCCAGATTACGTGCTGCTGGAAATGAAGAAACGCTTTGAAAGGACGGCTGCTGAAAAGAGATGGAGAAAGGTAGAGCATCACGCCAGTTTCAGCTCAAATTGCCGACTTCTGATGAGATTTCTCATTAGAGGCCTATACAGTGCGGGCTTTGGAAATATTACTGGATTAATTAAAATGATAGGAGTGGGAAGCTTCAGCTGCCGGGCAGACGCAATCATTGTTCTGATCAGAGGGCCATTGTCTCGCTGTGAAAGCTGCTGTTGACGATGGCCACGGGTTCGCGAGTGTTTATCTGTAATCCCGGGCCTGTTGCGTGTTTTTCAGGGCCCGTGTTGATTAGGCATTCAGCCGGCTCTCTCTGGAGAGGTTCAAAGGCTTCATTTACGCGCCAGCACTCGGAGCGCTCATCAAAACCTGTTTTCAGACACAACTTCATTCCCGCCGTTCAGGGCTTCTGCATCAGATTGATCAAATTCTGTTGGAAAAAAAACTGTCGGAAAGCCTGGGTCAAACTACTACACTGTGTGCCACTACATTCATTTTAAAACCACAAATTAGATGTTTGGTGTAAATTTATATTAAACTAATACTAATTTTCTTTAATGTATTTTTTTAAATTATTGTTGACTGTTATTGTGGTTTAAGTAACAATTCACACCATTTACGACTGGCTTATTACCTGGATATTATTAAGATATTAACTATTTATTACAACTTATAAAGTATGATCTTATGTTACATCCCTAATCCTACCAAATACCTAAACACAACTTAATTACTTGTTAATTGCATGAATCATACAATAAACTAAAGTGTGAGCGTTATTGTAATTATTTAATTATATTATTTTTATTTTAGGGCACCATGGTGGCGTAGTGAGTAGCACGTTCGCCTCACAGCAAGAAGGTCGCTGGTTCGAGCCTCGGCTGGGTCAGTTGGCATTTCTGTGTGGAGTTTGCATGTTCTCCCCGTGGTTGCATGGATTTCCTCAGGGTGCTCCGGTTTCCCCCACAAGTCCAAAGACATGTGATATAGGTGAATTAGGTAAGCTAAAATGTCCGTAGTGTGGGAGTGCGAATGAGTGTGTATGGATGTTTCCCAGAGATGGATTGCAGCTGGAAGGGCATCCGCTGCGTAAAACAAATGCTGGATAAGTTGGCGGTTCATTCCGCTGTGGTGACCCCAGATTAATAAAGGGACTAAGCCGAAAAGAAAATGAATGAATGAATTTTTATTTTATTTAAATAAATAAATAAATAGTTTTTCTAGCGTTCTTTAATGAATAGAGGGTTAAACAGCATTTATAACTATTTTTTTTCTATGGAACTTTGAAATGATAATTGTTTTTCCCCAAACATTTACATGTACAGTACTGTATATCAGCCCAAAAAAAAAAAAAAAACATCTCCCATCTTCAAAATTCCTAGTGGGCACCTTGATGTCAAAATGACATAAAATGTAAAAAATTGATGCTAGTACCTATTAATAAGCAGCAGTTTATTGAACTTAAAGACATAGTTAATAGCTTGTTAACAGAGTGAATTAAGCATTATTGTGCATTATACAATTTCATGAACATTGTACATTATTACATGTACAATACAATCAGTTGATCTGTCAGTCGACATCGGTCTCTAACGGATTTACACAAAAAGGAGTGAATGGCACTCACAAAAAAAATTTGATATCTCAAAGGCGTACACAGTGACCTCTTATGGAAACGAAAATAAAAACTGCCAAAAAACCTACCTCCTGAGATGTATTTCTTGATCTCCAGAAATGTATATAGGGTTACGTGTTAAAAATAAGCCTGAGTTGAAAACATGTTATCATGAGCGGAACACATTTAAAAAACCTTTATTATTTATATTTATTATATCATTATTTATATTTATTCATTTAAATATTTATTCACGGCGCCACTGTGGCGTAGTGAGTAGCACGTTCGCCTTACAGCAAGAAGGTCACTGGTTCGATCCCCGGCTGGGCCAGTTGGCATTACTGTGTGGAGTTTGCATGTTCTCCCCGTGGTTGCGTGGGTTTCCTCCGGGTGCTCCGGTTTCCCCCACAGTCCAAACACATGCGGTACAGGTGAATTGGGTAGGCTAAATTGTCCATAGTGTATGAGTGTGAATGAGAATGTATGGATGTGTTTCCCAGAGATGGGTTGCGGCTGGAAGGGCATCCGCTGCGTAAAACAAATGCTGGATAAGTTGGCGGATCATTCCGCTGTGGCGACCCCGGATTAATAAAGGGACTGAGCCGACAAGAAAATGAATGAATGAATATTTATTCACCAACACTCATTCATTAATTTTCTTTTCTGCTTAGTACCTTTATTAATTTGGGGTTGCCACAGCGGAATAAACCGCCAACTAATCCAGCATATGTTTTACGCAGCGGACACCCTTTCAGCTGCAACCCATGACTGGGAAACATCCATACACAGTCATTCATATATTTACATTACGGACAATTAAGCTTACCCAATTAACATAGCGCACGTCTTATGACTTGTGGGCTAAACCGGAGCACCCAGAGGAAACCAATGCGAACACTGGGAGAACATGCAAACTCCTCACAGAAATGCCAACTGACCCAGCCGAGGTTCGAAGCAGCAACCTTCTTGCTGTGAGGCGATTGTTAAACCCACTGCGTCTCCGTGAAGCCCCTACCATTAAATTTTATTTGCTTTTGGTGCTTGGTGTGAATTAATTTTACATACATGGATATACAAACTGACAAATACAGTAATAATGCATTTTCAATATTCACAAATGAAGTACAATTAGTTTCTGTTCTTGCATGTACAGTATTTGCATAATAAATCGTGATTAGAGTACAGAAATGTCTTAGAATATTTAAAAAACAATGTAAGAAGAGATGCGACAGTCTGGTGTCTGTGCAGTTTTAAAAATATCTCTCTGTTGGACCATTGAGAGTTTTGTGCATCTCATTATGGCAGGACAGTAAACACCTCCCTCCATCTGTTCAATTATAAGAGAGATTTAACAGATTATAATTGCATTAACTGTGCTTATCGATTTCCTGCGTTTGCCACACTCCAAGACATCTAAGCTGGTGGCCAAATGAGAGTCGGAATCATGTCAAATATGAGGAAATATGACTTTATACCCATCACCAAATAAAAAAATAACTTATGCTGTAGTCGACTCCCTAAGCGGTACTGTATATTACCCTGTAAATATCTGTGTGAAATATTTACTGTAAATATATGTGACACTGGTGGCTCAGTGGTTAGTACTGTCACCTCACAGCAAGGTCACTGGTTTGAGTTTCGACTTGACCAGTTTGCATGTTCTCCTTGTACACAAGTGAGTTTCCTCCGGTTGCTCTGGTTTCCCCCAGAGCCCAATGACATGTGCTAGAGGTGAACTGAATAAACTAACTTGGACGTCGTGTGTGAGTGAGTGTGTGAATGTGAGAGTGGCCAATTTCTAGCAACATTTTAGCTGATTGTACAACAACTCTGTCTCTATTAGAGGTGTCAGTGTCAGAATGGTTAAAAAACACTATAGTATTTTCTATAAATTACTATAGTATATATTTTAATATGGGTGCCTGGCAACTAAAAATAGATCAGCAGATATTGCGGGCGCGGTTACTTTTTATGTTGACATTTATTATTATTTACTTATGCGTTTTCCCATTCTGATTGCAATGCCTAATTATTCAATTGTTAAAATGACTATAATCAAATCAAATATTCTCAAGAATAAAATGTGTTCTTTGGAAGAGTGTGCTTGCATTGTGATGATATTTCCGTTCTGGCACGATATAATGAATGGCATAAAATGACAATAATATTGGCAATATATTGTAAGGTTGTAAAATGGCAATATATCGTACAAGAAAAAGACAGATATTGCGACAGGCCAATAGTTAAGACAGGACGATATTTGACCAAAATTTGAAAAATCTGCAATCTGAGAGTTCAGAAAAACAAAACACCGAGAAAATCACCTTCAAAGTCCAAACTTAAGCTCTTAGAAGTTTATATGACAAATAATCAAAATTGAGTTTTGATATAAGGGATTTTACAAAATGAAACATTTTCTTCACTATATTTGCAGTAAAAAAAAAAAAAAAAAAAAAAAAAAAAAAAAAAAAAAAAATATAA
>CAIGQQ010000001.1:7384586-7399684 GCA_903798035.1 Danio albolineatus | reverse complement strand
ATATATATATATATAGATGATAATAATTGTGGAACCAACATGCTATACACTTTCTACACACACATACATTTATTTAACAACACATTTTACATGCCAATTTGCACATAACAGCTGCACATGTAACGTGGTATGTAGTAATATGCCTGTACATACACTTGTCAATTTGCATATTTGCATTTAACACTTATTTCTATTTTTAAATATATTTATTATCTGTTTTTTTGTCCTGTCTCTGTAATTCTGTTGCACTGTATAAGCTCTGTCACGAAAACAAATTCCTCGTATGTGTGAACTTACCTGCCAATAAAGCTCTTATATATATATATATATATATTTAATAATTAATAACGTATAACTCATATAATGTAGTGTTGGCTAGACTATAAAAAAAAATCCCTAAATTAGAGGTCTTGTTTGGACATTACTGTACACTATTTATTTATTTATTTAAATTGTATCTATTTTAATAGTTCAATTTCCTTATAAGATTGGGCTGGATTATTTGGCGTAGCCTTTACACAGTTGCCTACACTTCTCTTTATCCAGACGTGAACTGTGATGTAAAGTACAGTCTTATAAAATGCAACTACATCACAACGATGCAGAGAGGAAGATCTGTGATTGGTCGGCTTTTTAGCAGTGACAAATGTTCGTGGGCTATGAGCTGTAGGAGTGTAGTGAGACTGGTGATCAGTGTATTTACCAAGTGTTGGGTTCCGTGGAGGAGCTCTAGATGGACACTTTGTTGTGTTTACTTTATGATTAAAGTTGATTGTTCACCGATTCTCCTTTCCTTTTTCCAATAATGAGTGTGTGAGAGACACAGTCGACCATAAACTACACTGCCTTCTTATTTAGGATTAGATTGTCATATCTTTCTTTTTATGTCCAGGTGATCTCATACAACCTCTATAATATTCAGGTCTGGACCCTGTGGAGGCCATTTCATGACTGTCTGTGTTTCATCAGCTTTTTTTTTTCTCCAAATAGGATTTCACTACAATTAGAGGATCATTATCAAGCTGAAAATGAAAACTATTTCCACTGGAATGCTTTCTAGAAGAAATGGCATAATGGATTTAACCCTTAAGTACTGTTTAAATCGACTACCCTTTCGTTATGTTGGTGGCTGTTTTTGCCCCATTGACTTTAATTATAAAGACATTTTTTGATTGCAAAGCCATGACACCAAATAAGCATGCATTTTTGATTGTTGCTGGTTTTCCCTGTTGGGAAGGGGTACAACTTTTAAACTTTACTGTCGATCATCAGTTGGCAGCATTAACCCTTTTGATTGGCCAGTACAAAATAGTTTCTGAGTTTTATAGGGGGTTCTATGGGGTAAAACAGCAAATTGTAGTGTGCATGCCACACTTACTATGTTTACTGTGTTATAAGAGCTAAGCCTATTTTTTTTTTTCTCAGACATATCGAACTAAGTGCGCAAATTTTTTTCTCACACTCTCAAACACTCACATGCCCACACACACACACACTATACTCCATATAACCATATAAATTAATCCAGGAACTAAGCTTTTTTTTCTTTGCAACTGATGATCAACAGTAAAAAAAATAATAGATTTATATAAATTTACATCTTCCCAACAGGGAAAACCAGCAACAGTCAAGAAAGCATGATAATATAGTGTCATGGCTTTGCAGTCAAAAAAATTTCATTAGAATGGAAGTCAGTGGGGCAAAAACAGCCACCAACATAACGAAAGGGTAGTCAATTTGCCCTGAGTTTATTGTTAACCTTTGGAACATTTTCAAAGAATTTTCCGCAAAATATGTGTCAAAATCAATTTGTCACTAAATATCTTTCCATTTGCTGAAACACAGAGAAAGTTGTGGCCAAATTAAGACTCAAAATCACCCCAGAGTGGATGAGAGCATCTTTAACAGCACATAAGGGTTAAACCTATCTGTCCTTTTCAACATTCACAATTTCAGCAATTCAGACAATATTGCTAACAACGCTGGTAAAAACCAGGACAAACGGCCTTAAACAAGTAAACCAACGTAATTTAAACACTTAACCTAGCTCCCATCACATCACCAAATCTCTCTTTATCCATTTTCCCTTTAAAAATATCATCTTTTCTTTTTAGAGCTGCTGCTGAATGCCAACTCTGCTCTGGAAAAAAGTAATTCCATATGGATTCTTTATCAATAAACTTAGTACCTGACTTTCTGGCGGTTGTGGGCTGGACACTAATTTATTTTGCAGTCAGGGTAATGTAATGGCTGGCATAGTAATCTTGTTCTTGGCGGCGGAGGACAGAGCTCCAGGGCATTGTCTGCACATTGAGGCACATGGCAGCTCTGGCTTTAAGGTGATAAGAGGCCGACTCAAGCCAAGTTCAAAGCTCAACATAACTGGAAAAGAGGAAAGTCATTTCAGGCAATCAAACAAAATTCAACATACTGGACTCCCGCACAAACGCTTTATAGTCAAAAGTGGAAGTACATCCAACAAAACGCTGCATGTGAAAAGGAAGCTGATTTCTGGATTTTTATTTCGGCGTGACTAAAATATGTATATATAAGTCTTGGGGGTCGTTCAAGTCAAGAGCTGGTATTGGAATAATCAGAATTATGAGTTTTCAGCTCTGTGTTTCAGAGTTGGAGGAAAATGAAATAAAGGGAAAAAACATTAAGAATAATTATAGTCAAGTAATCTGTACAAAATGTAAATTAAGTAATAGAATAAATTCTTTAATAAATAACGAAATATAATTACTTTATTTAATTATATTTCTTTATTTATTAAATTTTTTTTTTCTATTCCTTATTTTACATTTTGTACAAATTACTTGACTATAATTATACTTAATGTTTTTTCCCTTTATTTCATTTTCCTCCAACTCTGATACACAGTTAAATAAATGCTACACTGATGATGTATTAAAGAGCCCATATTATACATTAAAAAGGGTCATATTTTGGTTTTGGGGGTCTCCAACAGCAGGCTGATCTGCATGCATGGTCAAAAAACACTTTCATTGTCTTATAATCTGCATTTATTTTTACCTCATTATCCCAGCGACTCCTCTATGAATCGTTCAGTGATTCATTTGTTCCAAAACCCCTCCTTAGCGCGATGCTAAACTGCTCTGATTGGAACGATGACCCAGTCTGTTTCGTTTGGTCGACAGCGCTCGGCGCGAGAGAATGTCTACCATGGCTTATCAATATTGAAGCAGTCATAGTATGTGCGTGAGCTAATCTGCTAACACTCGTTATTATCAGGAGTCGCCCGTAATTCAGACACCTCACCCCCAAAACTAACCCCTGATCTCCCAGCATATCACTCTATTCTTAACCAGAAGTAAAAACAGTGACATACATTCACTATTAGTGCACACAGTGGCAAAAGCTGAACCATTATGAAACAGGACCGCCGCACGTGTGTAGCAGAGCTCATGGTGGCCATAGCAACGACAAACAGCAGAGGAACACGCTCAAACGCATTTTAATCCGTAAACAAAGTGGCACGCATCGCGTTTACAACGTGCTTTTAGACGCGATATGAGAATACAAGTTAACCAGAGACACTACAAGCGGTTACAAGTTACAAAACACAATTAAATGCATCATTTACAAGCTAGAGAAAACAATGAGGCAACCGTTTTAATCGCACGCACTCACACCTGCTGGATAGCAGGCCAGGGAAATGTCCCGGTGCTCCGAATCCTCCGTTGTAAGCACTCCTCAGAGGGAACACAGCACATGGCTGGGTTTAATGCTGAGGTATTTCTGCAGAAACTACTAACTCTTCAAAGTCTCATCTCTGGGTTCTCTGCACACTTTCAATATCCAGATAAGCACAGTGCTCTTCTCTGTGTTGCCAGATGTAGCTGACTTATTTCAGCCCAAACCCTATCCAAAAGGTTTTACCTGCACAATCAAATTTAAAACCACCCAATCAGGCAACTTTTTCTCACCGCTGTTGTTTGTGGGCGGGGTTGGGGATTTCGAATCTCGCGGGGCTACGCGCGCACAAATGGACGGGGCTTATGTTTCGTGTTCAAGTCACGCCGAAACGGCTAAAGACTCGTAAGCACGGCGATTCGTTTGAGGAACTATGAGTCGACTCTTTTATGGATGAATCAATAGTTTTAAACACTCTGCACTTTCAGATTTAAGCCTCAGCTGGACATTTCACTTCACTTAGAGCTGTGTTACACACTGCATCCAAGCTCATTTTCAAAAACCCATAATAGGGGCTCTTTAAGGCAATGTTGGGTCAAATGCATTGGGGCAAATCCAACAGTTAGGTTAAAAATATCATTAAATAAATGTACCCAAAGTTTTGTGTTTGCCCATATTTGACCCAACTTTGGGTTAATACAACCGAGCAATTTTATAGTGCACTGGCATTGAAAGTATTATAATTTTTAACATTTATATTATTGGTGCCACGGTGGCGTAGTGAGTAGCACGTTCGCCTCACAGCAAGAAAGTCGCTGGTTCGAGCCTCGGCTGGGTCAGTTTGCATTTCTGTGTGAAGTTTGCATGCTGGTGCTCCGGTTTCCCCCGCTAGTCCAAAGACACGTGGTATAGAATTGGGTAAGCTAAATTGTCCGTAGTGTATGAGTGCGAATGAGTGTGTATGGATGTTTCCCAGTGATGGGTTGCAGCTGGAAGGGCATCCGCTGCGTAAAACAAATGCTGGATAAGTTGGCGGTTCATTCCGCTGTGGCGACCCCGGATTAATAAAGGGACTAAGCCTACAAAAAAATGAATGAATGATGAATGAATTTATATTATTTACATTTACTATTTCTATTTTCATATTACTATTTATCTGTTGTGTGTGTTTTAGTTGTTGTTAATTTTATTTATTTTTTGTCACTTTTTTTCTGGGTTAAAATAAATGTCAATTATCATTTAATTAATATCATGAATTTTTAAATGATGAAGAGTACATTATTTTGATAATAAATGAATAAATAAATGTAATTAATTAAATATTTTTTTTATTTAATTTCATATGTAATTTCTAAACAAATAAATAAATAAAGTGCTTATAAACCATGAAATAATGAATAGTATATGCTTTAAATAAATAAACGTTTTAAATAAATAAATGTTTTAAATAAATAAATGTAATAAACTAAATAAATAAAGTGCTTATAAATGGTTAAATAATGAAGGATACATTTTGGTAATAAATAAATAAATAAATAAATAAATAAATAAATGTTTTAAATAAATAGATTTAATAAAAAAACGAAGTAAATAAATGAATAAATAAATGTTTTAAATAAATGTAATAAACTAAATAAATAAAGTGTTAAAGGTTTAGTTAATGAAGAGTACATTTGGTAATGAATAAGTAAATAAATGTTTTAAATAAATAAATTTAATAAATAAACCAAATAATAAATAAAGGGTTTATAAAGGTTTAGATAATGTAGAATACATATAGTAATAAATAAATAAATAAAACTAACTAACTAACTAACTAAATAGATAAATAAATAGTGTTTATAAATGTTTAGATAACGAAGCATACATTTGGTGATAAATAAATAAAATAAATATTATTTTTAAATAAATGTCATAAAATAAATAAATAGTGTAAATAAATAAAGTGTTTTAAATAAATGAATGTAACTAACTAACTAACTAAATAAATAAATCAATAATGTGCTTAGAAATGATTAAATAATGAGGAGTATATTATGTTTAAAAAAAAAATTAAACTAACTTACTAACTGAAGTGTTTATAAATAGTTAAATAATGAAGAGTACACCATTTTGGCAATAAATAAATGTATTAAATAAATAAATGTAATTAAATAAATAAGCAAATAAAATGTTCTTCAATTGTCTTCCAATTCCTCCTACCATCGTGATCGGAAGATCTCTGCTGTGTAATTTGATTTAAGATACTCTACTTGATTCATGCTGTGCACAAACACTAATGTGAAGTAATTGTGTGCTGTGTGTGGGTGCAAAGTGCCATGGCAAAAGAATTGCCTCTGTGGATTTATGAACATGTAATCATGACTTTTCATCATAATTAGTTCTTATTTCCATGCCATGGGTATTACTGTGATCCATTTAAGGCTCATTCAATACGTTTCGCAGAACAACATGTGTTTCCTGAAGACAAATGTGCTATTTATGCGCTGAATTAAATGTGTCATGGATTACGCTGAATTGAAATCTTGTAAACAAACAGGACGTCTCTCATTGCTCGTGGTATGAGGGAGTGTTTATTGTCAAGCCAGCTGTAACGCAATGAGCCAGAAATACTGAACATTTTCAGAGGCTGAATCAAATTATGCTGGTTTCAGTAATATTACCCTGAAATAGCTAAATATATACAGTGGAGGTCAAAATTACAGAACGACCCGCAATTTTCTAAATCCCAAGGTCACCCCTTAGTTGTATTTTAAATCATTCTAACTGGGGAAAAGGAGCATATTTCATGACTTGCATATATTCTGATTCACTGTATATAAAACTTGAAGAATCACTCCACTTTATTTATTTATTTTTTTGAAAATAGGCTAATTTTACAACCCTAGAGTTAAACGGTTTGTAATGTAATGTGTATTTATATAGTACATTTGTTGTGTATGGCCATACAAGCGCTTCTCAATCACGAGGGGCTCTCCACATCACCACCAATGTGCAGCATCTACTTGGATGATGCGATAGCAGCCATAGGACAATGATGCGAGTGCACTCACTACATATCAGCTGTTGGTGGAGTGGATAGACAATGTACTTCCGCTGCACAGTTTCTCTGGCCACCGAAGCCCGCGACTCCTTTGAGACTGCTGTGGGACAAATGTTTGACGGTTGGTTATCCTGTGTCCTCTGTTCCTCTTGCTGTACCAATGCATCAGCTGCTTAACGTAAACGCTTAACAGTATTAGCCATTTACTTCTGTTAAATGTACATTACTAAGTCACGCTGTCCCATCCATCAAAGCCGTGCTTCTGCCCTGACTGCCCTCTGGCTCTGAACACATTAGATGTCACTTGAATACGCCCCTCCCACTGATTAGCATACGGTTTGCATACAGGTTGACATCGAAAATTAAAACTGAAATTAAAGGGTCAATAAAAGAAAACTTAAATTTATGTTTTAATTAGAATTGTGTCACTATTATGTCGTGAACATTAATAACAAGCTTTGTAAAAATTGAGTTTGCATTTTATTTTTCAGTTTGGCTTTTTATTTTAATATTGGCAGTCTTGACGCGGAAATGCAGTGAAAATGAAATGTTAAATCAGCAACTTCATTTTAATTATCAGTTTAACAGGGACAATGTGTTGTAAATCAAAATGAAATGTTAAATCGGCAACTTCATTTTCATCATCGATTTGTCAGGGACGATGTGTTGTCACAGTGAAAATGAAAATTTAATCATTTCATTTTAAATTTTGGCAGGTATTTTGCAAACAGCGTTTTATAATGAAATTGTTAATCTGATTTTCATTTTAATTTCTAATGTTTGTTTGGTTTATTTAAAATTGGCAGGATTTACTTTCCATATCTATAGGCTTTGGTATTATCATTATAATCAGTCATGAAATAAGTGAAATTTTGCATGGCGAATGTTGTGAAATGCAGCTTTGTGCTAAGTACGTTGTACTCAATTTGATAGCGGATTGAAGTTTCTATTTTTAATTGGTTGATGTGGTTGCTCAGTGGTTAGCACTGTTGTCTCACAGCAAGAAAGTTGCTGGTTCAAGTCCCGGCTGGGTCAGTTCGCATTTCTGTGTGGAGTTTGCATGTTCTCCCTTTATTGGCATGGGTTTCCTCTGGGTGCTCCAGTTTCCTCCCCAATCCAAAGACATGCGCTGTAGGTGGATTGAATGAACTAAATTGGCCGTAGTGTATGAGTGTGTGTGAATGTGAGAGTGTATGGGTGTTTCCCAGTACTGGATTGTGGCTGGAAGGGTGTCTGCTGCGTAAAACATGTGCTGGAATAGTTGGCAGTTCATTCCGCAGTGGTGACCCCTGCTAAATAAGGGACTAAGCCAAAGGAAAATGAACAAATGTATTTAATTTAGTAGATTTGGGCTTCAATGTGAGCTCAAAGTTAAGAAATCACTTGTTCACTTTTCTCCATCCATTTTGCCGTCACCATGTCCTGTGGTCCTTCATCATCCCCTGCAAATTCGCTTCCGTCACTCAGTTGAATAATTTAGCGAACAGATGATTGTGTAATATTCAATTAATTATTAATCAGTAAATTTAGTAATTTAAACAGATTAACCAATTTGCCCATTTGCTTTTCTTTAAGCTGCGGACCATTACTGCTTTAATTAAAGTTCATTCAGAGATTACCGCTTTTAATATGCATGCTCGCCAGCACATCACTTCACATTTTACGGAGTTCAAAATTAACTTCACACGCTGAATCGTTATATTCAGAATATTTCCCAAACCCTTTCTCCCACTCATGATGGAGGTTCTGCAGCTACTGCTCACATTTTTGTCAGGTCTCCTCAGACATCAGAGAAGTGGTGAAAGGAGTTGTGTCTGTATTCAATTAGCTCTGTAATTACAGTGTGTTTCAAAGCTTGAAATGTTTTGCAATATGTTATTATCACTGGACATACTTTTAAAGAAATAGAAAAAAATGAAAATTGTCTTAATTTACTCGCCATCCACTTGTTCCAAACCTGTATGGATTTCTTTATTCTGTTGCACAAAAATGGGGGCATAATGGCTTAGTTCTTAATACTGTCGCCTCACAGCAAGAAGGTGGCTGGTTCGAGTCCTGGCTTGAGAAGTCGGCATTTCTGTTTGCATGTTTTCCCAGTGTGGCGTGAGTTTCCTCCGGATGCTCTGGTTTCCCTCACAGTCCAAAGACATGCGGTATATTCATTCACTCATTTTCTTTTCAGCTTAGTCTCTTTATTAATCAGGGGTCGCCACAGCGGAATGAACCTCCAATTTATCCAGCACATGTTCTACGCAGTGGATGGCCTTCCAGCTGCAACCCATCTCTGGGAAACACCCATACACTCTCACATTCACACACATACACTACAGACAATTTAGCTTATCCAATTCACCGATAGCACGTCTTTGGACTTGTGGGGGAAACCGGAGCACCTGGAGGAAACCCACGCGAACACGGGAAGAACATGCAAACTCCACACAGAAATGCGGAGGCTCAAACCAGCCACCTTCTTGCTGTGAGGCGATCGTGCTACCCACTGCACCACCGCGTCGCCACATACGGTATACAGTAGGTGAATTGAATAAAACTAAATTGCCCGTAGTGTATGAGTGTGTATGTGTGTGTGTATATGAGTTTGTATGGGTGATTTCCAGTACTGGGTTGCGGCTGGAAGGGCATTCGCTGCGTAAAAAATATGCTGGAATAGTTGGCAGTTCATTCTGATGTGGCAACCTCTGAAATAGAGACTAAGCCAAAGGAAAATTAATGATGTACATTCACTGGCCACTATATTAGGTACACCTTACTAGTACCGGGTTGGACCCCCTTTTTCCTTTAGAACTGCCTAAATCTTTCGTGGCATAGATTCAACAATTTACTGGAAATATTCCTCAGAGATTTTGGTCCATATTGACATGATAGCATCACGCAGTTGCTGCAGATTTGTTGGCTGCACATCTATGATGAAAATCTCCCGTTCCACCACATCCCAAAGTTGCTCTATTGGATTGAGAAGTGGTGAGTGTGGAGGCCATTTTAGTACAGTTAACTTATTGTCATGTTCAAGAAACCAGTCTGAGATGATTCGCGCTTTATGACATGGTGTGTTATCCTGCTGGAAGTAGCCATCAGAAGATGGTTACACTGTGGTCATAACATGGTCAGCAACAATACTCAGGTTGGCTGTTGCCTTTCTATCAGCTGGAACCAGTCTGGCCATTCTCCTCTGACCTTTGGCATCAACAAGGCATTTGCGCACACAAAACTTCCGCTCACTGGCTATTTTCTCTGTATCGGACCATTCTTTTTAAACCCTAGAACTGGTTGTGCGTGAAAATCCCAGTAGATCAGCAGTTTCTGAAATACTCAGACCAGCCCGTCTGACACCAACAACCATACCACATTCAAAGTCACTTAAATCACCTTTCTTCTCCATTCTGATGCTCGGTTTGAACTGCAGCAGATCGTCTTCACCAGATTTACGTGACTGACTGCATTGAGTTCCTGCCATGTGATTCGCTGATTAGAAATTTGCATTAACGAGCAGCTGGACAGGTGTACCTAATAAAGTGGCCGGCGAGTGTATAATAGTATGAAAATTGAGCTACTCATTGTTAGTCCAATAATATTAAAACATCACAGTGCTTTAACTAATGCAGTGAAAATGTCAATTTTCTTGTTACTAGTTGTATAGTGGATGCTTAGCTGTAAAAAAAATGACTTGAGATTTTAATCTGAGTGTAAGCAGTTATTTCTTTATATTTACACACACATATATCATCAAACCGCTGTATAAATGCAACATGCCAAGATCGTCTACTTAAAAATTAAATAAGTTAGTAAAAAAAAATGATATATATAGCTGTCCACAGTACCATTATAGACACACACGAGGGTATATCAATAAAATGATGTTCTTCATAATCACCACAGTATTAGAGTTTATAGGCAAAAGTATAATAAAACATTCAATCTTGAGAACATCAGCTTGTGTTTTTATTAAGCCCTGCAGTACAAGCCATTAGAGATGGTCAGCATATAATAACTGGACTACCAGCATTATGACTGCACTGTAAAATAAACTGCTTATTGCTACTAAAAATGTTATTATACAAAAAGAGCACTTTTATGAAGAGCTGTAGAGACTGCATGAGGAGAATACATAATTCATGGTCTGTTTAAAGCTTTTGTTTATAGTATATGCGTATTGATTTTATGCAAAAATTGACCATCAATATCACGGTTAGCTCCGTGCATCCCACTGCTTCTGATACATACAGTCTATAAAATGAACTAACATGCTGGACCCCTCATGATATCTGATTATGAAGTGTTATTGTCCAGCTCTGAAAAATTTCTCAGTCTTGTCTATCGCTGCATCTGCAGGAAATTGAAGCAAGGTACAAAGTAAAGGCCAGTGGATGAGCTGCCTATACAGTAATTATTTGAAGTGCTGCTCAAATAGGAGCACACGGGATTATAGACACTTAAGAATACTCACGCTCGCCGATTCACTTTTGATGTCCATCAGAATTGTTCCTTACCGATAGCAGATGTCTGATCTTTTCAGATATGCAGCATGAAGCACTTGACGGTGTGCTTGCATTTTCCATGAGAGCTCACTGCCCACACTTGCTCTTTAAGGTTAGGAGGATTTTTCTTTTACTTGTTCTCAAAGTGCTTTTACGTAGGTCACCTTTGTCTTTTTTTGGTATTGCTGGGTAACATTTAAGAAATTGTTATGTGGGAAACATTCATTCATTCATTTTCTTTCAGCTTAGTCCCCTATTTATCAGGGGTCACCACAGCGGAATGAACCACCAACTATTTTGGCATATGTTTAACCCCTGTACACTCTCTCTCTCTCTCTCTCTGTCTCTCTCTCACACACACACACGCACACACAAGCACACACACTCATTTACTATGGCCGATTTAGTTTATTCAACCCACCTATAGTGCATGTCTTTGGACTGTGGGGGAAACCGGAGCACCTGGAGGAAACCCACGCAAACAGGTGGAGAACATGCAAAACTCCACACAGAAATGCCAACTGGTCCAGCCAGGACTCAAACCAGTAAACGTCTTGCTGTGAGGTCACAGTGCTAACCACTGAGCCACCGTGCTGCCCCTTGTGGGAAACATTGACTTTTCTTGTCTTTCCTGATTTATGATTCAAATCTGAACTAAAAAAAAAAAATAAATGACAAAAAGGTGACTAATATTAGTTTTAAAAATGTTATGTGGGAGACCGTGAATAACTTTTCTCCAGATTTATGATTTATAATTATGCGTACATTTTTTCATTTTTGTTTTCTTTTTTGAGTAAAATTCAGTCAGTTTAAATTTGACTAAATGCCTTATAAATAATATAGTATGTACTAAGTATATAATTTATAATAAATGCGTATATATACATATATATATTAGGGCTGTGCGATATGGACAAAATAATCATATTGCGATGTTTGGAACAAATATTGCGATTGCGATTAAAAAAAAAAAAATTTATTTGCGATTTTGGCAACTTTTTTTGCTTTTTAAACAAGCTACATACACACATTCTAAATGTATTCAGTGCACAAGAAGTGCATAACAAAACATTTCACAATAAATTAATAATAAATAAAACTGTAATAAAATTGTCTTTATAACAGACAACATAAAATAAATTAAGACTAATCTCAGCTCTAGTGAAAAACATACTGTACACAGTAGTACTGACTGCTTAATAAACAAAACTGTAATAAATTATCCTAAAACAGATTAATTAACCCTAATTCCAGTCATAACAATAAATAAAAATTAACGTAAATCAAAACCACCTATTCAACTTCGTCGTGTGTGGAGTGAGCTCTGACTGGTTAACATCTTTCTCCTGCTCAGCTTAGCTGTAATTGTCCGGTGTGCTACGGCAGCTCTGATTGGTTAACATATTTAAATCATGCGCACAAGAACGTGAACAAAAATCTTAATATATTAATAGATAAAACTGCAGCCTTTGCGATTTAGAAATTGCATGTGCTTAAATCTCATTTTTTATATACACACAGTGCTCAGCATATATAAGTACACCCCTCACAAATCTGTCTTTTAAATGCATATTTTTAATAGGAAGCTATACAATACTATATTTGTGCATATACATTAGATAAGTCAGTACTGAAGCCAAATCTAGAGCCCATCTTACAAAAAAATTACTTACGATAAAAAACTAGGTGATAAAGGTCCAAAAAATAGTACACCCAAATTTAAAAGTTATAGAAAAAAATATTAAATACAAAAACAAAAAAAGGAAAAATCAAGAGAAGCAAAAACATTAAAAAATTTAGTTGAAAATTTGTAGGTTGTAATATTTTTTTTTGCAATATTTTGCTTGAATTTAATTGTATTATCTTAAAGTTTCTAAATATGTTTGTATATATACATACATACACACATTTTATTTATTTTTTAGTAATCGTCAAGTCACAATTTTTCCCCATAGCTGTATAGTTTATTTGTTTTATACTAATATAATAAAATTAATCAGTTCAGCTGAATATGATAGTAACTGAAAAATCTCCTTTTTTTCCTGATTTCCCTACTTTTTTCTAAATATCAGAATATATCTATTTAAATATTAAATTATTTTAGGGGATTTTCACCTTTATATAAATAGGACAGTAGAGGTTACAGACAGGAAGGTATTGGGAGCAGAAAGAGGGGAGTGAAGAGGATCGCTGTGAGATGTCGGTGCATTTAACCACTAGGCTCTTGGCGTAGACTTGAATTTTTTTTTAAATTGAAACTACTGTCTGCTATTGTAAAATACAGGTGATTAATATCAAACATTTAAATGGGTTTTATTTAGCACATTAACTCATTACAATCCCCACTTGAGATATTCTTTGTAATTCTTGTGATTAATGGCTTAAACAGACACTTATTTATGGAATTCTTGTTTTAAAGATTATCCAAAATAAATAGGGAAATAAAAAAAACTTTAAACATGAAAAAAGCTGTTCCTGGTTGCTGTCTTCCAATATGACCCACTATACAAAATAAAACAATCTATTCATTGCTGCTTACGAATCACCATGTCACATATCAATGAATCATAGCAAATATTTTGTAGTCTGGATCTGTTGAACAAAAGTTGACCCTAAAAGTTAAAATCTTGTGCCAAAGCTGTACAAGAAATATATGGGTTCTCTTATTTTCTCGTTTTTTCCATCTCTCCGCTAGCTGTTTTCTGGAGGATGTAAAAATGAGAGATAACTGTGACATCCCGTGTCACTCCAGGGGAAGATGTATCTGCAAAGTGTTCCTCAAGGTCAGTGTAGCCACTCAAAAAAAGCCACATAGATCTCTCGCACGCTGTGATAAATCGTGCCTCCGCCATTCCTGTATTTCAGATGCTTTCCGACGATAAACGCAGTCACCAAGCCCGAGCTGTGGAGGGTGATTAAAGCACTTTGTCTTGAGTCATATCTGCTCTGCTGATTCCCTTCGCTGATTTCTGTTCTTTCCCTTCTCTTAGCCTTTCTCAACTCGCTTCTGCTTTGCAAACAAAAAGCCAGTGCAATTCAGACTGCTTTGTCAGAGCAATGCACCAAACAAATAGCAGACGATAAAGCTTCAGTCTTTGGTTTATTTTCCTCTGTCTGTCGTTCTATGGATTTCCATATTTGGACCCAAAGTTGAGTTTGGAAATCTGGAAAATTTGTAGAGAAGCAGATTAACCATTATCCATTAACCCTCTGGGGTCTGAGAAGTTTTTGGGGCCTGGAGAAATGTGCTGACATGCCCTAATAGTTGTGCTTTTTTTAAAGTTACTCATGAACAATTTAAGTGGCTTAAGTCTACAGGTGCTTTTACACCTAGACATTTGTTTCGGAACCTGGCTTGTTTGCCCTCTTAGCTTAGTTCGTTTAGACACACATTACCTGAAAAAAGTCTTGTCGCCTTTTTAAGTGTTAGGAACAACAAGCAATAACTTGACTTCTACTTGCTTAACTTCTAGTGTAGTTCAGAAGTGGCTTATATGAAAGGCAAGGGCTTCTAGAAGCAGAGAAGGTCAAGGTGCTCCAGGATTGGCCAGCCCAGTCATCAGACATGAACATTGTTGAGCATGTCTGGGGTTAGATGGAGGAGAAGGCATTGAAGATGATTCCAAAGAGTTCTAATGAACTCTGGTAGCCTTTTGATACCAAATGATCAACTAAAAGTCAAGTTATTGTTTGTTGCTCCTACAACTTGTATAGGTTTTAGAGGAGGTTTTGTCAGAGGCGAACAAATAAATTGGATCCAAAAAATGTTGGTCTTTAATATCTTTTCTCTGCTTGTTGTTTTATTGATTGCCACCAAGTACCCAATGTTGAGTCTGGAAAAAAACTCAGTTCAGAGTTTTGTTTTGAGTTTTGAATGAGACCTCAAGGGGAAATTAGGTTGCTGT
>CAIGQQ010000001.1:7324497-7360511 GCA_903798035.1 Danio albolineatus | reverse complement strand
TATTATTATTATTATTATTATTATTATTATTATTATTATTATTATTACTACTACTACTACTACTACTATTATTATTATTATGTAAATAATATTTACAAAAAAGTCTACTGTTGTTACACTGTTTCACATTATTATTATTATTATTGTTATGATTATTATTATTATTATTATTATTATTATTATTATTAGTATTATTATAGAGAGACATCAAAAATAGAAATAAAAAAATACACAATACTAATAATATTGAATCTAGAAAATTGTAAACTAAATTATATTATGACTCTAGCCTAGAAAAAAAAACTAGAAATATGAATTACCAATGATTGAATAAATTTTGGGTTGAAAGCTAATCCAAAAAAGCTAAAATATTAGCTAAAACCAACCCTGATTCACATGAGGAAAACATAATATTTTTATGCAACCACAAAATGTTTTATGTAAGGGTCTATGCAATGCAAAGTTTGTCAAATCTTTGCTAAGGAAAAAAAAATTAAAAAATAAATAAAGGTATTTATTTGCTAAATATTTTTTTTCACACAAATTCCTTTATTTTTGCATTGCATGATTTTTAAAAAAATATATTTTATCTAAATACAGGCTTAAATGGTATCTGTATTCAAGTTAATTCTAATTTATTACATTAAAATAAATTAATATTTAATTAAACCTAATAGGATTCATCTAATCAAGTTGTGGTGCTAAAAACAATGAATTTAAAAAAAAAATATCGTAATAATTTCCTTTGGCTTTCGTTTGCCACAGTGGAATGAACCGCCAACTTATTCAGCAAATGTTTTACGCAGCCCTTCCAGCTGCAACCCAGTACTGGGAAACATCCATACACACTCATACACTACAGACAATTTAGTTTATTCAATTCTGCTATAGCTCATTTCTTTGGACTTAAGGGGGAGTCGGAGCACCCGGCGGAAACCCACGCAAACATGCGGAGAACATGCAAACTCCACGCAGATTTGCCAGTTGACCCAGCTGGGACTCGAACCAGCGATCCTCTTGCTGTGAGGCGACAGTGCTAACCACTGAGCCACTGTGTTGCCCCTGTAGTAATAATAATAGTCCTAAATTCAAGAGACGGTGCTTTGCATCCTAATATTAGAAGTTCTTTCAAACTTTTCCCCTTCTGTGACACAAATTTAGACGTTGTTGGCCCATGTTTAGTTCACAGCATCAATGTCCAAAGTGGACAGATAGTAGACAGGAGGTTTAACATCATGTACTTGTGTGCTCTAAGTTGCCCACTCTCTCCACAGGGAGCATTGGAGTTATTTTAATAGTTCTGTGAGACCTGACGACAGGTTAATTTGCCTTTCAGAATGCAGTCTTTGCCCCCGCTGGCTTCCTCTGAGGCTTCCTCTGTGTGTTGACAGCTTACTCATTGATCCAGAATGATCATGACTACGGCACATATCATATTTCATTGTAAAAAATGACAGCAAAAAGTGCAGGTCCCGCTGTGACAACTGATATTTCGGTCCGACTGTAAAAGTGCATCATACCGTATATACAGTTCAAGTCAGAACTATTAGTGCTCCTTGGATATACCCCCCCAATTTCTGTTTAACTGAAGATTAGAATATTTTTTTTCAACACATTTCTAAATATAATAGTTTTAATAACCAATTTTCTAACAACTGATTTCTTTTATTTTTGCCTTGATGACAGTACATAATATCTAGATATTTTTCAAGATACTAGCATTCAGCTTAAAGTGCAATTTAAAGGCTTAACTGGGTTAATTAGGTTAACTAGGTAAGTTAGTGTGATGAGGCAAGTCATTGTACACAGAAAAAAAAGATCAGTGTACATTTAACTCAATTTGAGTTTAACTTAACACTCCTTGGGTGTACATATGACTCCCTACATTTTGGAGTTAAAATAACACTTTCTAAAGTGTGAAATTTGTACATTACTCACAGAGTTCAGTTTAACACTGTAAGAGTTTATTCTTACATCAAACTGGAGTGTGTGTTACTCTTCAAAGTGCTAATATATTAATTCAAACAAACAAAAAGCGCTCTGGGGTACTTCAAATATTTGATCAGTGCTCTTTGGGTAAGGGATTCATCAAAGCAAGCAGTAAAAATCAATCCAAGGCACCCGAAAAATGTGGAAAAATTTCTTTTTAAACATTTTTCCACATTTTTCGAGTGCCTTGGATTGATTTTTATTGCTTGCTAATATATTATGTTTGTATGTTACTCACTTTATTCAATAACAAATAAATCTAAATGGATTATGCATGTTTATATAAGCTAATGAGTGCATATAGTACACTGCTTCTGAAGATAACAAATTAATTACAACTTATAATCTATTATATCATCAAGACTCTTAAAACATATTGGTTTGATCACTGTTTGTCCGAAAGAACCAGTTCGAGTAAAAAGAAAAAAGTGGACTTCCCATCACTAGTGGAAAATACACTGCATAATAGGGTAAAGGTTTAACACTGAAAAAAAAAACCTCTTAAATATACGCTCTTTCACACTCGTAGATTAAAATGTACTCCCGTTTTAACACTGAACAACACCAAAAAATGTCCCACTGTATATTTAACACTGAAATTTTTGCTGTGTATGATGATGGTTTGTTCTGTAAACAACTGAAAAAAATATTGCACTTTTGGGGATTTACAATACCTAACTTTAAATAGTAACAGTTCTTGACTCCAGTAAGCTACAAACACAAATTAGGTATCATTGGAAAGAAGACACTTTGGACTTTACTGTACTAAAAGGGGAAGTTACATGTTCAAAAATATAAAAAGTTATAAATTATGAAGTCATGAGAAAAATAAATTGTATTGTGTTCAATATTTGTTTTTCCACATACAAACACAGGAAAAAATTAATGTAATGTCCTAGAAAAAATATGACTTAAAAGCCAAGTGTTTCATGAGTGTATATTTCAAATTTGATGAAGATAGCATGTAAAATAAGATTTTTATAAAAAGTTTTTTGAGGCTATATTGGTGTCCTCCTTTCCTTCACCGTTAGAGGCATTTTCTCAAAACTGACCTTCCCAAACTAAAACATTATCAGTTGCTGAATAATTTGATCTAAATTCACAGGTTATGTATTTTTGGAAAGAAGACACTCTGGGCTTTATTATCCATCATCTAGAGTTTATAATGCTCAAAATGAAAAAAAGTTATCGATGCTTAAGTAATGTAAAAAAAATGCACCACACTAAACATTTTACTATTTCATAAACAAATATATAAAATTAGTCCTGAAAGAACATATAAAAAATAAAGTACTAAGTTGAAAGCCACACATCCCCTGAGTTTATGTTTTGAATTTGATGCCAATATAATGCAAAATTGAATTTCTGGAATTATTTTTCTGAGACAATGTCTTGTGATTTTCTCCTGCTCCTTGTTTGTGGAGAAGCAGTCTGATGACCACACAACTGTTTTAGTCTTTTCACAAACCACTTATTTGTAATTGTAAATTAAAATAATAGGCAGAAACATATAGCATGAATGATTTATTTGAGCACAAGAAGTACATTGTGTGAAATAAGTCCAGTGTATATGCAACAAAAGGGAGGCTGGTAATATTGACTTTGGCTTGAAATGTTTTATTATTATTATTATTATTATTATTATTATTATTATTATTAATAATAATTTAAAGCTGCTTATATTCTTGCAAAAATGAAACAAGTAAGACTTTCTACAGAAGAAAAAATTGAAAGAATACTGTAATAAATTCTGTGCTCTGTTAAACATTGTTTGGGAAATATTTTAAAAAGAAAAAAATTACAGGAGGGCTTAATTCTGTCTTTAACATTACGTGAAGCTTTATACGGTAGGAGAGCTTAACCTTGAATAAAACAAATCCCAGTTTCATTCTCAAAATCCCTACTACAATTTTCGTTTGTGCCCTCATCTGCACTGTGCAGTGTTGAATTGGGCTCCTCGGCGCTGGAGAGCAGGATGGGTTTTGACAGGGCGACCCCTTCTGCACTCCTTTGGAGCGGTGCGCTTGACAGAAACTCATTAATTATCTTGGGCGGGGTAGCATCTCGCACAGCCTTCACCAAAGGATGCCAGTCACCTGCCCACTTGAGCTGAAAAATCGTTAGAGACTCTTAACATTCTTGCCTACGTGTTCATCTCGTCAGTGGGAGAAAACTGCCTGCTGTCCAACACTGTCAGAGTCTTTTGTACTGGAGCCGAAATGGAGGCCTCGTTGAAGCTGAAATGGAGAAGACAGGTGAGGGAATGAATGAGATTGGTGTGTATGAGGGAGCGAAGCTCAATCGGCTGTTTAGTGGGGATGAGGCTCCTATATATCCTGAGACTATTGTTCAAAATTTCTTTAATCATTTACTTATGTAACACTGGAGGGTTCCGCTTGCCCTGCTCTAAACCAGATTTGAAGATGCTTCTCTGGCATGGGGAACATGACCTCAGCCTCTAGAATGAGCTGCTAATGCAACTCTTGGAGCAGAGTAAAGGCGTTTATTCGCACAGGCCTTACTAACTTGTATCTGTTACATTCACCAAGTAAAACCTCATTCCCATTCGGGTCACGGCACCAGTTTAAACATTTCAGTTCTATACAGATTTCTATACAATAATGAGATTTACCCACATAACACTGACTAGCTGTTAAAATCTGGGTCGTGGCACCAAAATACCCCTTCCGTTTCCTTTTTCTGAACAGATGCTGAAGGAAATAACATCTTGAGTCAGTCTCTGAAGGACAGGGGATTGAGATTTACTGATACAGTTCTTACTATATAGCCTTTGCGATACTACCCTTAGCCTCACTTCAATCAGGGTCATGGCACCAATCTAACATTTTCCGTTTTGCATGCTTCTCTCCATGTGATATTTGAAGGGATGCCTCTTACATGGGGAAATTGAGGCATAGATTGTATTCTAGACCATATTCTTAAGTGTCAGATTCTAATGTACTAGCTAGCCTCTGTTATACTGAGCCCCCTTAGTCTCAGTCCCATCCGGGTCACGGCACCAACATGCCCCTAGTGGTTCCACCACCTCCTGCTCTGAACAGATGCTGAATGACAGACTAATGTGTCAGTCACTTGAGGCCAGGGCTGTCAAATTTACTCAGAGCTTTTACTATCTAGCCTCTTTGATGTCCACTACTCTTAACCTCACTTTAGTCAGGGTCAAGGCAGCAATGTATCATTTCTGGATCTGCTTGTCTCTCTCCATGTGAGTTTTGAAGTGGTGCCCCTGGCATAGGATTTTAGGAAATGGATTTTATAGACCATAGCCTTAAGTGTCACTTATTAATTTACTAGCTAGCCTATTTTATACTCACCTGACTAAACTTCACTCCTATCTCGATCACAGCACCAGTATATCCATTCTGGTTCTACTCCTTCTGCTCTGAACAGATGCTAAATAACAATTGTGTCAGTGTTTTGAGGCCAGGGTAATGAGATTTACTCATACAGCTTTTACTATCTAACCTCTTTGATACTCTGCCCTAAATCTCACATCCATCAGAGTCATGGCACCCTAACGTTTCTCGTTCTGCTTGCTTCTCTCTATGAGAGTTTTGAAGTGGTGCTTTTGGCATGGGATATTGTGACATACAGTAGATTCTATAGACCATAGCCTTAAGTGTCCTCTGTTATCTCTTAAGAGCCTCTGTTATACTCAACCTACGTAGTCTCAGCCTCAGGTGTAATGCCAAGCACTGCCCAAGGACCTGTGGCTAAACATCTGATGCATATGGCACACTTTTCTGGAAACACTTCAGCAAATCCTCAATCCTTTCCTCTGATTGGTTTAAATATACATGATTTCTGGGAGTCGAGTGTACAGCAATCTTAACCTGGAAACAAGTCTGATTGGATAGAAAAATGTTTTATGAAAATATTTGTATCAGTCTACATCTACATACATGTTCTAGTGGTTTCACGGCAAAAAAAGAAAGGTGATTGGTTGATTAACCTGTCAGTTAAATAGCATTGTGGACAGTCCTTGGCCATTCAGAGTGGACAAAGTTCCCAGATCTTCAGCCATCAGTCTGGCTACATGAGACTATACTCATCCAAAAAAAACTCACTCCTATCTGGGCCATGACAAAAATGTGACCCCTGGTCTTCTTTTACTCTCATAGTTTGTTGTTCCAAACCCTTTTGTTGTTCTGTGGAGATGAGTGATATATCATACTCCAATAATTACAACTTCAACGATTTTAAAGTAAGAGTTTACATGAACACAGTTTGTCAGGCCATTTCCCAACCCAGGCTCATTCTGAAAACGTACCTCTATATACATTTCTGGAGACTGTCAAATACGTCCCTGGAGCTAAGTTTTTTTTTTTTTTTTTTTGCAGTTTTTTCCGCGAATCCACTAGAGGCCGCTGTGTACACTTTTTCAGATCTCAAATTTCTCTCACTAGTACCATTTGCACCTGCTGTTCTCTTGTAAATCCGCCAGAGGCCACTGCCGACTGACTGTTTGACTGTTCGACTGACCCACCCTCCCCCTTCCCTAAACCCAACCAATAGTATTCCAAAATGCACAGATTAACACACTTCCCTAAACCCGACCGACAAATTTAAAAAGCAATTCAAAAAAAGAAAAGCCCTCATCTGATTTTTACCACATTGTACCACACTCTCATCCTGTTATTTATTTTAATTCATTATTTGACTTCTTTTTTTGTCTTACCCGCTTTCTGGAACCGTTCTTTACTGGACTCATCGTTGTGGTCTTCTCCTCTCTGCGTCTCAAGTCCACGGACGTACATGGAGAGCTAACTGGACAAACTGGTGACAGGCGGATAGCCGTCCATACAGAGGTAAGCAGTGTGTTAAGCGCGAAACAAAATGGCGCCATACCACCCCGTATGGTTTCATTTTAAAAACGAAATCCAGCCATCTGTACTTTAGGCTACATAAATCACAATCTCCAGAATATAGGGCTACGTTTTCAGAATGAGCCTATGTTGCCATTGCCACAGTATAAGTCAGATGTGTATTAGCATATAAGATTAAAATAACAGAAAAAAAATCTATGCGATTACAGTTCTGTTCTACAGATATTTTTTATGTCCTCTATGAAGAAATTCATTCAAGACGTGGCGTAATTTATGTAACTTTTGTATGACCAACTTTCATTTTTTGAGTCTGTGTGCATGCATGAGTACTGGACCGTCCCCTTTAATTCTTACTAGATGTATTATTACTGGCACAATATGGCCAATATGATTCAGTGGTTTACCGCAGGTTTGACTGAAATAAATTTGCACCAAGCAGAGCAGAAAGGTCAAATAAAGGACGTTTAGGTCTTTGTGCATGCTCGTGTTTTCAGGACAGTGAGGTGGGTTTAGACTGAAAAGGGTAGAATGGTATTTTCAACTGTGCCTTGACCTGGTTTTTCCCAGTGTAATGGCATTGTATTACAGCCAGTTCCAGCTTACTGAGTCTTAAGATTGAGCCCTTTTGCAGTTCAAACTCCTGTGACATTCTGCAGGACTGCTTTGCTATGTCCTTGAGTGCAAATCGCATCAGATCTCTCACAAGTCTTTGGTTGACATTGGCAGCAAAAGATGCATCTGATTGGTCGTTCAAGGTAAAATCTAATTAAATATTCCTTGGCAAATCATTCAAAGAGTTTCTGTTTATGGTGCCACAAGGGAAGGGTTTGATAAATGGTGGCATCTTCGCTATATTGTATTTGCTTTAATATTTAAGTTTGAAAAATAGCCTTTTACATTAAAGTTTGAGTTCTTTTCACCACCGGGCCTAATTTCATGTGTTGCGGTGCAGCAAAAAACCTCCCTGAGGTATTTCAGACAAGCTGCCTGTAAAACCTCATGCATTCTTTGACCTTAAAACAATACAGTATATTTACTTAGCATGATGGATGTGGAGAACGGATCTTTAAGTGCCAGTGCATCTGAACAGGCTACAAGCCCTTGAGTCTGTGCAATACAAATCTAATTTCAAAGCAACGTTTTCCTGTCGAATATCAGTTTGCCGACACCCCAGTGAGCACGGCAAACAGAGAAAGATGTTGTTTTTTGACACTCTCATTGTTCATCTCTACATACGCCCCGCTAGCTTCAGTGTGATGAAGCAATTGAAATTGATCTTGTGTCTAATCGAAAGAAAATTGGTTGGAGTGGACGATTTCTCACATGACACATCAATCTCTTTCTTCTGCTGACTCCCCAGGGGAACATTTTACAGTTCCCAAAAGCTACCCTTGCAGCGTGGTTCATTAAGAAACTGGCTGTGATAAAGGTGATTTACATATATTTCACGCGGAGGCCGGAAATCCCTGTAGCTGAAGTGTAGCTTAAAATAAAATCTGATATTAGTCTCGCAAAATCGTTTATCTCTGATTATGGGAAGACAGACAGGAGCGTTTGTTTTGTTGTAGCCTATGAAGACATCGCAAATTTGCAAGGGGGCTAAATTCCATAAAGTGCAAATTGGGGCAAATCCGGTAAACTTTTACAACATCTTATTAACTTACCACCCACAACTCAATTTACAGTAAGCTAGTGCGTTGTTCCTTTTTTCCTTTTTTTGGCAGCAGTTATCCATTAGATGAAGTGGAAGAGCGGTTTATCTAGGCTTATTGCAGTTGTAATGTAATGTGTATTTATATAGGACATTTATCGTGTATGGCCATACACCTAAAACTCTTCACAATCATGAAAGGGGGTTTCTACACACCATCACCAGTGTGCAGCATCCACTTGGATGATGCCATGGCAGCCACAGGACAACAGTGCCAATGCGCTTACCAGACACCAGCTAATAAGAGTGGAGAGACAGTGATGGAGCCATTTTGGTGGATGGGCATTATTGGGAGGCCATGATTGGAATGGCCGATAAAGGGAATTTGGTCAGGACATCGGGGTTACACCCCTACTTTTTATGAGAAGTCAAGACCTTGGTTTAATGTCTCGTCCGAAAGACAGTGCTCACTGATAGTATAGTGTTCCCTTCACTTTACTGGGGCTTTAGGACTCAAAACGGACCGTTTGGAATTTGGTTTCAAAATGTAATTGTTTTCTTCAAGCCAAAACCAAAGATAGGGAGGTGTGTTGTGTAAATTAACTTTTTTGAAGAGTAAAAGTTGTATAAAAGCAAGTAAGCTTTATAAAGTTACTGTAAACTACTGTATAAAGCCTGAATTTTTTTTGTAAGCATATTATTATAGAACTTAATGTGTGCAAGTGGCTAATGTTGCAGAAATTTTTGTCATTTTTGCAGGTCCAATCGCTTGCATTTCTTTGAAAAAAATAAAACCGTGTCATTCTTGTTGCTAATTGTTTTATGCTTAATAAAACTTTGAACACTTTAAATATCTTTTTTTGTTAAGTCAGTATCGTGACTGATTTTGTTAGCTAATAGCAGACTGAAATTCCTTGACTTAAAGGATTCGTTTAACCAATAATGTAAATTTCTTCAACATTTACTCACACAAGTGTATATATACTTTGGCTATATATGAATAATTGTCTTCTGTTGAACACAAAACAACATGTTATGAAGAATGTGGAAAAAACTATGGATTGACATCCATAGTAGGAAATAAAAATATATTATGGAAGTCAACAGGTCACAGCAACCAAAATATCTTCCTTTGTGTTCAGCTGAAGAAAGAAACTTTTGAACAAGTGAAGGGTGAGTAAATGATGACAGAATTTTCATTTTTGGTTCAAATATCCTTTTTTCCCAGTCCCTAATGCAAGTAGTTCATGCAAAAAAGAAAACTCTCGCTGTCCGTAATTATTTTTCATGAGCCCCCTCCCGTGCCTCTTGTCATGTTTTATCTTTTGTTCTTAGGATGTGTTTTTCACATCTAGTATTTTCATAAGAATCTTTTCCCTCAATTTAACAGTGCTGGGAAAATGGATTGGTCTTAGATTGCTTATGTTCCTTGTGGCTTAAGCACATGGTCGGATTCTTGTTGTCTGGCACACACTGCAGCGGTCACTGATCAGACAGGGCGCTCATTTTCTGTTCTTATTCTCTGATGTGATAAAACCACAGCTTCTGTACAGCTCTGATTGTTTTTGTGCCACAGCTTATGCTGATAATCTGAAAGCTCATCGTCATCTGTGCCAAAATGAGACAGACTGATCGCTTCAAAAAAATCAGAGATTGCTGTAAAACCAGATTTTTTACTATAAAAAGACAAGTTTTAAGACCCTGTAATACACTCGGCACAATGTGGTGACAGACGCTACAAAGTGCTATTTTGGTGTTTTTTTTTTTGTTGTTGCTTTTTTGTTGTTTGCAGGTTTTAAACCCGGTGCAGGTTTTCATATTCTGAATCGTGTCGCTGTCACCCTTACTTTTTGAAGGTAGACATGAAAATGACATGTTCGATGTAAATGATTGACAATCATTCAGTGATTGGGTGCACAGATTTAAGCTTGGTCTCATTTTAAAGATGACAGGTGCCAGATTCTTGCTAAAGAAAAAAAAATAAAACAAAATTCAAATGCCTTTGTTTATAAAAATGTTAAAACAATAAATGTTTATGTGATTATAATACTAAACATAGGGTGACAGTGGAACAGCTGGTTTGAGTCCCAGCTGAGTCAGTTGGCATTTCTGTGTGAAGTTGGTGTGGGTTTCCTCATGGTGCTGCGGTTTCCCCCACAGTCCAAAGACATGCGCTATAGGTGAATTGAATAAACTAGTTTGGCAGTAATGTATGTATGTGAGTGTATATGGATGTTTCCCAATACTGGGTTGCAGCTGGAAGTTCATTCCGCTGTGGCGAGCCCAGATGAATAAAGAGACTAAGCCGAAGGAAAATGAATGCATAATACAAAACATATTCATTTTACAAAATATGTTTTAGCCTAAAAATTACAAAAGAATCAAAGGTAAATATCTAAACAAAATATATACCAAATTTGAAGTTGATATCTCAAAAAATTAGCTTTCTGGCCGCAGTTCCATACATGATCATAAGATAACATTCAGTTTTCAATGATGTTCATACAATGGAGCTTCCTATGTTTTAAGGCATGCAAACTGTGTTATTTCATACTTTTGACAATATATATAAACCAGGCAAAACATTCTGAGGTAGTATGGTTAGTAAGTAATAGTTTGATGGTATTTGGTTTGAATTCAGCCTCTAAAAAACAAATTTTTAGATATGAATTTTTAGATATGACACAAGTGTCCTTGTTGCAACTTAATAAATAACTGTCACACAGTAATATCTTTTAAAAACAGATATGGAAACTAGACTTATAAAGCTTTCAAATTATATATAGTTTGTTTAAAAATGTAACCGTAAATGATACCACAGGTTGTAGCGTGATAGTAAACATATTTTAATCTATAATTCTTCCTACATAGCAAAAAACATAAAAATCTTTGTAAAATATGTATTTAGAAGTCTTAGACCTTTCCAACAAAATATAACTTGTTATAAATAATTAGGATTTTATTTTAAAAAACTCTCGTAAACTTTACCATCTTGGTGGTGGGACACAGAAAACAATTTTAAATATGAAAAAATAAAGGTTTAAAATGTTAAAGATGATTATTATCTGCATGGTGGTCTGCGCGCTTCTACCTCATGCATGAGCAGATCCATTTACTTGCTAGTAAAGCATTCAATTTTTCCACTTACAAAGTCCGCCATAGCATATCTGCCATGGCACCACTGCAACTCACTCTTAAGTGGAATGGGAGATGAGTCTCGTTCACATTTGTTTAGTGCACATTACACAAAACACACTCATAACTCATTAATAAAATAAGGACTCTTTTAGATTATGCGCCTGGTGCACCGACCGTTTTTCCTTTCCTTAAAACAGCAAAAGTTGATTCAGACATGCCTCTGGTGCACCGTGTGCTTTAGACCATGCACTTAGATTGTTAAAATAGTAATGTTACAGCCTGAAAACAAGACAATAATAAACAGCTCTGAATCTCTGCAGCCGTTAAACTAAGGGGGCATTAAAAGTCAATTTCCGAGCTTGTGGAAAACGATGCCGACCACCACTGATCTCTTTCAATTAAATCGTGAATTACTCATCACCTGCTTCAGGATCACCTCATCAATCAGGAGTCCATAAACCGCATTTTGCAGGCATCCTAGGGCTTGTCACCTGCTGCTGCTGCTTTCCCTCTGCCAGCTCTGCTCGTCTCCCGCCTCTAATGTCTTTCCTCACTAATGACATTAGAATGTTCTGGGGGAAGAAGCGGCTGCTATCAGTGCAATTAAAGCACCGAGACTGTTTTCATTTGGGACTTTAGCCAAATGACTGGTAGCGCTGCTTCTGCAAAGACTTTTTTTTCTTTTCAAGAACTTTTAGGGTCATCCCCACTGCCCTTTCTAGACTTCTAGGGGCCATACGCAAACTTTTGTGCATAAGTAAAACCCTCAAAACGAATGTGTTCTTTCAGAGCAGTTTCATTGTTAAATAACAAAAATGTAAAATCATTTAGCCACTGATATAATAGCCATATATCCATATTTCAACTGCTTAAAGATATTAGACAAATGTTTGTTATCGGACCAACAATAATAATGTAAAAAAAAAAAAAAAAAAAAAAGCATTTATCGGCCGATATCAATATGGCTGCCGACATCTTGTGCATGCTGAACATTTGCATGCATGTTCATGACCCTTAAATGAGAAAAGGTCATAAGACATAAAATAAGACATTCTCAAAAATCAAAAACTGTACATAATATGACAGTACCTGATTTCAAGTCTGATTTATCTATAGTAACAATGATTCGATTGCATGTTTCTGTTAATTTAGGACAACTGACTGTGTTTATGTGAAAACATGGAAGACAATTTGACATACTTTATGGTATAATTCTTGCACCTTTACAGTTTAATTAAGGGACTGTGCTACTGTACTATGTACATGGCTATGTGTAATATGGCTGCGTGTTATCATTGCACCTGCTGCAGCCATATTACATAGTTTCCTAGCTGTGGACTGTTTTCAGAAACTGCATAAATATATGCCATTCATGTCAATGGGTTGTTGCTCGGATGTGGTTGTGGGTGGAAATTAACGAGAATTATTTTCATTATTTTTTAAATTTCACATTTATTTTATTTTATTAACGTCTACCCCCACCCCAGCCCTAAACCCAACCGTCACAGTAACGTAAAAATATTAGTTATTGTTACACAGTGTCATAAAAAAATGCTGCTATATTGATGTGCATATCGCCCTCCGGCCAGCCGCATATCCGATCAGTTGATTAGATTCAAAATGGCAAAACTCCACTGTGTAAATCTAGGGGACTTGTAAAATGAGCCTATTTCTAAGAAGAAGAAAAAAGGTCGAGTATTCTGTACTTTTGTCCAAGGCTCAAGTTTCACTTCCAGATTCAGTCTTTTTATTTTTTTTATTTTTATTTTTTTTTACAGCTATTTCATTATTTTACAGTAATTTTGATTCTGGTTAATGTCCAGTGAAATGGTTGTATTATCTATGCATTGTTATTTATTTTTTGAAAAAAATAGTGGATTAATAAATATGAAGTTAAGGTTTTCAAATAATGATGATGCTAGTTTGCCTTTTGTTTTTGCAATCATGCAGGATTTTATTTTAATTTTTAAAGCATGTTTATTTGATAATATGTCGACTACTGCAAATCTATTTTTAAAATGAAAAAGTAGAAGATTCCTTTAACAAGTATTACTTGGCGAGGGCTCAAAGAAAGTGCTGCTTCATTTTATTCAGCGGTGAATCTAGTTCCACTTCCAGATTCAGTCATTTTTTTAAAGTAATTATTTTCATTGAATTATTTTACAGTTTTTTTTTATTATTATTATTTTGTTGACGTTCAGTGACTTGCGTGGTTGCTTTACCTATGAATTATTATAATTTGTTTTTTGAAAAAAATTTTTTTTGCCAATCATGCAGGATTAAAAAAAAAAAAAAAGCATATTTATTGGATAATATATCGGCTACTCCAGATCTATTTCCAAAAAGAAAAAGTAGAGTATTCCTTTAACAAGTATTATTTACTTGGTGAGGGCTCAAGGAAAGTCCGGTTTTGTTTTAGTCAGCGGTGAATGTAGTTCCATTGCCAGATTCAGTCATTTTTTACAGTAATTATTTTTCATTTAATTATTTTACAGTTTTGTTTTTTTATTATTAGTTTGTTAATGTTTAGTGACTTGGTTGTTTTTTTGTATGCATTATTATAATTTTTTTTTTATTGTTGAATATTAAATATTGAGTTAAGATTTTTAAATAACAATGGTCCTCGTTTACCTTTTGTTTTTAAAATCATGCAGAATAAAAAAAAAATTAAAAAGCATATTTCTTGGATAACATTTCGTCTACTCCAAATCTACAATATTTCCGCAAAAAAAAAGAAGAAGAGTATTCCTATAACAAGTTTTATTTACTTGGCGAGGGCTCAAAGAAAGTCCAGTTTCATTTTATCCAGCAGTGAATGTACTGTAGTTCCACTTCCAGATTCAGTCATTTTTTACAGTCATTATATTATTTTACAGTTATTTAGGTTTTGTTAATGTTCAGGGACTTGCGCGGTCGCTTTATGTAGACATTATTATAACTTGTTTTTTGAAAAGAATAGTTGAATAATAAATATGAAGTTAAGGTTTTAAAATAATGATGCTTGTTTTTGTTTTTGTAATCATGCAGAAAATTTAGAAAAATGCATATTTATTGGTTTTCCCAGAGATGGGTTGCGGCTGGAAGGGCATCCGCTGCGTAAAAATATGCTGGATAAGTTGGCGGTTGATTCCGCTGTGGCGACCCCTGATTAATAAAGGGACTAAGCCGACAAGAAAATGAATGAATGATATTTATTGGTTAATTTATTGGTTATCGGCCTTCAAATCTATTTCCAAATATGTAGAGTATTCCTTTAACATCTATTATTGGCTTTTAGCGGCTCAAGAAAATAGTTGAATAGTACATTTGAAGTTAAGTTTTTAAAATAATAATGATACTTGTTTGCCTTTTGTTTTTGCAATCATGCAGAAACATTAGAAAAATGCATATTTATTTGGTAAATATATCATCCATCTGCCTCCAAATCTTTTTCCATCTATTCCTTTAACATGTAGTATCTGCTTTTGGCCAATGCTCAAAGAAAGTCTTGTTTCATTCTATTCAGGGGTGAATGTAGTTCCAATTCCAGATTCGGTCAGCATTCAGAACAACAACAAAGTGCGTAAAGCCATTTGCTCAGTATCTCAGTGGTGAATGGTTAGGGCAGAATCCATCGCAGCGAGGTGATGTGCATGTCCTTCTCCGCTGTTTTATTCATGCCAGTATCTATGGGTTCATTCTCACTTCAGAGGCGCTGCAATGCTCTGTCTGTTTATCAGGAGCTGATAGCGGAGGTGTAACTCATCACGGGATAAGGGCACTCATTGCAGCCAGTGAACATGAAAATTGGATTCAGATAGATAAGTCAATCTGTGGGCCGGATCGGTTTATGAGGCAGACTTAGAGCGACGAAACACTAATACATTCTTCTATACATATATTAATAGTAAAAGGAAAGCTTTAGTGTCTGCGTTATTGAATCTGTTTGCTTTTCTCGTTTCACACGTAGGCTTGTGTCGTGGCGTCGCAAAAATTTGATTTGCTTTGTAGGGCAAATAGAGCAAAGGAGTATTGATTATGTCATTTTTAGTGAATTATCTTACTAAGAAGCGTGTACGAGTTCAGCTGGTGTTTAAATTGCATTTGTGAAGGTAAAGATTACAAGGTTACCACCTCAAATGCATGTTTAGATTTTTAGTTTACAATCCGTACGTCTGTGTAACTGCAAAGAGCAAATGAACATCTTCCACGAAACCTATAAGTTCTTTTTCATTTCTCTTTTTTCTTTCTTTCTTGCTTTCTTTTTTTCAAAAAGCTCCTATAAGGTAATTGCAATGGCAAAGTCAATGGAGTGTGTTTATCTTGCCTCTCCACCCTGGGATTTGTAGGAAAATTCACCTAGTGCTTAATCTCGTGTGCAATGGTGCATAGACGCAAGGGGAAAAAAGTATTAGAAGGCAATATTTGAATACATTCCTAATCAAAGGGGAAGCAGATATGGATGCTATGGAGGGAGAGGAAAAAGGCCTGCTCTTTCTCGTTTACTGTAAATAGAGCATGGGAACGATGAGGGAAAGTACAAAAATGACACTTGTATATCTGCTTGTTATTCGTCAAAAGCTAGGCAACTACAAAAAATGGAAGAAACGTTACACAAAATATAGTATAGAAGAAAAAAGGACATTTTTCTTTCTTATAATGGCTGCACTTGTGTGTTTACATATATTTGGCTATATTTATATCAAAGGTATGTCAGAATTGCAACAATGAATGCAATTTCAGTTATTCGTTTTATTCAGTTATTTCTCATTTAGCCTGCATGACATTGTTTTGTTTTGTTTTGTTTTAATTTTTTTATTATTATTATCATTTTGATTTTATTTTATTTTAATTATTTTTGATTTGATTTGTTTTGTTGTTTTATTTTAATTTTGTTATTATTATTTTTATTATTTAAATTAAATTTATTTTATTTTATTTTTTATTTATTTACTTATTTTTGTTTAAATGTAAAATTAATTTAATATGTCAGAATTGCAATAACAAATGCTATTTCAGTTATTCATTTTATTCAATTATTGCTTATTTAGCCTGCATGAAAATCTTTATTTTACTTTTTTTTTATTTTGCTTTGTTTTATTTTGTTTGTTTTGTAGAAATATTTTTTTAATTTTAATTTTATTATAATTTTTTATTTATTTCATTGCATATTTGTTTTGTTTTATATTATTTAAATGTATAAATTAGTTTGTTTTATTTAAACGTATAAATTATATACATTAATGCATAAATATATAAAAAATATTTAATGTAATTTCACTATTACAATTACAGTATTTAATTTTTTATTATATATTGAATTTAATTCATGTTAATTACTGAATAGTAGCCTATTCATTACAATAATTAAGTAATTTATTCTGAATGTATTATCTTCTTATTTTCTGATAATGAAATAAATAATAATTTAATGTTTTTTTTGCATTGTTTAATGATTTAGCTATTATGAACTACAAAAAAACAAAAGTACAAAAATGTTAAAGACTGCATTCATGCATAATAATAAAGTACACTATATTGTTTAAAATAGTGCATTGTATTAATTTACAATATGCAACTTGAAAATGTTAAAAGTGCATTAAATACACACTACCTTAGATATAAGCATTCACTAAAAAGAAATGCAACATGTTCGACTTTTACAAAAATACATATATTTTATATTTCGAATATTTAAATAATATTTTTACTGTCACAAGTAGCTAACTAATCACTCTTCTAACCAGCTAACTACTGTAAATAGGTCAGATAACTACAGTTTATGTTGACATTCCGATAAACACTTATAAATGGAATCTACATCAACGTTTACTGTATTTCCCTGTGCATTGACTGAGGTTTCAATTCTCCAGCTGTTTGCTTTGTAATGCATGGAATTAAATCGATTAAAGATTATTTCATTTTACAGAAATCAGATGTGACATTTAGCTCATGCACAGCAATTACATATCCGATAGATCCAACGCGTCCAGGATGAAGAAGCTAATAGCTTGACTGAGAATAACTCACTATTGATCTCGAGGCTTGCATAATTCACACTCTCGCTCGATAGCCCGTAGTTGTGGTCATTCAAGGATATAGTTTGAACAAGGCTGGAAAGAATTAAATCACTGTTTGAGCAATCAGCACTAAAATAGGCTTTTCTGTGTTGTGGAGGACGCCATATCCTCAGCGTGTGTTTGTTTGTGTGTTTTTCAGGATAATTCTGTGTTAATCAATGCTGTGTGCTGATTAAACTTTATTTTTGCCATTTTCTTTTTTATTTAGACTCGGATTTAATTCTATCTGAACATGCAGTATCAGTTAAAATACTTTGTTAATGCTTTTAAGAGCCTGTTCTGCATTCCAGGGCTGTATTTATTTGATCATAAATACTGTAAAATGATAAAAGTGTGTTTCTCATCGAATGTAGTTTCAATTTTTCATCACCATCAGTCTTCATGGTGACACAGCCATTGAGAAATCAGCGTTTTATTCAATCATTCATTTTCCTTCAGCTTAGTCCCTTTATTAATCAGGGGTCACCACAGTGGAATGAATTGCCAACTTATTCAGCATGTTTTACGTGGATGTCCTTCCAGCTGAACCCAGTACTGGGAAATATCTATACACTCATTCACACACATACATTATGGCCAATTTAGTTTATTCAATTCACCTATTGTGCATGTCTTTGGACTGTGCATGAGGGAAACCAGAACACTCGGAGGAAACCCACACGAACACGGGGAGAACATGCAAACTCCACACAAAAATGCCAGCTGACCCAGCCGGGACTTGAACCAGCGACTGTCTTCCTGTGAGGTGACAGTTCTAATCACTGAGCCACCGTGTCGCCCTCAGCATTTTAGATACTGTTAACTTTCCACAAAAATATAATTATTATTATTTTGTTGAATATTTTTACTGTTAAAATTTGTGTGCACATTTTTACTATTAAACATGCAGAGCAAAAAACAAACAAACAAACAAACAAATAAATAAATAAATAAATGTAATGAATTTTATCCAAAGAGTAAGGTTAATAACACAGTAAATTGATGAAGTGAATAAATAAGTAAACACAGTAAATAAATCAAGAATGGGTATGTAATTTAGCCTATTTTCTATTCTATATTTATGCTTTTTCAGTATGATTCATGCAAACATGAAACAACAAAGAACAGACAGGCAACTCTTCAGATAATAATAATCTGTGCAAAATGCTGAATAAGGCATGGAAACAAGACCAAAAACAAGCAACATGGCAACATACAAGACAAACATGACCTACAAAGAGACTGCAATACATGTAAAGATAAAAATCGGATATGAACAAGTATAGTATGCATAGTCTTTAGAACTTAGTGAAGTTTGTTTATAAACTAACTTTGAGAGGAGCACATGATTATGATTGATCACGGCTGGTCCCACATTAACTAATGTATGATTCACCAATCAGATGATTCCTAACTCAATATAAATAACCAGAGTTTCTTACTACAGTTATCTTCAACTTGAAGAATCCCCCCTCCACCCCTACTCCTCCACCTTTCCCACTATAGGGTGGCTCGGTGGCCCAGTGGTTAGCACTGTTGTTTCACAGCAAGAATGTCACTGGTTCAAATCCTTAACAGGCCAGCTGTTGTTTCTGTGCAGAGTTTACATGTTCTTCCCATGCTCTTGTTGGTTTCCCCGGGTTTTCTGGTGTACTCCCACAGTCCAAAAACGTGTCAAGTGAATTGATCAATCTAAATTAATACTATAGTCAAACTCTTAATCAGCAGTATAACCCTAACCCATAGCAAATTGTAATCTGTCATCAGCTCTAAACAAAGGGGGGCAGTTCTCGAGACCTTCCTGAGCTCAAACTCCCCTCTCGCCCTGTAAAGGGGAGGGATCCCCGGGCTCAAGGATCTTAAGAGCTCAGGGTTCTCTCCCGAGACAGCATGCCAAACTGGCTTTAATCAATCATCAGCTAATTGTAAACTTATGTGAAACATTATTAGTCTTTATAGTGCACTCTTAGAAATAAAGGTACAAAACCTGTCACTGGGGCAGTAACTCTTTAAAGGTTACACTTTTGTACCATACAGGTGGACATTAGTACCTTTAGGGTACATTTTTGTAACTTTAATGTACTGTCAGGTACAGATTTGTACTTTTATAGATATTAATTTGTACCTTTAAGGACCTTTTAGGAACAATCTTTTTGAAAAGGTACCACCCCAGTGACAGATTTTGGACCTTTCTTTCTGAGAGTGTGTGTTAGAAAAAAAAAAAAGACAGGATGCCCCTTTTTATAAGGGTTCCGCAATGTGGTGTATCTTATTTTTTCTTAAAGTAAAGTGGAGGTACAGTAAGTCCAAGTAGCCAGTCAGAAAAGAGAGGTTTAACGTTTTTTCCCCCCAAAAACAAAGGATTACTTTCTAGGCTAAAATCATGCCATACTGAACAGGTAACCATACATTTCGGTTGAAACACTCCAAAAAGGTTGACCGACCATCATTGGGGCAGGGAGTAAAACACAATTGTAAACTTTAGCAAAGAACTAAAATATTTGTAACCAAAAACTCAAAAAAGCAAAACAAAAAAACTAATTTGTAAACAAAAAAATGTGCCAAGGTACCCTCTGCAGCTTTACACTTATCACATAAAGGGGGAGACAGAGGGATATGATTTCCTAAGATATAATTTCCTAAGCTTTGTTTTAGAATACTGAAAACTGTGTAATACATTATACTTATTTGTTTGTTTGTTTGTTTATTTATCTATTTATTTAATTATTTATTTATTTATTAATTTAATTTGACTTTTATTTATTTATTTATTTATTTTATTTTATAACTTTTATAACAGTTACAAACATTGTAATCAGATGGCAACATTTAAATATTGCTGTCTGTAATTGTCATTTGTGGATTGTGAAATGTTAAAAGCATTTTTCATTCAAGTTACAAACATTAGAGCAGCTAATATCACTGAAGTGATGTAAGAGAAAAAACAACTGGTACAAAAAAAAGTTTGCATTTAACATTTTTCTCCTTCAAACCACAAAAACGATCATTGACAGAAAAGTCTGCTCATCTGGCCTGCAAGCTTCAACAGCACATTCTATAATGTTAAAAAATGAAGTCAGTATTTGACCAGTAGCTGGTCATTTGGGGACGTTTGAACATATTGAACAACATGAGCAATCCTAAATAATCGTGTGCAGTTTTATCTACCTCAGGAAGTGGTCAACAGTTGACAATCTCAAAAGTTTTAGACCCTATTTACACCTGCATCTAGAATAGTGATCAGCTCCACAAAATGCATCTTAATTCTATGTAAACAAAATGTATGTAATGTACACAAATAGGATTATGGTCCAGGAGAGAAGGGTTGTCTCATAGGGAATGCCTCCTGCTTTTGTTTGTTGCAGGCATGATTTTGCACTTTGCTTATCAGCTAAATGCACCAAGGCCTAAACAAACACACTCTCTCTCAATAATGTTTGCTCTCTGTGACCTTTGCTATTCCCCCTTTTTTCATCAGATATCTCTAAATGTCTTTTATTATAGTCTACTATGTGCCGTTTCTATGTGTGGTTTAGTGCTGCTTAGGCTCATTGACTGAGGACTCTTGTGTGGCGGTAGGAAATAATAGTAGGGGTTTTGATATTTGTTATCTACATTAATTTTGTTTTAATTATGTGTTTCAGCAAAAACACTGAAATAGTTAGGAGGAATAAAAAAGAAACGGTCACAAGTTAACTACTGAAAGTGTATAAAAGAGATGACAATGTTATTTATTAATCTGGCAAATTCTTTGGTTTGTATTTTAGATGAGGTAGATTCTTGAAAATGAAAACCAGCACAACCATAATAAAATGGCTTATTCACTGTAAAATAAATTCTGGGTTCTGCAAAATTATTTCATTTTGTCCCATTACAAATCGATTTGTTAACTTAATCGTTTTTTATTAAATTTTTTTTTTACTAATTTGAGTATATTGAACATAAAAAACACAAACTAATTGTGTTGTTTCAGCTCATTTTAAAGATTCTCACTATATACAAACCCATTCTGCTGTTAGAGAGCTGCAGCTCATGGTAGGATTTATAATCTTAGTTGTTGAGTAAAAACTAAGCATCTTTTGAACTTGAACTGAATGAACTTGAATTCAATGAATTTAATTTAATTGGACTAAACTGAAAAAAAGGCGCCACGGTGGCGTAATGAGTAGCACGTTCGCCTCAAAGCAAGAAGGTTGCTTGTTCGAGCCTCGGCTGGGTCAGTTGGCATTTCTGTGTGGAGTTTGCTTGTTCTCCCCGTGGTTGCGTGGGTTTGCTCCGGGTGCTCCGGTTTCCCCCACAAGTCCAAAGACGTGGTACAGGTGAACTGGGTAAGGTAAATAGTCCGTAGTGTATGAGTGTGAATGAGAATGTATGGATGTTTCCCAGAGATGGGTTGCAGCTGGAAGGGCATCCGCTGCGTAAAACAGATGCTGGATAAGTTGGCGGATCATTCTGCTGTGGTGACCCCAGATTAATAAAGGGACTAAGCTGACAAAATTAATGAATGATTGAATAAACTGAAAAAAAAAAAAACTTTCGGCTGCATGCAACTTCTAAATCATACACACAAGCTGCTTCTCTCTGTTCAGCACTCAAAAATATATATTTTGCTGCTTGTTCAAAATACTTAAAAATTAGCTGAAACAACTAAATTCTTGAATTTTTTGTGACAACTTAATTGTTTTATGTTCAGTCTACTTAAATTTGTTAAGTTTACTTAATTTCTTTGGGACAACTTTTGTGTTTGGACAACATGAATGAATTGTGTGGAACACTTCCACACAATCAATCCATGTTGTACAAACACAAAACAATTAAGTTAACTGAATTGTTTTGACAGATTTATGTGGATTGAACATAAAACAATTAAGTTGTCTCAAGCAAGTATTGTTTAGGTTTTTTTTTAGCTCATTTTTCAATAAGTAGTAGGAACAACCAGCAAAAAAGAAAAGAAAAAGTTGAGTGTGGATCAGACTGTAAAAAAATTAACTTTTTATGTTGAGACAGACGAAGGGCACACATTCAGTAGGCAAAAAGCTTGTGGTGGATGCACAAAAAAAGTGAACCAGAAAAGTAGGCACACCACAGCTCCCAAAATATCAAAATATTAATTTATTTTCTCACTACAGGTGACATTTCGAGATTAAAAGCTTTTCATCATTTTAAAATGGCAGTTCATGTGTGCAACTGCTGGCAAAAAAATAAAAACATGCAGACATGTCTAAAAAAAAGAACTTTATAGTATACCATAACGATTCAGGGTATTGTATTTATTTATTTTTAACCTTTAAAATAATTATTAAATACCGTCTCATCAAACAAAATAGTGCAATTTTGCATATTGTGCAGTTTTCACACATTGACTTTTCCACAAAAAAACTATTTTGGGTTCCCTAAGGATCCTCATTTATCCTCACTAACCAGCGCTTAAAGAAACTTCATGTTTTTTCTTAATGTACAGAATATTTTAATCATTTCAAAAAGCACCTTTCCTATAAAAAGCAATGCTTATCTTAAATTCTTTTTTTTAAATGCATGACCGTAAAGATTTAGAGAGTAAGATTTTCAGATGTTGGTTTTAAGAGTATGCCTAATTGTAAAATACCGTATTAGATTTGTCAGTTCCACTTTTGCATTAACCTACACCAGCAGCAAAATCACAATAATACTATATAGCAAAATAACCAAAGGTTTGCTGTTTATAATATTGTCAAAAGTGAATTATACACTTCTATGGTCCAGCTGGAATATGTTAAATGTGGGTAATTAGGCATTAAGGTATAAACAATAACACCATGATTTTTTTTTTTTAAAGCTGTGCTTATACAGTATATATACTTTCGTTGCAAGTATAAAGAGGTTAATACAGGTTACAGAGCATGGGGATGTTTACTGCTTTTTTTTCTTTCTTTTCTTACAGTGTTTTGTATTTGTAATTAGCTCTGCTTCATTTTGATAAGCGGGATTTGTCCTTACAAGCTTGAATGGTGTCTTAAATGCAAGAAAAATAATGAAATAAATAAGTTTGGTCATGGTCCAGGTTAATCAAAGGCTGGACTCGTCAGCTCGGAACAAAGTAGAAACAGTGACCAGAATCGCACAACACGTAATTACCATTAAGAGTGGTGAAAATTTGCTGACCCGGGTCTTGTGCAATCAGCAACAATTTAATGGCAATAACTTGGAAATTACCAATGGCCGGCTTGGGGATAAATGAGTCATTCATGAGTTTAACACCTATTAATTATTCTGTCTCTCTGTCTGCTGCAAGACAAATTATTAGAAAAGTAATCGCTTGGCTTTTTCTGGAACTGTGAATTTATACACCTGGATCTTCTACGTTTTGTAAGATGGACACCTTGTTCATCTCTCCCACATCTTATATTTGATCCTTTTGTCATTCATTCATTTATTTTCCTTCAGGTTAGTCCCTTATTTATCAGGGTTCACCACAGAGGAATGACCCGCCAACTGTTTCGTCATATGTTTTACACAGCGGATGCCCTTTCAACCGCAACCCAGCACTAGGAAACACCCATACACTCTCACATTCACACACACATACGCTACGGCCAATTCACCTATAGCGCACATCTTTGGACTATAGGGGAAACCAGAGCACATGGAGGAAATCCACGCGAACACATCAAATTCATTATCATGTGGCATAATAAACATTACCGGTCAAAAGTTTTTAAACAGTAAGATTTTTTTAAAATGTATATCTCCAAACCTGCTCTTATTTGATCCAAAGTAGAACTAAAATAAACTTTAAAATTCTGAAATGTTTTTACTATTTAAACGAAATATTTTATATGTTTTTAAATTGTAATAATTATTTGTGATTTCAGAGCAGATTTTTTAGCATCATATACATTAATATAATTGCCCAAATAGAATTTAAAGTTTAGAAGGACAGCATTTGTCTGAAAAATTTAAATTTTGTGACTTTTTAAATTTCCTTGTCATCACGTTTGATCAATTTAAAGCATTCATGCTAAATAAAAGTAGTAATGGCTATAATTCCTTTACCAGTTAAAAACTTTACATAATATTAATAATAATAATAATAATAATAATAATAATAATAATAAATAATAATATTAATAATAAAAAAAATAATAATAATAATAACAATAATAATAATAATAATAACAATAATAATAACAATAAAGCTTTTTTTATTTCAGATAAATGCTGAGTTTTAAATAATAAAAGAACATTGAAAAATAAGTCAATCGAAAATTCAAGTGTTTCAGTTTTTACTATTATTGCTGTACTTTGCCTCAAATAAATTCAGGCTTGGGAAACTGGAGACTTCTATTAAAAATAATCATATATATTTAAACGATTAAATAATTAAATATATCCATCCATCCGTCCATCCATCCATCCCTATATATATATATTAAGGAGGGCTTAAGGATTTAGGAAATATGACAGTCATTTTCATGCTAGCTGAGTAGCTGTATATAATTAAAGTAAGATACATGACAAAAAATAACATGATTTTTTTTTACAAATGAAGCATGAGCACACATTGCTTTGCACCCCATAAACACAATCAAGCTTTAAAAATACACCATAGACCACCCCTTTAAAATGATTTAAAGATTTAAATGAACAATTAAAAAGTATTTTATGGCTGAACTGTAATCCTTAAATAGGTCTTTTAATATATCATCAAACCATTCTTATTTAAAAAAAATAAATCATAATTTTTGTTTCACGCTCAAAAAAAGCATGCTCTACTATGAGAAACATTCATACATTGAACCACCAACTTAGAATATGTTTTACGCAGCGGATGCCCTTCCAGCTGCAACCCATCACTGGGAAATACCCATACATTATCATTCACACAAATACATTACGGACAATTTAGCTTACCCAGTTCCCCTGTAGCGCATGTCTTTGGACTTGTAGGGCAAACCGGAGCACTATGTGAAACAGTGTGTTGAATTGAATTACAGTTCACGAGAGAACACAAGTATTTACTGTTTGTCTTTCTGAAATGGATTGTGATTGTTCTTTTTGTCTTGAACACTCAAGTGGACAGGAAGAACCCAGAGATGGTCTTATCGCTCGGCACAAAACATAAAGGTGCACATTTAGCATATTGACCGATTTCTTTCAAATTATGACCTTCCGAATGCATAGATAGGAAATGGTTGAGTAAAACTGGTCACATTTGCAATTCCCAGTCCTCCTTTGCACAAACAAAAAAACCAGGGTCTTGAAGTGACAGGAGGAAGGCAGCATCTGTGTGAGAGTGTGTGTATGTACATATGTGCATAATAACAGGCATTGAGAGCTCCACAGAAGTACAAGCTGTGGATGGAAATAGCTGCCAGACCTCTAATTGGAGATGCTTATATCTTTTCCCAGAGTTCAGTGTGTGCAGCTGAGGAGCTTTCTGATGGTTCTGAGACTTGCCACATCATAAACATTATAAACAATATATGTATTATATCAACAAAAGTGCATTAACTCCTTAAAGGCGCGCTGTATTTTCACAGCTAGAGGGCGCATATTCACAACAAACAAAGGTGTAGTTTGATGATGCCGTGATTCAGTGTGGAATTGTGGGAGTTGTGGTTCTCATTACATCTTACAGGACTACTGCAGAAATATGTTCATGCATTAAGTACTCATGCATGAGTTAAAGTATTCAAAACTTGGGCCCAATCCTAATTCGTAATAGTGACAAAAAATCTCCTTACTTCCGTGTGCAGCTATGCTGTCGTTGTAAATGGTGTATTCTGGGAAATTGTCTTACCCCTTGGTTTTAAGTGTGGTCCTGAAAAATCCAACCTAGGCTCATTCTGAGAACGTAGTCCTGAGTACGTTTCTGGAGGCCGCGGAATACGTCCTGCGAGGTACGTCTTTTTGCACTGTTTGTTTTCGTAAATCCACGAGAGGCTGCTACGGATCCTTTTTAAGATCTCAAATGTCTCTCGCGAGTGCCGTTCATGCCTGCTGTTCTCGTGTAAACCCACCAGAGGTCGCTGTCGGCTGACTGAAGGACTGACTGACCATTCAATCGACTGACCCACCCTCCCCCTTGCCTAAACCCAACTAAAATGTTATTGATTGACCCACCTACACACTTCCCTAAACCCAACCAACAACTTTCAAAAAAGCAATCCAGAATAAAATAAAAGCCCTCGTCTCATTTTTACCACATTTTCAGACTTTACCACATTCTCACCCTGTTATTTACTGGTTTATTTCATTATTTGGTTTCTATTTTTATCTTACCTGCTTTCTGAAAGCACTCCTTGCCGGACTCGAACCCCGTCATCATGGTCAACTCCTCTCTGTGTCTTGAGTCCGCCGACGAACATGGCGAGCTAATGGGACAAACTGGTTTGCAGCGGGAAAGTCGTCCACACAAGGCGAGTGGTCGGCTGGTAAGCGCAAAAAAAAACGGCGTCACACCGCTCCGTAGCGTTCGTTTAAAAAAATGAAACGCAGCCATACGTTTTCTCTGACCACGTAATGTGCGGCCTCCAGAAACGTTCGTGGGACTACATTTTCACAATGAGCCTGTGTTGGAAAAATCTCCATTTGAAGGGGTATCTAGCCCTTCCCCTTAGCCCTACACCTTCAAGCTAAAGAGAATTAGGACACCCCCACCCCTTCATATGAACTTGCAAAACGAGGGGGAAGGCTAAGGGGTAGAATTGGGATTGGGCCTTATTATTATGGTAGTTTGAAGCAGAGAATACTTATTAGTGTTCTGTTATAATGCTTCCCTGTGCAGTCTAATAAAACACACAACATATTAAAGCGTCTTTGGTGAAATCAAGATTGCGTGACGTCATTATCAGCTTGGCCACAAAAGAAACGATCAAATGGTTTGTTTAAACATACTTCAAAACATTTGAGATAATGTAAGTACATGATTCAGCACAATATATAACACTGTAAATAGTTTTTTTGGATGTTTTATTATTATTATTATTATTATTATTATTATTATTATGTTTTTAAATGTACTTATTGTGTATGGTTTTAAAGCATCCTTGCTAAATAACTTTACATAATAATAATAACAATAATAATAACAATTTAGCTTTTTTATTTCAGATAAATGCTTGAGTTTTAAATAATAAAAGATATTGAAAAAAATAGTCAATTAAAATTCAAATATGAGGGCATTACGGTGGCGCAGTGGGTAGCACTATTGCCTCACAGCAAGAAGGTTGCTGGTTTGAGTCTCGGCTGTGTCAGTTGGCGTTTCTGTGTGGAGTTTGCATGTTCTCCCTGTGTTTGTGTGGGTTTCCTCTGGGTGCTCCTGTTTCCTCCACAGGTCCAAAGACATGCACTATTGACCTTATTTTTCAATGTGGAAGTGAGCTTGTTTTTGCGATTGTTTTAGAACTTCCGATTCAGCCACCTATGGGAGAAATGACTAGGAATAATAAACGGCAGAAAACGGTCAAGCTACTCGCTCTACAAACAAGTGGTTGCATGACTATAGAGACAAAGTAGAATAATGTAATTAGAAAACATCAGTTTGCAACATCAAGCAGCAAAACGAGCTGTTTTTAACGTTTAAAAATGAATGGAAGTGAATGAGAGCTGAAGTATCGAGCCAAGAAGATTCAAATGGTTGCGCCCACTCGCATACGGAGAATAATTTCAATAGTTGAATAGGGTAAGCTAAATTGGCTGTAGTGTATGTGTGTGAATGAGTGTCTATGGATGTTTCCCAGATGATCAAATGGTTTGTTTGTTTGAACATTCTTCGAAACGTTTGGTATAATGTAAGTACATGATTTAGCGAAATATATAACAATGTATATGTATAACAATGCCGGCAGCTAGCTCTGAAACTCTCACATGGTCGCCCACTGAAGCTAAGCAGGGCTGCACTCAGTCCGTACCTGGATGGGAGACCACATGGGAAAGCTAGGTTGTTGTCGGAAGAGGTGTTAGCGAGGCCAACAGGGGGCACTCACCTGCGGTCTGTGTGGGTCCTAATGCCCCAGTTTAGTGACGGGGAGTCTATACTGCTCAGTGAGCGCCGTCTTTCAGATGAGGCGTTAAACCGAGGTCCTGACACTCTGTAGTCATTAAAAATCCCAGGATGTTCCTCATACCATAATTGGCTTCATCACTCTGTCTCCTGTCCACCAATCAGCTGGTATGTGGTGTGCAGTCTGGCGCAAAATGGCTGCCGTTGTGTCATCCAGGTGGATGCTGCACACTGGTGGTCGATGATGAGATCGCCCCATTGTGTAAAGCGAATTGAGTGCCCAGAAAAGCGCTATATAAATGTAAGGAATTATTATTATTATTGTATGGTGTTTTTTTTGGATGTTTTATTATTATTATGTTTTTAAATATACTTATTTTGTATGAGTTTGGCATATGATGTGAAATTTATTTGTTAAGATATGCTCTTATTAAGTAAAGAAAATGTAAATGTACTTGCAAAACATATCACCTGAGACAGTTAAAAAGTTAAACAGGAATTAAAGTAGACACACACACACAAACACACATTATATGGTGCTTAAAATCAGTAATTTTCTTTTCGGATTAGTCCCTTTATTAATCAGGGGTCTCCACAGCGGAATGAACCACCAACTTATCCAGCATACTGTATGTTTAAAACAGCGCATGCCCTTCCAGCTGCAAGCCATCACTGGGAAACATCCACACACACACACACACACGTTCACACACATACACTACGAACAATTTAGCTTACCCAATTCACCACCGTGGGGGAAACCGGAGCAACCGGAAACCCACGTCAACACGGAGAGAACATGCAAACTCCACCCAGAAATGCCAACTGACCCAGCCGGGGCTCAAACCAGCGATCTTCTCGCTGTGAGGCGATTGTGCTACCCACTGTGCCACCGTGATGCCCTAACGTTATTCATTTATCTTAAAACCCATTTAATGCATTTCCTAATGTATATTTACATCCCATAGACAGTCACCATGCATCATAATAATTTGCATTCCCAACCATTATATAACGATTTATTTTTTAATAGCATCAATAATGCACATTTCAACCCAGCGCTGACTGTCTTGACGTGTTATATTTGTCTGTGAGGTGTGTGTATGTGTCATGTAGTGTCTGTCAGGAGTTTTTAAAGAGCCGGTCGGTGTTCTGCGCTGAAACGCTCCGCTGCTCCCATGATGCTTTTTCTCCCTGTAAAATGCTTCGTCTTCTGTAAAACACCGCGTTTAGCATAATGAAATGTAGGAACCAATCACTGAGAGCTCAGATGGAATGCAGACTGACATCCAGTATATTTGCTGGCTGGGGAACAGTCTAATGTGGTTTACATTCACATCTACTCTCATAAGCTCAGAAATAGAGGAACGCCACGCATGCAGATGCTACCCAGCCTACTCACTTTATATTGGTAATTTACACACAGACACAAACGCACAACACACACTAATCAGGTACAGTCTGTGAAGCATATTGTATTATTCTGCAGGGTGTTGTTAATGATAATACAGGACATTTGTGGCTGTCCATGTGGGAAAATTCAATTCATCATTTTTTAATTAATTGTGGCACTAAATATAAAACAACGACGTTCAGCAAATTAATGCCAAGTTTTTGTTTGACTTGAGCTTTAAAACAAAAATGAATTATATTTCACAGTTTAAGCCAAAAATGACCGGTCTGTCAGATGGAGAAGTGCCGGAGTCAGATATGTAATTAAAAAGAAAGTTGACTGAAGATAGTTTGATCAACAGAAGCCAGCTTCAACACTCACAATGAGTTCGTAGGCCGCTCTGCTTACTACGGAAGTCCTAAGAGGCCATGCATTAAAATATATTTCTCTCTTGTTATGTTGTGATCACATAATATTTCTCGTGATCTTGACAAAACTCATTTTCTTGTGATCTCGACATAACAAAAAGTTGTGATCTTGATATAACAAAAAGTTCTGCTTATTCTCAACCTTAACTGCACATCTCTTACCATTTCTCTGGTCAGCCGCAACCCATTTAAACAGCACCTTTCTAGTTTCATGCGTTCGTCCATGATGTTTCGTAGGCATTTGCTTACATAAGTCAGAATAAGCAGAACTTTTTGTTATATTGAGATCACGACATAACAACTTTTTGTTATGTCGAAATTACGAGAAAATGAGTTGCTATGTCGAGATCACGAGATAATTAAGTCGTGATCACAACATAACAAGAGAGAAAAAATATTTGAATGCATGGCATCTTAGGACTTCCTTAGCTTACAGTGTCAATACATGAACAATTATACTCTTACATAACGCCATTAACTTCGTCATACATATAGGTGTTTAACCTGATTGGTTAAAACACAGATACACTTAGAAAATTTCCATGTGTGTGTGTAAAATATCTCAATGTCTCAATATTTGACCTCAGACCTGTGAAATGACTCAAAAATTAATACACTCTAAAAAAAAGGTGCTAAATAGCACCAAAACTGGTTCTTTGGTCGTAACGAGGGGGGAACCTTTTTTGGTGCTATACAGCACCTTAAACAAATAGGTGCTATATAGTACTTTTGTCAAATGGTGCTATATAGCACCTATATTTTAAGGTGCTCATAATGTTACTTTACCCTTTCCGCAAATAAAACCGGCATAAGAGTTATGAGAATTAGCTACAAGAACAAGTGCTTACCAGTAGTAGTGGTGCTATATGGCACTTTAAACACCCCAAAGAACCACTGAAAAACCTTTATGGTGCTTTAAATGTTCTTTACACAGTAAAAGTGCTATATAGCACCCTGACCACCTTAAAGAACCACTGAAGAACCTTTATGGTGCTTTATAGGTTCTTTACACAGTAAAAGTGCTAAATAGCACCTCAAATATCGCAAAGAACTTCTGAAGAACCACTGAAGAACCTTTTTTTTAAGAGTGTAGAACACACACACACTCACACACTCAAAATACAATCTGTTTCTTACCCAAGGCTGAGTGTACTCTCTTAGTTTTGTCAAAACTGGTTAAAAACGGGTACAATCTACATTCAAACTGGCAGCTTACATACAAAGGAATTAACAGATTTAACACATAAAATGGCAAATAACTCAGGAAACAGTTGTTTACATTTCTTCAAAAGTTCAGGGGTGTGTTCCCCAAAACCATTGTTAGCCAACTAAGGCCGCAAGTTCCGTTGTTACAACCATAGTTTGTTGATTTGGTGTTTCCCAAATCCATCGTTCTGACAAATATTCGTAAACTGTGTCGCAAACTTTTTACGCTTGCAGCTGCACCTCTAGAGCTGTAGTTATAAGCATATTTTCTGGTTGAGTTCTATTCCCAGTTATCCCCCCTATGCTCTATTCATATTGTAGAACATTTCAACATTTAAACTTGGAATGATTAAAAAAAAAGTTAAGTCATCACTCTTAAGTGTAATTTACTTTCAAATTATTTTTTACAGTTCAGATTTAGCGATCTTCCTATTGACAATTGCATTACCTTCGGAGTGCACGTTGAAAACATTTATTCCATTTTGAACCCAGCCGTGGCTCTATTATTTAAAAGTGGAATTTAAGTTACATCTGCAAAGCTTGTAAAAACAAAATATTTAGCATATGTTAATGCTTTTAACTTAAAGTAGGTTATTTATTAAGAAATGTGTCTGTAGCTTACTGTATATGACATGGGCCTGTTGGTATGAACATTTCTGCAGTGGTTTGAATGTGTCAAAGTTGTTAAAAAGTAGACTAAAAAAATAATAATAAATAAACAATATCCTTTTTAATTCTATAATAATAATAATAATAATAATAATTATTATTATTATTATTATTATTATTACTTAAGAAATAGTCTACTGTAAATTACAACTATTAACAATTTAAGTGATTTATGAGATTAGAATATGTGTATTGGAATATGGAATTTTCTCAATAATATTTTTAAAGGAAACATTGGCACTATATGTGCTGTTTACAAATGTTTTCAGTTAATATGGAAAATGAGTGCATGTATTTACCAAAACTAATATTGGATTTTTTATTTTTTTTGTGCATGTGCAACACTCGTCACTACATCGTTTATTTGCCACATGATGCATCGTACTATGATAATTCAGCCATGAGTTATGCCGTTGTTTGGAAAACGCACACCAGGTCCACTCAAGAGGTCTCCATGACCTCTGACCTGGCTGAGCAAACAAATAATTTGGCATACAGAAAAGAACATGCAAACTCCACACAGAAATGCCAACTAATCCAACCCAGTACTGGGTTTCAGCCAGAAGGGCATCCGCTGTGTAAAACCTATGTTAGATAAGTTGACGGTTCATTCCGTTGTGGTTACCCCTGATGAATAAAGGGACTACGCCAAAGGACAATGAATGAATGAATATTATTTATAACATGACAAGATGTAACATGTCAGTTGAGTTAAACTACCACAGCACTTGAATGAACCAATCTTCCTAAACCAGTAGGTGGTGAAAAGGACACCTGTAGTGTTTGCTGCCAGCTCTGAACCACAAAGGCCGGTTTTGTCCCCCATGTCTTCTTTCCCTTGGCTTATTTTCCAGCGGTTGCCAGCTCTCATTCCTGGGTGGCACACGGATGCCACGCTCGCCCCAGCGGAGCTGTCACTCAAACCCCCGAGGGCCGCAGGGCAATTTGAGGGCGAGAGGAAGTATTTGGAGTGTAATTATTTTTGGAGGATATCGACGCCCCCTCTTTAATTTCCCCTCGAACACTTGTGATATTTCTAGCTCCAAAAATGGACTTTATTAACCCCTGCCATTTCGGGCGTCTCTCTCCGCGGGCTCTCATGCTGCGCAGAAAAGCCTCAAAAGAAGCATCTGCTGGCCTTTTCACTGCACCGTGTCTCCCTTTTAACAGCCAAACGACAGAGCACAATTTTTCATCCTGTCATGTAATGAGTGAGAAACGCTCGCAAACTGATTACCGGGGGAAGGACTCTGTGACATTTTCATCGCACCGATTTTTTTTTTTCTCAATGCTTGATGTGTTTTTGTAGTTGAATGTCACTACGGTGCATCACAGTTTTTTCCATTTCCATAAAAAGTAAATGGGGGTAAAAAAAAGTGTTACTTTCTTACTCAAATTGGTGATTATTTCTATAGCACCTGCATCATAAATATGAAACAGGCGGTATTGCGTTTGCTCTGTTGCTTTATTCTCTCTTTAAGTGTGCATTGATCAATTTCCAGCTTCAGTGAGGATGGGGGAAAGATAGGAGGACGCAAATTGGAAGTTGTTTTAAGATGCAGACAGCTCCTGACTTCTCCCTCCACGGCCTGTCACATCTCCAAGTCCCACTTTGCATGGCAGAATAGGTTTTTGTAATAGAATTCTCCCCGCAAAAGGAGGTTAATTACATTTCTTCTTCTTCATCTCCTGCACCTTTTTCTGCTTTCTAACACTATCTCTCTTTCTCCCTCCATCCATCTCCAACTTTCTCATTTGTGAGAAAAAGAGAGGTGAAAAGGATTGCAACATTTTTATTAAACATTACTTGGGTGTAATCGATTAAAAGAAGCAGTGAAGTATTTATAATGTTGATGTAATGAGCCATTCTTAATCCCAACACAGGCTCATTCTGAAAACGTAGCCCTATATACGTTTCTGGAGAACGCAAGTGATGTAGTCAGAGTTACCTATGGATGCATTTAATCTTTAAAACAAACGCTACGGGGCGGTATGACGATATTCCTTTTCGCGCTTACCAGCTGACCGTTTAACTGCACGTGGATGGCTTGTCCGGTTGCTCAAGGTGTACGTCGTGAACTTGAGATACAGAGCGGAGTTATTCGCGACAATGGGGTCCGAGTTTGGTGAAAAACGGTTCCAGAAGGCAGGTAAGAGAAAAACTGTATCAAAAACATAAAATAAACAAGTAAATAACAGGGTGAGAACGTGATAAAATCTGAAAAAGTGATTATAATCAGGGGGCTTTTCTTTTTCTGGATTGCTTTTCAAAACACCCTTGGGTTTAGCGAAGGGGGTGGGCGGGCCAATTGATACTTTTTAAAATACTATTGGCTGGGTTTAGGGAAGGGGGAGGATGGGGCATTGGTTGGTTGGTCAATCAGTCAGTGAGTTAGTCAACAGCGGCTTCTGATGGATTTACGTGAAAACAGCAGGCGTGAATGACACTTGCGAGAGATATTTGAAATATCTCAAAAATATTTTTGAGATATTTTGAGATATTTGATATATCTCCAAAAGCACACACAGCTGCCTCTGGCGGATTTGCAAAAACAAAAACTGCAAAAAAATGAAAAAAATAAAATAAACAGCTCCTGGGATGTATTTTGCTCTCTCCAGAAATGTATATAGGGCCGTACATAATCAGAATGAGCCTGAGTTGGTTAATCCGCACTTTCAAATGTTTGGGGAGCATAAGACTCATTAAATTGATCAAAATTAAACCGAAATAAAATCTATTTTCAGTTACATAGAGTAAAGATGCTGAATATTCAGATTTGCCTTCACAGGAATAAGTTACATTTTAAGATATATTAAAATAAATAAGAAATAAATCAATTCTGAATTGTTGTAGTTTTTACCTATTTTTTTTTTTATAATATCAGTGCAATCAAACATATTTAAACAATATTTAAAGGGTTACACTTTACAATAATATTGTAATTATGTATTTTGTAACATAAACTTTCAATTAATAATGCATTTATTACAGTATTTTTTCATTTTTGACAACATTACTTAATGAGAATAAAGTTGTTCATTGTTAGTTCGTTAAATCGTTGTTGGGCATTAACTAATGTTAATGATGCATTAGTAAATGTTGAACTATGATTAATAAATGATGTACAAGTATTGTTCATTATTAGTTCATGTTAGAAAATACATAAACTAACATTATCTAATGAAACCTTATTGTAAAGTGTGAGCAAACAAACAAACAAAAAAATCAACATTTTTTTCCATTGCAAGCAAACATTATCAGCCAAAATTTATGAATTTGTCCCCATTTATATATTATTATGGTACAAGAAGCTTGCGCTCCAAACTGTTATGAATGTGAATCAGGATCATTTGCAGAAGTTCATTCATTTATTCATTAATTTTTCTTTGGCTTAGTCCCTTGTTTATCAGGGTTCACCACATTTATTCCACAACTAAGCCGCCCTGTATGCCCTTCCAGCCGCATCCCAGTGCTGGGAAACGCCGGAAGCTGTACAGTAGATTAAAGATAACACTTTTATAATGCTTAATTTATTGCACTTTATTTTGTGTATTTTATTTTAATTCATAAGAACTCAGTCTATCAGCAATGGGTTAAATTTTAGTTTTGCCTATACATATATACATATATATATATATATATATATATATATGCAAATTTATTTAATAAT
>CAIGQQ010000001.1:7242388-7289497 GCA_903798035.1 Danio albolineatus | reverse complement strand
CATATATATGCCTAATATCTGATGGCCTGAAAGTGATACATTTTTTATAAATTGTTACATTTTGGTATTTTTGCAGCTAGCCCAGAGACTGTTCTGTACACCATGATTTTATATAAAATACACTTTAATGTGTGATAGGACTAAAAAGTGGTCATAAATTAACATTTTCTCATTTCAAATGAGTAGCATCTTGGACCCGGAAACAGTATTTCATACGTCACCGAAACGCCACCACTTAATATGCAGATAAATTCCTATAAATTAGCCACTTAACTGACAAAACGTATAATAGTTACGTTTCCTCATGGGATCAGGCTGGATGGTTTGCAGGAAGAGTGTTGTGGATACACTGAATAACTTAACTAGTTGTTCAAAAGGGTAGGTTACCCCCCCTCCTCTCTTATGCACCAGGCACATTGTTCGAAACACTTCAATTTGTACAGATGGCTCTTTTATATATTTTTATTTCTACAGACACATACTCTATATTGAAAGTCTTAAATATTTAACATTTGCTTTTATTTTCTATTCTATCACTTCTGTTTCTCCGTACTTTAGATTCTATTGTCATTATTATCAGGCAACACAGTGGCTCAGTGGTTAGCAGTGTCGCCTCACAGCAAGAAGGTCGCTGGTTCGAGCCCCAGCTGGGTCAGTTGGCATTTCTGTGTGGAGTTTGTATGTTTCACAGCATGTCCCACGGCAGTCCCTCTAGAGTTGCAGGTTTCTTCGGTGGCCAGAGAAACCGCAGCATAAATATGGTAGGCCTTGAATTTGTACAGTATATGGTATTAGGTCTTGTGACATTAACAACTTGTTTGTAATAAAATCTTCAAAAGACAGCTAAACTAGCTTGGTAAAGTTAGTTTTACATTTGATATTCGCCGGACATTCGCTTATGCAATTTTAAGGATCTTCTGCGAAGTACATCGACATTTATAATAAAATTGTTAATCTGGATTTCATTTTAATTTACAATGTTTATTTGATTGATTTTAAATTGGCAGGAATTACCTTCCATATATGACTCTGTTTGAGACAAATAATATTTGAATTTAAAAATGTTGCAGCATTCAAAGGGGTCATGAACTGGGATTTTAGAAATATTTTGTACATTTACAAAGAAAATATCTTGTTTTCTGACATCCTCATCTGTTTTGTGAGAATTGCGTTAGAATTTCTACTGATATGTTTAAAGATCGGGTTCTTAAAAGTTCAAGACCTTTTAGATCAATAGTTTTGCATCAGAAGATCAAACGTATTGTCATGAATGGGTGTTCATTTTGTTTTTCCTATATATGCAATTTTTTTTTGAACTCTGTGACTGCTGGTGGCCAATGAGATGCATTTTATAAATCACCAAAAACCACCGTTTCAGCTAAAACCCATATTTAATGTTCCACTGAAATAAAGTCAACTACATCTTGGAGAACCTTGGGGTGAGTAAATTAACATCAAATTTTAATTTTAAGGTGAACTGTCCAATTGAATGTAACCGGTAATCAGTATGTAACCTAATCCGAGCTGTTTTACCATTAGCATAACTGTGTCCATCCATCGCAGCGAACGTGTTTCTAATCTTCTTTCTAATAGCTGCCGCTTTATGTATGTGTATCTAGCTTAATCGCTTCACGCTCGTATGCTAACATATGCTAATCATTCTTCATTGTCCACAAGGCAGGCTTTAAAGTATTGCTGCGAAATCTAAAATTAGGATGTTATTTTTATTTTAAGTGGAAGAGCTTGAGAATGCTAAAGCCTCTTTTTTATTGCTCACTGTAAGTTTCCTCTGACGCTTGAGCACTTTTAGAAAGCCAAGAAGATGACGTGTCCTTTCAGATCAGGAGGAGGTTTGGGGGGAGAGAGAGAGAGAGATAGCTTTTGTGCTTTCGTGAGTTTTCAACTTTGAAGGTATTTGCTGCTGTTCTTCTGAACGTTTCTCATCCTCTATTTGCTGTAGCTAAATATAAACCTTGCTGTTTTATACACTGGCCATTAGGTAGTCCATACAAGTGCTGCCATTTTTTTATTATTTATGCTATCTTTATGGCATATTCAGCAGTGTGTTGCAAATATTCCTCAGAAATTGATTGATATTGACCTGATAGCATCACACAGTTGCTGCAGATTCGTCAGCTGCACATGCATGATGTCCCAGGTAGCAATTCTGGCCCAGATTCGGCATAAAGCTGGCACAGCAAGCATTCTTCCGGCACTGGCATACTAATTTGCATTCATTTTTACCTAATTATCCCAGCGACTCCTATATGAATCGTTCAGTGATTCATTTGTTCCAAAACCCCTCCTTAGCGCGATGCTAAACTGCGCTGATTGGAACGATGACCCAGTCTGTTGCGATTGGTCGACATCATTCAGTGTGAGAGAATGCCCACCACGGCTTATCAATATTGAAGCAGTCATAGTATGTGCGTGAGCATATCTGCCAACACTCGTTTTTCCTGGGAGTCGCCCGTATTTGAGACACCTCACCCCCGAAACTAACCCCCCGGTCTCCCAGCATATTACTCTATTCTTAACCAGAAGTAAAAACAATGACACACATTCAGTATTAGTGCACACAGTGGCAAAAGTTGAACCATTATGAAACAGGGCCACCGCACGTGTGTAGGAGAGCTGATGTAGCCATAGCAACAACAAACAGGAGAGGAACACGAGTTCACAAACACATTTTATCTGTAAACAAAGCATCACGCGTCACGTTTACAACGTGCTTTTAGACGCAATATGAGAATACAAGTTAACCAGATACACTACAAGTGGTTAAAAGTTACAAAACACAATAAAAATGCATCATTTACAAGCTAGAGAAAACAATGAGGCAACCGTTTTAATCGCACTTACTCACTTGTTGGATAGCAGGCCATGTCAGGCCACCGGGAAATGTACCGGTGCTCCCTATGGCTAGTCCACGCCTGCATACATCAAAATTCTTTTCTGATCCTTCCTTTAACAAACGGTGCTCTGAATCCTCCGTTGTAAGCGTGTAGATTTCAGAAGCACTCCTCAGAGGGAACACAGCACAAGGCTGGGCTATAATGCTGAGGCATTTCTGCAGAAATAAACCTCAACCACTGACTCCTCACAGTCTCATCTCTGGTTCATCTGCACACTTCCAATAATATCCAGCTGAGCACAGTGCTCTTCTCTGTGTTGCCAGATGTAGCTGACTGATTCCAGTCCAAACCCTATCCAAAAGGTTATTACCTGCACAATCAAATTCAGAACCGCCCAATCTGGCAACCTTTGCTCACGCTGTTGTTTGTGGGTGGGGTTGGGTTTTTTTCCCCCGGTCTGCACGTGCACAAATGGGCGGGGCTTATGTTTTGTGTTCACGTCATTCCGAAATGGCTAAAGACTCGCAAGCACAGCGATTCGTTTAAGGAACTATGAGTGGACTCTTTTATAGATGAATCGATAGTTTTAAACACTGTGCACTTTCAGATTTAAGCCTTGGCTGGACATTTCACTTCACTTAGAGCTGTGTTACACACTACATGCAAGCTCATTTTCAAAAACCCATAATAGGGGCTCTATAAGGACTATGTCAGATGGTTCACCTGACCTTCTCCCTGACTCGCCTTCTTCCGTGGATGTTTCCCCTCTCCAATGAATGTTTCTCCTGTGAACGTTTCTCTCAAACCTGTGGATGAACAAGCTATCATTAAGGGAAGTGACTTTATGCGATGTCTTACATCTTAAACAACATTCCATCTGCTCATCTGCAAAGACTATCACTTACCTTCTTCTCCTGTTTATTTATTCTCCTGCTTGTTTGAATAAATTGATGAAAAGAGATAATCTTCTTTGTGTGACCGTGACACATGCCTAGAGTCCTGCAATGTCATTAGGTATCTGCGTTAACAAGCCATTGAACGGATTTATCTAAAAAGTGGCAGGAAAGGCAATATTTGTGGAAAAACAGCTCAAATAATCATCTAAAAATATCGGTATGATTCCCAATGATGCAATAATGCACATTTTTATTATAATAAGTCACCTTCCCAACAGACTTGCAAAGAGTTAAGTGGCAATATTGAATTTCAAATTATAATTCCAACACCACATACAGTAAGCCACTTTAAAACGATGAGCACTAAGAACCGGCAGCACATTCCTGCTGACTCCTCAGTTTATCCTGGAAGGATAGAGCACAGTTCTCACTCCTTTGGGTATCGGAAAGAAAATCACAAACAGCATGGCAAACACAGATAAGCCCACAATTCTACATATTATTGACAGCGGCATGAAAATCACGGCTGATTGGACTAATTGAAATTCATGCACGAGTCATGGCATTTAGCTCGCTTTCTCTCCTCCCCACAGTGCATTCATCCAGACAGCATGAAGGATGGATGTTAATTAGTTAACACAAAAATACCAAGCTCACTATCCCTGGATTCCGCCTCGGAGAGAAGGAGGGGTGTTCGGTGACAGTAGATTTGTTTTTGAAAAAGAGTCTTTCAAGGATTCTGAAAGGCCACAGAGGACACACCTCATTTCTTTTCTAGTATACATTATTGTCCAGAAAATGAGCTGAGCACACACTCACTGCCCAGCCATGGCATGATGCCACTGCAGGAAGTGTAACGGCACCCACAATGATTTCACACCACCATCATTTGCTCGCCCTCCTGTCATTCCTGACATTAGAGCTATGGTGAATGATGACAAATGATGGTCTTTCTGAACACAGATGTATATATTTAGCACAATGTCCAAGCTGTTTTTTTCTTACAACAAAAAGTATCAGTAGTACTGGACCACTGCATCTGAAATTGCAAAATGGTAATGCATTTGATTTTATATAGAAAGAACATTTGTAGTATGAATAAAATTTAGACAACATCTGCCATGTTGTCACTGTCCATCATATGCACATGTCAGAATAATACTGGAAGAAATACATTATCTGGGTGCTTTTTGCCTATTTTTATGAAGACTATGAATTCTGACACACTGTAAAAAATAAATCCGTAAAAAAAGTAATTTCACAATTTTACCGTAAACTAACGTATTTCATTCATTTATAGGGGTACTGTTTCTGTATTTTGAATTACCAACATCCACACACCTTTTGTTACACAGATAGACATGTTAACACAGCCATATGCAGGTGGTGATGAGAAAGTTACATAAAAAAAATCCAATCCTCATCACAAGCAACTTTTCCACAAGCAGAAAAGTGTATCAGTGTAAAGAAGGTGCTCTGTGTCATTCACACAGCTAATAAACACCAGTATGATAAGACGCATAAAATTAAAGTCATGAATTAAATATTATCAACATTAGATGTAACAAAAATCTCTAATGTACATACAGTATCTGATGGGGAAACAGCTAAACGGTCCATAATAATGCCAACAAAAAGCATAAAAAGTGATGTGCCATGCTGGGAATTCTGGGAAAGTCAATTTACACTTATTCACTTTATATATTAAGGAAACATACTGTTTACCAGGTTACGGATTTTTACTGTAGCATTTTTACAGTTTTTTTACCGTTGAAATCGTGGGCATTTTTTCTTACTGTGCATACTAATGTGTATTGCTTTTCACATAGTTTATAGTATGGATGTAGGCCTTTACAGATGAAAAAAAAAATGCTGGAAAAAGGTTGCTGTAAATTTTACAGTATTTCTGGTAATTTTGGTTGCCAATAATGCTGTAAAATTTACAAGTGCGCTGTTTATTAACAATTACAATTGTGCTGTAATTTTACAGCACAGTTGTAATTGTTAATTTACAGCGCACTTGTAAATTTTGCCAGCAATACTTTAAAAATGGCCAGTAATACTGTAAAATGTACAAGCGCATTGTAAAATAATAATTACAATTGTGCTGTAAAGCTACAGCTCAAATGTGATTGTTTATTTACTGTAATACTGTATTTTACAGCATTTTCTTACAGTGTAGGTATTAAGGCTGATTTATACTTCTGCATCAAGCACAAGCATGTGGTCCGGTGCGGCCTTTTACGTGGTTGTATAGCCCTCACCGTGGCTGACATTAAAAAATGTAACTACACATCACAATGAAGCATAGTGCAAGCTCTGTGATTGGTCGGCTTGGTAGCACTGACAAGTGTGGGCAGTGCTAATAGCCACGATCCCATTGGAGCAAGTGTTTACAACTGTCGAGTTCCGTGAAGGAGCTCCAGATGGACACTTTTGATTTGTGTTTACCTTATAATTAAAGTTGTTGCACATCCGCCGGCTCCCGCTTCTGAATAAGTGAGTTTTAGCTACTATTAGCATTCAGAAAAAAACAAAATACCCGTGAAGAAACTAAACACAGAGGAACAAAACCTACTGCCAGCTAGCGTTTCGGAAGTGTTGTTGCAGAGCAACACAAACAGCATGCAGATGTATTAATGCACAACTACACGCAAGGCAAGAGCTGTGGGTCCACCGATCACTCGACGCACAAGAATAAATCAGCCTTTAAGCTAAAAAAAAGAGAGAAAAGTTATAATAGGAAATATTGTAAAAGTCCATTTACCTCATTTGCAGAATACACAAAGTCACATTATGTAGGATTTTTTCATTGAAATATCCAAAAACCACTACAACAGTTTTATATATAGCTGAATTATGTACATTATACTGTGATTTTAAATAATGTTTACAAAAAATAAAAAAAATTTAAGTAGTGAATTGGGCCACGTCCTGTGACGTCTTGCTGATGAGGCTGTTTGGTTTTATAGAAGCTTTTATACAGCTTTAATACGTTGTGTGTTTTATTAGACTTCACAGAGCAGCATTATAAGAGAATCCTAAAAAGTAATTAGCATCATAAAACAGCGTTGTTTCTTCCCCACATGATCACGACCGATAGAACCAGAAGCTGTCGACTGTGGCATAATAAAAGCTCTGCTGCTTTCGTGTCTTTTCGCACTCGTCTCTCTTCAGCAATTTCCTTACCACCCATGTTTTGCTTTGATTGCTTTTTCAGCCTTAATCTGGTTCATACTTCCATGATAATACGTCTTAAATACTTTAACTCATCCATGAACATGATTTTCGAGTCCTGTAAAATATAATGAAGACCACAACTCCCATGATTCCATACTCGGTCTCGGCATCCTCAAACTACATCTTTGTTTGTTGTGATTATGCGCTCCCTAGTTGTGACAAATACAAACTGCTCCTTTAACAATGAAGTGTAAAATAGAAGCTTCCGGATTGCTTTAATGTGCCAGACGGTGTCGGGGATACTTTTTACACAAGTAACACAAGTTATATAGGCTATTGCTAAAACTGTTACATGCATATGATTACTTTTGTCTGTCGTGAAATAAATAATTTGACATGCTGCAGTCTTTTGGCATATTTCAAGGAACAGTAAGAAATGAAAGCAGATGGCATTCATCACCTGCTACCAAATCTGTAAAAGCTCTCCACTGCATCTTCTCTATACAAGTACATGAATACTAATCACTGCCACACAGTTTCTTGCCTTTTTCCCCCTAATTGGAGCAAAATGAAGTCGAAGAAACAGCAAGACAATTAACCAGGTGGTTTTTATCAGACTAGTGCAGTCTGGAAAAGCATCGCAGCTGAAATGGTGGTGGCCCGTCTGAGCTGCCAGGCACAATCTCCTCCGCGCCGTTTCAGGGGCTTTGTTTATCTCATTTTTCAATTAACCTCCTTGATTTAACTCTCATCATAAAGCGGTGTGCATGTTTGCTCCAAAGAGCAAATAATACTGCACTGTTCTCTCCACTACTTCCCTCCTCTCTCTTCTTGTGGTGTGTGTGTGTGTGTGTGTGTGTGTGTGTGTGTGTGTGTGTGTGTGCGTGTCTATCTGTATGTGCGTGTGCGTGTGTGTGGTGTCAGACAGGCACCGGCGGCTGTGCTTCACAGGACTGAGGCGGATTTTCAAGAGGACAGAGCCGCATGTTTCAGATTTGAAAGGCTGAATCTGTCATAAGCAAAGAGCACTTTGGAGATATTGCAGTGTTGTGATAAGTTCCCACCTGCTTTGTTACTATGGCATCTTTTCTTGGCAGGGCTTTGCAAACAGAGCAAGACTGTGATGAAAAATATAAATATACTGTATGAGAAAGGTAGACGTGTGTGTCTGTGTGTGTGTAAAAGTGCATACTGTACCTATACTGTCTGTCTGTCAGTCTGTATGTCTGATGTCTGCCAGTCAGCCAGTCAATCAATCAATCAATCAATCAATCAATGAGTTGACCAACTAACCAACAAATCGATCGATCGATCAATCAATCGACCATTAAATGAATCAATCGAGTCAATCAATCGATTCAATCAAACAACCAACCAACCAGTCAGTCACTTAATCAATTGAGGCAAACAACCAACCAATAGGCCAATCAATCATCCAATCAATCAATCAATTAGTCAATCAAACAACCAACTGACCAATCAATCAATCAACCAGTCAATCAATCAATCAGTCAATCAGAGTCAAACAACCAACCAATCAGTCAGTCAGTCAGTCAGTTAATCAATTGAGTCAAACAACCAATAAACCAACCAATCAATCAATCATCTAATCAATCAATCAATCAATCAGTCAATCCATAGAGTCAAACAACCAACCAACCAGTCAGTCAGTCAGTCACTTAATAAATTTGAGTCAAATTGAGTCAAACAACCGACCAATAAACCAATCAATCATCCAATTCATCAGTCAATCAATCAATGAGCAAATCAAACAACCAACCGACCAACCAACCAACCAATCAATCAATCGATAAATCAATCAATTAATAAATCAATCAATCCATAAATCAGTCTGTCATCAATCAATCAGACCAGTCAGTCAGTCAGTCTGTCCATCCATCCACCTCTGTGTCTGTCTATGTGCTGTAACATAAATAAATGCCATACACTTGTAGAACTGTAGATTTCAGCACCCACTCAAGGAAGTTGATTTTTATTTCTTTTAACCTGTTAAATCATAATCTAATAAATATGTTCTTTAATGAACATCTCTGGAACCTTTGCATGCTTGAATTATCATTAATTATTATTAGTAGTTATCAGTGGATCACAATTTGGTAATAGTTGCAGACAGAAAGAGTGAATACAGAAGTGAGGATCCAAATTCAGCATTTATTAAGAGGTAGGTCAGATAGGCAGTGATCAAATTTAGGGCGAATGAAAGTATAGGGGCGAAAATCCAAAAGAATAATTCAAAGTACAGTCTATGGTCAAAGCAAAGAATCAAAAATACAAAAAACAATCTAAAGTCAAAACGCTGGCAGGAAGCAAAAAAAAAACAAAAACAAAACAAAAAACTAAGAAAAACAAGGAGCAAGGAAAAGCAAAGGTAACACTGGCTGTACATGGAAATAAGACAGCTGTTCCCAACAGGGGGTCCCAGCCCACAAGTGGGCATCAGCGAGCTCTGTGGGGAGTTGCGTCATATTTTTTTAACATTTTTACAATTAGGAGAACGATCATGTTTCCTTAGTTCATTTTATCTCCTGGCTGACCAAAAAATTGACACATTTGTAATTCGTCCTCTACAAAAAAGACAGAGTTTCACTGATTCTTCTTCAGCAGTTAATAGTAATGACCCAAGCATAGTGGAGCCAGGTGAGGAAGCTTTAAACATTTCGGGTCTCAACGTTAGCAATACTGGAAACATGAAATGCAGGAAATACCAAGATTACCTGGACTATGGTTTTATTCCATTTTCTCGAAGCAAAGAGTCCCTGACCCAGCCACGGTGCATTATCTGCGCCAAAGTTCTTGCTAACGAATGCATTAGGCCGTCCAAATTAATAAGACATTTGCAGACGACTCATCCCCAATATCACAAGGTGTACCCAATACAAATGGCCTACTGATGTTTTACTTTTATATTTTACATTAGGCTATTATTTGTGCATAAACATACCTAGATATAGTAATAAACATACTGTTAGTTTGAAATCAACCATTTTTTTTTGTCATACCCTCTGCAAACTTATATGAGCGATAATATCATTAAGTGTGGAGGGGGCCTTGCAATATTTTACGGGGGGTAAAGGGGGTCTTAGGCCAAATAATGTTGGGAACCAGTGAATTAAGAGACATGAGTGACAGAAAGTTTATTGATTAAATAGTCTAGATAATTGTGAACAGGTGCAACTGTTATCAAGGATATAATCAGGTAAAGAGTAACAGCTGTGGAGGTGCAAATGGTTATGGGAAATAGAGTCTGGTTTATCTGACGTGTGGAGTGCCTTTTGGTGTGGCTTGTGGGCCCGCTGGCTGGTGACTGTGACGGTAATAAAATGAAAATATATATATTAGGATTGTCAAAAGTATCAGTATCAATCATTAATATTCTGCTGACATTTGAGCACCGTTAAGCGCATTCTTAATAATCACTAGTTGGCCATTGTGTTCACGATGCTCCAGTGTCCATGTATTTGCACTTGGTAAACAGCAGTGAAGAATGGTAAACTGATGACTTTTATGGCCAATCACTGTCATATTTGTTGACCACATGAACACAATGGCCAATCATTGGTGTTTAAGATTGGAATCAATACTTTTGACAACCCTACACTGTAAAACCCAACAGTCAAATGAAATATGAGTGTAGTTAACTCAAAAATATACTGAAAGTTAATAATACTCATTTGAAAAGAGTTTTGAACTCAGTGTTGAAGGTAATGAGTTAATTAAAAACCTCATTACTTCAGCTTAAATGGAATAAGTTTACAGTACTCATATAGATTAGTTTTGAACTCAAATAATTTGTAGGTTTTCTTAAATGGTTTGAGTTGCCTTAACCTTACTGGGTTTTACAGTACTCCGGTTTTTGAGTTCTCTTCATCTATTGGGTTTTACTGTGCTCAAATTGCTTTGTTTACTCAAATAGATTAAGTTCACAGTACTCATTAGTATTAGTTTTTGAGCTTAAATGGTTTGTTGCAATCGTTTTCCTCAAATGGTTTGAGTTACCTTAACTTATTAGGTTTTACAGTGTAGTTATTAATAGAGAAGATAATAGAGTGGATAATTTTTAATAATTTAAAAATAATTTAAATCGATACATATTATAGACCATGTAGAGAATAAATAAAGGATGGTTTCTTGCAGTATATTGTAAATTTAAGTGTTAGACAGTAAAATAATGAAGTAAGACGAATGAAAAAGCGGACTGGATTAATATTTCATTAGCGTATCTATATGTTTACTCAAGTATTTTACTCGTATTCATCTCTTACCCACACATCAACCTCATTTATCAGAAAAAAGGGACACATTTTGCAGAAAACTTAACTCAGAGAAAACATGATCGCATGCTTGCTTTAAGCTGTAATAATAACATAACACTTTCTCTTTAAAACGGCCATATCCCTTTGCTTTAGCAAGCTACTGTATAATGCAGGTCAGCGCCACATCAGATGAAGGCTGAATTAACTTTGAACATAGTGCTGTTGGAGTTACGCTCCGGAACGGCGTCCGGCTCGAAATGGAGGCTCAGCAAACGGAGGCACCAAAGCAGCGGCACTCACCGATTAATCACTGCTAATGAGCTACGGGCCCTGAGGAATACACGAAAAATCAAAACAAATTAATAGGAGGCAATGGAGAAGATTGTAAAATACTCATTTGCATCTCCCCACAACAGACAACAATTCCCCTATCCAATCAGTGCTCTGGCTTTAAGAAATCAAACACACTCTTATCTAGGGAGGGACGCTCTTCTGACAAGCCGGTGATTGAATGAATGCATTATCCATCGCTCAAAGAGACACTAGCTGTTTCGCTCAACTTTTCCCTGGGTTGCTCGCCCGGGTTTACGGTTGTCCTGTTATGGATGACTTGGACGCACTGTGGAGAAAGACTCCTTCAAACTGATGGAGGGTGCGCTGCTTATTTCAGCACAAACGTTGGCCCCGAGAGCAGGCGTTTAGCATCTTAAGCACAGGCCGTGGTGTAGAGAGTGTCAACAGTGCAGCTCTGATAGATCAATCTGGCCTTTCCAGATGAATCCAGTTGTGAATAATTTTAACAGCATGGCGAGCCCTACGGTGCTCAGCAAGTGTATGTGGGACCTCTTGAGATTGAGAAAAAAATGTACGGTATGGATACAAATGTAACACAAGTGGATATGGTAAGGTTTGTTTGATTATTTGGTAAGTATGGAAATCTATTTAGCATTTTTAAATAGTTCTGTGTAGTTCCCTTGTTTTTGGCGACACCAGTGGCCGTTATGTGAACTGCAAACTGCATATTATTTCTCACGTTTGCACACTTAAAGGGCACCTAATTTTAAAAATCTACTTTTTAAGCTGTTAGGACAGACATATGTTTAGGTATAGTGTATATATGGTCATTTTGGGCTGATATAAACACACCCAGTCCTTTTTTTTCAAATTTAACAGCATAAAAACAGTGGACCAATTGCAACGGTTTTGAGACCGACCGCAACTTGACGTAGGAGTGCAGTCCCCCCGCCCGCCGAATTGATTGACAGCTGCGTATTAACATGTCTCCGTAGTAATGCGTATTATCATATCAACAAGACAGGACGTGCACAAAGCAACCCGGGAATAAATGGTCTGTTCAGTTTGTGAAGGTCATTAATCACCATCAGATGTGATCAAGAGTGAGTTTCACAAGTTTAACACGTGTTTAAAACAGTCCATGTTTGTAATGAACTACAGTGATTCACCTCAACTTTACTTCATCACCACAGCCGTGTGTCAGCAAAAAAGACACTTCAATCTCGGTTTGTTGACATTAAATAAGGTTTATTTTGTACATTAAGATAACAGATATTCATACAGCAGTGGATATTAACCTGTACCCTTTCACATTTGCTTGCAAAAGCAGTGCAAAGCTCAATGCGCGTGCTGTCTGTGTGTATGTGTGTGTGTGTGTGTGTGTGCGTGAACGAACTTTGTAACTGTGTGACTCATCGTTGCAACTCCTCAACAAACACATCAAACAGTCATTGGTAAAGTTCTTACTGTTGTTTTTCTCACAACCGTAGTGATATGCTTCCTTTACATCTGTTCCTGTTGCGTCTGTCAGTCTGATGCAGCCGAGGGTGGAGATTAAGGCACACTGACAGGCACGTGGGAATGGTGGGCGGGGAGGACTATCCTTAAAGGCCCAGTACCAAAAACAGCAAAAAGCTGTTTAGAGCTATAATACCAAGACTTTAGACAGCTATAATTAATAATCTGATGGGTATTTTGAGCTGAAACTTTACAGACACCTGCTGACACAAAAGACTTATATTAAATATAAAAAAGGGGTCAAATATGTGCCCTTTAACATACAAGCAGGGGCGGACTTACAGTGCGATCACACCGAAGGCAGTGAGAGCGCCAAAGTTTGCCCTGGTGACAACGCTGTCTGCCTTCACCTGCTGCACCTGATGGCACTTGTGTTTAAGCGGTCTTTCATCTCGCCTTACGCTTGAACAACTAAACGAATGCTTAAGTCTACTTAAATGATTATATTTTAATTACATTACAGCATCGATGCTGTAAAAGGAGCCTCATGAAAATGAACATAGTCACATTAACACTTATATAGCCCATTACTTGCCCTGCGTCTACAGTACAGCTGCTTATCAATCATGTGCTGTCTCTGCTTCAATTCAGTTCATAACCTATATTATTCTTTTTTTATGGGCGACACTGTGGCTCAGTGGTTAGCATTGTCACCTCAGAGCAAGATGGTTGCTGGTTCAAGCCCTGGCTGGGTCACTTGGTATTTCTGTGTGGAGTTTGCATGTTCTTCCTGTGTTTGCATGGGTTTTCTTTGGATGCTCCGGTTTTCCCTACAGTCCAAAGGCAAAAATATGTATTGTATGTGTGTGAATGAGTGTGTATGAATGTTTCCTAGTACGGGGTTGCAGCTGCAAGGACATCCGCTGTGTAAAACATATGCTGGATAAGTTGGTGGTTTATTCCGCTGTGGCGATCCATGATAAATAAAGGCACTAAGCCAAAGGAGAATTAATGAATGGATTGTTTTTATATATAATTAGCTGTGTCAAACAGTCTCATTTATTAATTTGCAATCATTAATGATTCAGAAAGTCTGTGGTTTGTGTTTTCTTCCGAATATGTTCAAACCACAGACTTTTCCACCGTCATCATCACTGTGGCACAACGGCCGCATGTAAATCTTCCATACAGTGTCAATTCAGATTCAGTTCACGCACTGAGGCGAAAAAACCCACAGCCGAGAGACGCTCTGATTACTACTCAGCCATAATCCCTTTTCTCTGATCTCTGCTGATTTTAGTTTAATATTCCTGGAACTTTTTTTTTCGAAGGGGGGAATTATTCAAATACAAGGTGGAAATCGCTTCTCCACCTGCAGGCGTTTGAGGGGAAGGAAGAGACAGCGGGAGGGAGATAAATCGGAGCAAAGTGCTTCAATGGCCTCTGAGGTTGTTTTTTTTTTTTTCTCCCTGATGTTTCCCTCCGCGTCAGCCGGACATCTCGAACACTCGAGGTCATTTTCCCTCCTGCCCTGCTAATTTACTCGCGGGTGGCACTGCGTTTGGCGAAGGCTAAAATCTGGCTCTTTCTCCGCAGCTTTCGCCCCCCGGGCCACCCAGTCCTCCTGATCCGGGGTGTTCGCTGATAGCGGCGTGATATTTCTGCCATGCCTTGAATTTCATTTCAGGATCACAGCTCGCTTGCTGAGGAACGGGAGGGCTGCTAAATCATCTCCGATAATCGGCTAGACGGCTAAAGCAGCCTAGCATGTCAACCGTTTACAGGATATTTCCTCATTCTGTTAAAGCTCCCTGCGATTGGTTGATGGTGGTCTAATCATATTTATGCCCTTGGGTTTATGCATGCTGCGATAAAGAAAATATGGATTGAATTTGAAGGAATGTTCCGGGTTCAATACACGGGAAGCTCATTGACAGCCTGCCTTGTTGATTATTACACTGTAAAAAAGTGATTAGATGACTTTACTTTAAAAAATAGTGATGTGTACATCGATGCTGGAGTATCAATATATATATCAAGACTCAGAAGCTTTTACATTGACATCGATGTTTGTTTAAAAGTATCGATATTTGTACTTTATTTTAATAATTTCTGCATAACATTTGATTACATGATTACGACTTTTTTTGTGCTTTTATTTATTTATGTATTTATTATTATTATTATTAATAATAATAATAATACTGTAATAATAATAATAATAATATCTGCCCAATGTCAGTGAGTATGCACCAGCCCTGCGAACAGGGAGAGAATAGTCTTACTGCTGACGTGCATTCGTGCAACACGTTAAAGGCGTTCAGAACAGCCATAATAATATGAGTGCAAATGCTTGGGCTCATGATTAATATCATTCATTATTATATTCATGTATATGATTATATTTAATTATTTACAATAATATTCCCTCAACTGTTACCATTTTAAAGCAACTCTAAATGTGGCAATTTAAAAGTAATTATAAATAACTTGTGGAAAGGATCAAAGCAAAAGCAGGATCTTCCTCATTTTTCATAATTTAATTCATACATGCAGCAACTTATTTTGCGCCATAAAGAGTTGCTTTAAAATGGTAACAGTTGAGGGAATATTATTGTAAATAATAAAGCTTAAACTTAATAAAGCTTAATTTAATAATTTCCAAATAAAGATCCTCCGGCTGTGTGAGTGTAATCAATGTAAAACAGGAACAGGTGTGTGTTTTGGTGCATTACAGGATTTGTAGTCCGTGTGGTGGCAGAATTATAGTGAAAATTAAGTGAAAATTAAGGTTCTCCAGCGATCTGCAGTAGCTAAATCGCAGATGACTGTAACAAATCCATTTAAATTTGTAAAAAGTATTAAGTTAACTTAATCGATTTGTGTTACTACAACATCCATGAGCCTGAATGCGAACCCAAGACTTCCAGACCACTGAACTATCGCACTGACACCAACCAGCATTTTATTTATTTTGTTTTATTTATTTTTTTTACAATCAATTTGTGTTGGGAAAACATAAAGAAATAAGTTTCTCCCCAAAATTCAAGAACTGTGTTGTTTGAGCTCATTTTAAACATGTAGTTTGAACCAACAGTATACAATAAAACCCCTTTACAATTTTGTGCAAATACACTATTAATGACGCATTTCAGATGAAGAAGATCTTCCTGATGAAAATGCGTGACACAAGACTACATAAATAACTGTTCTGTACTTGGTGCAAATGTTTGAGTAATGGCAAGTCTGTTTTTGGGGTTGTTTGGCTGGAAAGCAAGGTCCAGAATGCAACCTCAGCCTTTCATCCAGGACTAGCTTTGTGTGAGTGCCAGCCTGGGGATTCTCACTCTGGGAACAGTCACTTGGAGACCCGCTGTCAACACAAACACAGCACAAAGAGTCCCAAACCGCCTTCACTCTGACAATGTGCAGCTTTTAGCTCTCTGCCAGCTACCTGATTGGGGTGGTGGATGCCAGCAGAAGAGCTTAAGTACAGGCTTCAGAAAGGTTTACCACCTAGATCTGTATTTATCGAGCTTCCCTGCAACTTCTGTTTTGCTTTTTTAACTAGCTTTTTCAATCCTGATATAGCAGAAAATTGCATGTTGTTTAAAAAAATGGCTACTCACATGTCATTTACATGTAGCTTTTGTGTTTGAATGATGGCTGTTTTCACACAGGTTTCCCAAACATTCCGCCAGCTTTAAGCTTTATCAAGTAGATTCTCCTGAGGTTAGTCTAGTGTTTTGATTCTGTCTGCTGATGAAGCTTTGGTCACTGAAGAGGCTTTCAATCTAAACTCACTTAAACGTTAAGACACTGTATGCCAAGACTACGGAAGTCCTAAGAGGCCATACATTAAAATATTTTTTCTCATGATCTCGACATAACTCGTTTTCTCGTGATCTCGACATAACAATAAGTTGTTATGTCGTGATCACAACTTAATTTTCTCTTGATCTCGATATTACAAAAAGTTCAGCTTATTTTGACTTCCGTAAGCAAACACCTACGAAGCATCATGGACAAACGCATTCACTTTTATTTTGACCAGGGACTGAGTCAAACTGAGATAGTTCTATGCCTTTCAGTGATTGACAATTTCTATATCAGTGCGACACTTGAGAAGGAAGCTTTCGGCTCTCCGCCTTTATCGTCGAAGATATAGCGACCCAGAGAGTATCGTCAGTTTCATTGCCAGTCAGCTTGAAGGACCGGGACGTCTGCACGGTTATAGAATGATGCTAGAAAGGTGCCGTTTAAATGGGTTGCGGCTGACCAGAGAAATGGTAAGAGATGTGCAGTTAGAGAATAAGCAGAACTTTGTTATACCGAGATCACGTGAAAATTAAGTCGTGATCATGACATAACTTTTTGTTATGTCGAGATCAGGAGAAAACGAGTTGTTATGTAGAGATCACGAGATAATTAAGTCGCGATCACAACATAACAAGAGAGAAAAAATATTTTATTGCATGGCATCTTAGGACTTCCGTACAAGACACACCCTTAAAAACATGTTCAGAGCTGAACTGGTGATCAATTCCAGCTGCAATGTTGCAGAATAATTGTCATATAGGCCATGTTCACAACTGGTATTAAGATGTATTTTTGTCGATCCGATCACATATGAACAAAAGAGACACATTACCATTCACACCTGCCATTTAAATGTGTTTATTTTGTCCACTTTTGAGAAGGGAGGGTCTGTGGGCGAGTTTAGCAGATCTTTAATACCACAAATGCTACTAAAATTGTATTAAGGGCAATTAAAAACGATTTATAAATAAGTTACTTTATCCGTTGACTAATGAAATTATAGATAATTGATTCATTTTATTTATAGTCAACCTCATATGATCAACCTAGACACGTTATTATACAAGGCAAGGCAAGTTTATTTATATAGCACGGTTCATACACAGTGGTAATTCAAAGTGCTTTACATAAACAGAAATAAAATTAAAGTATAAGAAAATAAAAACAAATAATAAAAAAACAGATAAAAACAGTTAAAACAAGTTATAAAAGAATAAAAAAGAAAAGAAAGACACAATAGTGCGATCTGTCGGACGTAGCACAGTGCTCATTCAGTAAAGGCACAGCTAAACAGATGTGTTTTCAGTCTTGATTTGAATGTGCCTAATGTTGGAGCACATCTGATCATTTCTGGAAGCTAATTCCAGCAGCGAGGGGCGTAATAGCTGAAAGCAGATTCACCCTGCTTTGACTGAACTCTTGGAATTTCTAGTTTATATGATCCTAAAGATCTGAGTGATCTATTAGGTTTGTATTCAGTGAGCAAATTTGTAATGTATTGAGCTCCTAGGCCATTTAGTAATTTATAGACAAGTAATAATACTTTAAAATCTATTCTAATACAGTATGCTGTTGTTTTTACAAAATTGGCTAACATGTAATCATATAATCATAATCATATAATCATAATCATATGATCAACCTAGACATGTTATTATACAGTATGCTGTTGCTCTTATAAAGTTAATTAATCAAATATTTTAGAACATCAAAAGTAATTTAACTAGGTGTAACTTGGCTAACATGTAATTTTGTTTTATTCAGCACAAACTGCTACAATTATATGCTACAAAGATGGATGTTTATTCTTGCATTTCTTTAAAAAAAACAAAAACAAAACAAAACATTGATTGTGGTTAGTAAGCTTGGGGGGAAATTACACACAAAAAAGGTCATAACAATGATGCAACAATATGGAGATTTAAAGTTTTTGTGTCAGTACTGTGTATGCAGGGGAGTGATAATGGCCATGAATATTAATTACATTCACAACATTTAGATTTTATTGTGGACCCACACAGTTGCTGAAGATGTATAACACTTACCTATATGACTAAAATGGAGTATTTTAAGACTTAAATTGAAACAGTGTGCTTCTACCGCTAGCAATAATGTAGCCTACAGAGAGTTGAAGACTGCAGCCCAGGGACCCGCCCAGAGTAGTGGCTTACTGACAGCACATAATAATAATAAAAAAAAAAAATACAAATAATAATAATAATATAAAAATAAATATTTGTAAAAATTATTTTGAGGATTGCTCAAAATTGTTCCAAAACCAGTTTGACGCTTATGAAGCAACCACAAGTCAAATATCTCTAACAGTGTCGGCTGTGTACAAATCAGACAAATCAGTGCAAAAAGCACTTAAAAACAGATTAGGCCATGATCAGGCATGTTTATAGCCTATTGACAGATAGCAAAGCTTGAAAATACTTGGCTTGAAAATAGTTGTGTTGTGCAACCAAATTCCGAAATAAATGCTACAGAGACCTGAAAATGGAGTAAGTAGATAAACTTCCATATTTAATAGCACTCATCTGAAAATAAACCAATGCAATGTCAAGCACGAATTTCAAGGGAAAAAAACAATGAAAATCAGTCTGTATTTCCAATGGGCACTCTCCAATTATTTCTCGAACTATAATGTCACAAGCAAATGGTTATTCACAAAACTGGCCATAGTTAAAAACTGTCTGTGATCTGTCATGGGCATGAGCTTCTTTGTCATACAACTCTAACGTCTCATGAGAGCAATGTTATTCAGAATCTGCAGAATCTGTGTTGGGGTCTACTGTAAAGCTTTAGCCCAGGGGCTTCTAACTACCTAAAGGGTCCCCTGGGCATGACCAGCTTCTCTTGCTATGGCAGAAAGGAATCTCTTTGGTTTTCATCTGGACAACCTGCTGTCAGAGGATTACCGTCATATTAGAATGCTCCCGATCATCTGAAAAGTCAGTGAAAACTGGAAAGTTGTATTTTTTCTCATTTATATTGTGCTTCAGATTTGATTTAACTAATAAAATATGCCTAAAAACTTAAGTTATTTAATACATTATGCACGTTTTCTGCAATTTGGTGTAGTTTAGAAACGGTATGTAGGATAAAATCATCTCAAATAGAACAGTTAAAAAAATAAAACTTCCTGCCTGAGGTATTTTAGATTAATCGAACGAATCTAACTGTTCTAGTCGTCTTAACTTAAATTGAAACCTGGTTAACTTACAGTGTAACATATTAAATTATTTATCGTTACGTCAGTTCATGTTTTTACTGTGAACTTTGTTCACTAAGTTGAAGTGCAATATTCACTATTTTCCATTTTTAAAGGCCTTTTAAAATAGACTTGTCATTGTTAACTTAACAGTCATTTTGTCATTTCCTCTACTTCGGGAAAGCACTGACTTCAGTGTTTAACTCTTATGATGGTACCTTAGAATCTCTTAGTATTAACCTCAATGTCATTTGCATATGATTAGGGTCCACATAATGTTGTTTGTCTGGCAAAACAGCAAGCATGGCCATGCTAAGTAGCTAAATCTTTCTCCTTTGCCATAGATATTTACATTAGACCGGGGGTGGGGGCTTTTCCATGTGGTCCCCCATCCAGGTACTGACTGAACACAGCCCTGCTTAGCTTCATTGGGCAACCATATGAGTTGCAGAGAGCTAGCTGCTGGATATGAACGACTCATGTGAATCATCGACATTCCTGCGTCTCAATGTGCATGTCCACCTTTCTGAACTAATAGTATGTAACGTCAATAATTTAGGGTGGACAGTATGCACATTGAGGCGCAGGCACTGTTATGTTATCAGGCACCCTTAAAGTTACTTCAAAAATTAGCTGTTACTTCCCTTAGCCGACAATAACACACGTTTCTGGCACCGCAGCGTCATGTTGTCATATTTGATTTACATTGTTTGCTTATTTTATTCAACAAAACTAGCATGAGCCTAGTATTTAGTGCAAGTTGGTGCTACTTTGCCTTACGGTCAGTGCAGTAAGAGACTGTATTACCATAAATAACGTCACTTGCTTAGCACAAAAGTTTGTAACATACAAAACTTAGAAAAACAAAATCTATGTAAACAAAATCTAACCTTTGTAATGTGATACCTTTATGCTTTGTTTTCTTTGTTTGCTCATTACTACAGTACACAAACAGTCCAGCATCTTCAGATTGGCTGTAGTCTTGAGTAGGGCGGTTGAATGACATTTGTCCTTGGAGAACTGTACAAATGTGGCGGCGCTATTGACGCATGTTCAGGGTCCGTATGTGGTATCTAGTGTGTATATCTTTGCTCCTTTGCAAGCAACTTACTTTTAGCATAAAGCTTATAGCTGTCTCTGCTTGTTAAGCTAAGAATAGAAAGTATTTAACATCCACAAAACTGAACTCATCTCTCTTAATCTTAAGTATTGTCTGCATTTTAATGTTAGCTTTGGCTAAAGGAGCTAGCATTACATGTCTGAGCATTGACTGAGCTGTGATTCTATGTTAATGGCAGCAGTCAGAGTTTTTTTTGTTGCTCTAATGTACAGTGCCCTCTGCAGGCAATTTGTAACCCTCAAATTTGATGAATCCGGCAACATTTCCACTTCCTTTGAACATAACAACACACACACACAGACAAACACACACACACAGCTGACGATAATGAACGTGGCTTTGTTTTTTTCTGCACTGGACATTTGACGTGACAGACACTGACACAAACACACTCGCACATCCACTCCTAGAAATGTAGATGCCACTCAGAACATGCAGAGCCCATATGAGTTTTTAGCAGACAGATGCATGCTAATTAATCAGGCAAACGAACGCCTCGTACCCCAACAGGCTGTTTTCCCCGTGCTCTTCCTCTTGATATGGCAAATAACAGGCCTGCCTGCCACGCAGCGAGACACTTTGTCAAACAAATATGATCAAAACAAAGCTAATGACGTGTAAATTGTTTATGATGTTCTGTGCAATGAGCAGCCCTAGTGTGTGTGTGTGTGTGTGTGTGTGTGTAATCACTGCCATCAGCTTGACATAATCAGGAGGAAATGAATATGAGTGTTTCCCAGAGCACTTTGAGGCGAACAGCGTTCTGGAGGCCTGTGATGGATGCAGGGCAGTTCCAGTGACATGACTGATTGTTTGCGTGTATTTCTCAGTGATGTGTAGATCATGTGTGGAGCGTTTGAAATGTGTTTCAGTGAAATATGTATTTAATGGACTGGTATATTAAAATATGAGAGCAAAATTTAAGGGGTAGTTCACCCAAAAATGAACATTTGTAGCCCTTTCATGCACCCAGGCACAAGACGTGTTTGGTGTTTTTTTTTTTTTGCTATTTTCAGACCAGCGCAACCCTAATTTTCACGTTTTGCACCACGTTGTTTAAAAAGCAAATCCATTTGTGCCACTCATTGGGTGTTTTAGTCTATAAAGGAGGTTTGTTAAAGTTCATCGTTGGCGCATTGCTATTTTGATGAACTGAAATAGACAGCACCATTGACCAACTAAAACCTGGTCTAAAGTCCAGCACAGAGTGCGCTAGTTATACACCTATGCAGGTCCAAAATGTTTACACATTGCTTTCTACACACAGGATGTACAGCAAAACACAAATATCTTTACATATGACAAGAATTAAAGTATGTTAGCAGTAGAATTAATTATTATTTGCATATTTTTATTTGTTTTAGTAAAAAGTGTTTGTCCGTCTGTCAGTAGCACAGTCTGTGTGTTTGGATATAACTCTTAACTCTTAATAACCACACTTTGTTATTATTGTTTATTTATTTTTTTGCTGGAAATTAGAACTGAATTTAGAAATAGTTTTGAAACAAATCTTTGTGCTTAACATAAGAAATTATACATGTAGGCTAATGGATGCCTTCAGTGGAGTAAGTACAACACCGTTTCTATATCAACGAAAGTAAAGGAGTAAAGTAAAGGGAAAGTAAAGAGGGTGAATGGAAGAGGCTTGTTCTTTATCCTCACACTGCAGATAGTTTTTTTGTTTTCTCGCTAGTGAAGTCCACCATGTAAATAACAAATGTGCCATGGCGCAATGCAACTGACTCTTAAAGGGAATGGGAGAGGAGACTCTGACTGGTTTAATGCACATTATGTTCAAAACACACTCATAACTCATTAAGAGAATAAGTACAACCCTGTTAGACCATGTGCCGCGACACAAAGCGTATTTTCCCATCCTTAAAATAGCAAAAGTAGATTCGGACACATCCTTAATGCTTTTGCGCCATGTGCTTTAGACTTTTTTATTCAAAACCTTGACGTTTACTAAGCTGTAAAAAATACTGGGCTCCACACAGTTCCTTCATGTTGTTTCAACGCAAATCGATTAGGTTAACTCAATAGTTTTTACAAATTTAAGTGGAATTATAACATAATACAATTAAGTTGCCCCCCAAAAACACAAAATAATTGTGTTTTTTAACATTTTAAATTAGTGGTTTGAACAAGCTGCAAAAGTCATTTTTGGGTGTATAAGTCAACAACTACTTAAAAAACACATAAAGTAGAAACAAAATTAATCTGCATGTCTTCTGAGTTCAAATGAAGCTAAACCTTTCTGTTTAAGAATTATTTAATATAAGTAAAATAAAAAAATAAGTATTGAACATGTCATGTTTTTTCCTGGGAATAATATTTCTAAAGGAGCTGTTGACATGGAATTGAACCAGTATTTTGTAAAAACTCAACATAACAACATAAACAAATAATAAAACAAATAAAACAAAAATAAATGAAAAGCATACTTTTTCCCTGCGTCCTTTTATTTTATCACACATAACTTCGTTTGTAAACTAATTAGATTCGTTTTCTTTGCATACCAACATCTAGTGAATATTTCAAGTCAACAGCACCTTTAGAAATATGTTTTCGGAGAAAAATGGAGACGTGTTCGAAACTTATTTTTACCGCGGTATACACTCAGAAAATATATTTAGCTGCTTTTTCAAATTACTTTTGAAAAATGAGCTAAAACAACACATTTCTACTATATACTATATGCAATACCTATAAATACAGTTGAAGTCAAAATTATTAGCCCAGTTAGTTTTTGTTTTTCAAATATTTACCAAATGATGTTAAACAGAGCAAGGGATTTTTCACAGTATTTCCTATAATATTTTTTCTTCTGGGGAAAGGCTTAATTGTTTCAGCTTAAATAAAAGCAGTTTATTTTTATTTTTTAATCATTTTATTAGCCTTAAGCAATATTTTTTCCCAGTTGCATACAACACATTTCTTGAGATTTTGTTTTGGGACACATTTCTTTCTTATGTTCATTCTGTTTCATCTTCAATTTGTAAAAGCAATTAAATTATTGAAATGATTTGTGTTGGGACAGCATGAATGAGTTGTGTGAAACCCTGCATTTTTTACAGTATATATAGTTTTTTGTAATGATTTTTGACTCTCAAAGTGTCAGTAGCCATTGACTTGCATTTTATGAATCACAAAGTACCACAATTTCACAATTTGTTAAAGAAAAAAGAATCCCCTTCATTTTGAATAACCTGAGAGCGAGTAAAGTCAATTAAAAGGCATTATTCATTTAATGAAATGCTTGTTATTTGTTTTATAATGTATTACGTATTCTGCACAACCTTATTCTCCACCAAGTAATCATATCTCACACATAAATGTTAAATGTTACAGCAACAAGTGACATCCTAATGTTCTGTACTAATGCATGTTAACAAAGCCATTATTAAATATTAAATCATTACTTCTAAAGGGAGATGCTTGTTTAATAAATCAAATTGAAAACACACACACACACACACACAGACACACACAGATCAACCGCACAGAAAGCAGTTTGGGCAGTCTGCAGTGTGTTCTGTGAGAGGAGTGCAGTGTGTGTCACACACCAGCCAAACAGATGCAGAACCAAAGCTAATCCAACACACTGAAGCAGTGCAGTTTTCTGCCGAATCCTCTGGCACACACACACACATTTAGATGCATCCAAGTACACCACACATTTGTTTTCACTGTGATGTACATAATTCATAAGTAATGATAATTCATGTATAATTTAAAAAATTTATTTAATAATTGGTTACATTTTTTATTCTTTTATATTTTCCCCAATTTCTGTTTAATGGAGATAATATTTTTCAACACATTTCTAAACATAATTTCTAAACATTTAATATTAAATAAGTGATTACCTTTATCTTAGCCATGATGACAGCACGGTGGCGCAGTGGGTAGCACTTTTGCCTCACAGCAAGAAGGTCGCTGATTCGAGCCCAGGCTGGGTCAGTTGGCATTTCTGTGTGGAGTTTGCATGTTCTCCCCGGTTGCGTGGGTTTCCTTTCGGTGCCCCGGTTTCCTCCACAAGTCCAAAGACTGCTAAATTGTAGTGTATGTGTGTGAATGAGTGTGTATGGGGGTTTCCCAGTGATGGGTGTAAAACGTGTTGGATAAGTTGGCGGTTAATTACGCTGTGGCGACCCCTGATTAATAAAGACACTAAGCCAAAAAGAAAATGAATGAATGATGACAGTACGTAATATTTTACTGGATATTTTTAAGATAGCAACATTGAGGTTAAAGTGCAATTTAGGGTAAATAGGCAAGTCACTGGACAACAGTGGTTTGTTCTGTATGCAACTGGGAAAAAAATATTGCTTAAGGAGGCTAATAAAATGATTTTTAAAAAAAAAAAACAACTGCCTTTATTCAGGCTGAAACAAATAAGACTTTCTCCAGAAGAAAAAATATTATAGGAAATACTGTGAAAAATCCCTTGCTCTGTTTAACATCATTTGGTAACTATTTGAAAAATAAAAAATAACCAGGCTAATAATTTTGACTTCAACTGTATTTATAGGTATTGCATATAGTATGCATGTGTAGTAATATATATGTGGTTGTATATATGTATAGTATTATTCTCTCAGCATATAAGTACACCGCTCACATATTTTAATAGGAAGCTATACAAAATTATATTTGTGCATATACATTAGATTAGTCAATACTGAAGCCAAATCTAGAGCTTATCTAACAAAATAACTTAGGATAACAGTCCAAAAACTCCAACACCACAATTTATATGTTATAGAAAAATATTAAATATAAATTTAAAAATGAATAAATTAGCTTGAATTTAATTGAATTATCTTTCCATTTGTTCGGTGACTAAAATATTATTTTAATAAAGATATCTGTTTAATAAATCTTTTTATGATTCAGATTATAATGTAGTAATAATGCACTTATATCAGGGTTTCTACACTTTTTAAAGTACTTGAATGTCAGACACATGGATTCAAGGACTGGAACGTACTTAACTACAAACATGGTTCCTTGAAAGTGCTTGAAATAAATTTGAAATGAAATTATTATTTCAGCAGTTGTGCTGTGCTGCTGTCAAAAACAGAACTAAATAACAATAAATTCTTAATGCAAAAATCTTAAATGTAAATTTTCTACAAGAATTATGACAAATAATGCAGATTTTATTAATATATCAGACATCACATCTGAATATTACTAGTATTGAATTAAACACATTTTGTTAAAGTCTTTAAACATGACTGTTAAAATCAGTTCAATTTTTAAAAAATGAAACAATCAAAACATCATCATTACTCTGACATTTTAATGTGAATATTACACGCAAGTGAAACTTGCAAACTGTAGAACTACATATGCTGGGGAATAAAAATGGTGCTTGATTAGAAATGAATGTTGCTTTAAAAAGTCATGGAAAGTCCTTCAATCTGCTGTGGGAACCCTGAATATGTACATATTTAATATTATTTTTTTTTATTTGTTATTTTGTTAAAGAATAATAAATAAAATCGGAAGTTGAAGATAAAGTTTTAAAAAATCCTCAACTGAGGTGAACAGAATATTCAGGATTTTAAATATAAATTACATACAAAATTGCGATTGGTCTTCTTTCATGCTTTCATTTGCATTTGGCAATTTAACCTGCAATTATATTTAACCATTCAGTCAAATAACCCCCAAAAATTACCCAAATGCCTCAACCCAACATTTGGCTAGAAAAAATAACCCCGGATTTTTTAGTGTATGCTGCCTTAAAATCACAGCTACTTCATTCTGCTAATGCTAGCAGTTTCATTACAGATATAATCACAAGTAGAGACAAAAAATGCAGTCTGACTCATTGGATTCATGACAGAAATTTTCATTTTTCTCAGAGAGACTTAAAGAATGAATCCTTAAATCAAACTGTGTGGGACAAAAAAATCATTGCTTTCGTGAATTATGAGCGTATACATATTTATAACTGCACATTCACACTTTAAATACACAAAGACATACATCAGAATTCAAAAGGAGCAAACAAAGAGGACTAATCTGAATTTCACCATTCGTACAATGGCTGTTTACGGCTTATTTTTGTGCATGATGTCGAGCGTTGAAACCGCAAATAAAATAACTATGGTAATTTCACGCAATTTCACAATAAATCAGCCAATGAAGGTTCCGGTTCCACTTGGCTCTGATAGCGCATGTACCGTTTGAACCTGGAAATAAGGAAAAAAATGACATTTCTTGACACAGTCTCACCACACAAGAGATGGATTTCCCTCTCCAGGAAACGAATGAACAAAAAGAGCATTCAATATGTAATTACCTGTCATAGACACAGTCACACCGGTGAAGGGAATTCAATATGCACCCGTGACACTTCCGGCGTAATGTGATGGAAATAAGTGTTTGTTTTGGGCTAGGTGGAGGGGGAGGGGAGTTTAGTATGCGTGTGCGTGTAGTTTAGACGTTTGTTGGTGCAGGAGAAACCGCATCTGCACGTTCATTACGACCGTAGAACAAAATGGAAGATGTTTCGTTTCATGGACCCCAAAAACATTGTTTACGACACTTAAGTTTATCTCAGACGTTTCAAAACATCTCTCTCTCTCCCTCGCTTTGTAATGGTTGTGTGAGTCTCACTCAATATTTCTCATTCTTATTAACTGCATGGGTGCAATTTATTTTCCTCTCAGGCAACGGAGGTGGCTGGGAATGCGGGAGACTCTGCTCGCCGCTGATAAGCAAACGCTCACATACAGGCCTGCAGGAGGGACCAGATTTACCAGGAAGACAATGTCCACTAGGTCACATACGTGCGCTTACACACGGACACACGAGTGGAGTAATTTACTGCGGCAACATAGATAAACTTAAATAAACAGATAAACAGACCAACACTCGCTTGTAGGAGCCAAACACACACAATCGTTCGATATATCAATGTTTTACTGTGTACACATGCGCATAATAACATAAAAAGCAACAGAGTTTGTCATTCTATGTGGAAAACAATTAATAAAAGGGACAGTTTCACCAAAAGATCAACGTGCCATTTGCTCTCCATCATGTTGCAAACTTAAACAGTAGAACACTTTACATAAGACTGTCATGAGACAAATAATCTTGAGATGACACATTAGATTTTAAGCATGCTTATAACAACTGTTATTAGGTGTCACTTGCGCAGATATGACATTTTAAATGCAAAGATGACATTGTTTGTTATCACAACTTGACATAAACGAATACATCATGACCTGTTTTTCCTTTGTCATGACAACAGGACATTACCAAGACAGCAAAACTTGTCATAAATCTGTCATAAACATGATTGTCATGTATTTATGTCAAGTTGTTCATTCATTCATTCATTTTCTTTTCGGCTTAGTCCCTTTATTAATCTGGGGTCGCCACCGCGGAATGAACCGCCAACTTATCCAGCATTTGTTTTACGCAGCGGATGCCCTTCCAGCTGCAATCCATCTCTGGGAAATATCCATACACACTCATTCGCACACATACACTACGGACAATTTAACCTACCCGATGCACCTATACCGCATGTCTTTGGACTTGTGGGGGAAACCGGAGCACCCGGAGGAAACCCACGCAACCACGGGGAGAACATGCAAACTCCACACAGATATGCCAACTGACCCAGCCGAGGCTCGAACCAGCGACCTTCTTGCTGTGAGCCGAACATGCTACTCACTACGCCACCGTTGTGCCCTATGTCAAGTTGTGATAACAAACAATGTCATGTTTGCATTTAAAATGGCATCATTAACACTTAATGGCATGAAATATGCTAGGTTTCTTGATTATAAAACCAGAAAGAGGTTCCTATTCATATCAGCCTAGAAAATTGCAATATTTAATTTTCCATCTGTCTTAGTGCACAATGTAACTATGGAAGAGTCAAGCTTTAAAGGGCACCTATGATGAAAATCATCTTTTGTTAGCTGTTTGGACAGAACTGTGTGTAGTTATAGTGTTTTTCCACAGTCATATTGGGGTGATATGAAGGCAATAAGTCTTTTTTAAAAATGTTTTTTTTTTTTATATATTTCCTGATTTTAAAATAGGATCCAATTCCCTCCCATTTTGAGGCCCATGCACCGCAGCATGACATAAGAGTGCGTAACCATTGGCATCCATATTAGGAATAGTAGGAAAAACAAACTATTTTAGGAAAACAAACCATAGTAGGAAAAACAAAAAGTATGGAAGTGAATGCTTTCAGGTTTCTAACATTCTTCATAATATTTTCTTTCAAGAGTTCACACTTAGCTGATGATTGATTATAAAGCTTGTTTGGAGCGCTGTCCCAGAAGAGAGCCTTGAGCTCATAAGATTTTCGAGCCCCGGGCTCCCTCTCGTTTGCAAGGCGAGAGGAGAGTTTGAGCTCGGGTAGATCTCGAAAACTCTCCTGCAGGTAGCTAATGAACGGATAGTGCTTGCTATGAAAGGATAACTACTTACTAGGAGCATGTCTATGGTGCCGATTTAGATTAGTCAATTAACTTAAGCTGCATGTTTTTGGACGGTGGGAGGAAACCGGGGAACCCGGGGGAAACCCACGTGAGCACGGGGAGAATGTGTAATATCCGCACAGAAACATCAGCTGGCTTGGTAAGGATTAGAACCAGTGATGTTCTTGCTGTGAGGCAACAGTGCTAACCACTGGGCCACCGTGCCACCCATCTAGGAAAGGAGGGGGAGTAGGGGTGGAAGGGGGGATTCTTCAAAACGAAGATGGCTGTGATATGGACCTTAGGGTATTTATAGTAGCTTAGGAATCATCTGATTGGTGAATACATTGAATAATGCGGGACCAGCTGCAAGCAATCATCTGCACGTGATCCTCTCGAAATTAGTTTAAAAAATAAACTTCACTTTGTGTTCAACAGAACAAAGAAACTAAAGCTGCTTTGTAACAAAGTGTGAGTAAATGTTGGCAGAACTTTCATGTTTTAATGAACTATCCCTTTAAGCACTTCCTTTTTTCATGGTTAAATGTCAAAACAGAAGTGCATGCATCTATAGTGCATGTTTAAATAGAAAAACAATGAAAAAGGGAACACTATGCAACGAGTTCTTTGAGTAGCCTCTTATGAGTTTCATGGTGTTGATTTTGTCATTTCGAAGGTTGACAGCCATAGTTGTGAATTTATTAATGAATTTTCCTTCAGCTTAGTCTCTTTTTCAGAGGTCGCCACAGTGGAATGAGCCACCAACTATTCCAGTATTTGTTTTCCTCAGCTGATGCCCTTCCAGCCGCAACCCAGTACTGGGGAAACACCCATGCGCACTTATTCACATATACACTCATTCACACATATACACTCATACACTATGGTCAATTTAATTTATTCATTCACTTTCTTTCGGCTTAGTCCCTTTACTCGTCAGGGGTTGCCACAGCAGAATGAACCACCAACTATTCCAGCACATGTTTTACTCAGCTGATGCCCTTCCAGCCACAACCCAGAACTGGGAAACACCCATGTACACTCATTCACATATACACTCATACACTATGGCCAGTTTCATTTATTCATTCATTTTTTTCAGCTTAGTCCCTTTACTCATCAGGGGTTGCTACAGCGGAATGATCCACCAACTATTCCAGCACATATTTTACTCAGCTGATGCCCTTCCAACCGCAACCCAGTACTGGAAAACACTCATTCACACATAAACACTCATACACTATGGCTAATTTAATTTATTCATTCACTTTCTTTCGGCTTAGTCCCTTTACTCATCAGGGGTTGCCACAGCGGAATGAACCACCAACTATTCCAGCACATGTTTTACTCAGCTGATGCCCTTCCAGCCGCAACCCAGTACTGGGAAACACCCATGTACACTCATTCACATATACACTCATACACTATGGCCAATTTAATTTATTCATTCACTTTCTTTTGGCTTAGTCCCTTTACTCATCAGGGGTTGCCACAGCGGAATGAACCACCAACTATTCCAGCATATGTTTTACGCAGCAGATACCCTTCCAACTGCACCCGGAGGAAACCCACGCCAACACGGACAGAACATGCAACTCCACACAGAAATGACAGTTGGCCCAGCTGAGACTCAAACCAGTGACCTTTTTGCTGTAAGGCGACAGTGCTAACCACTGAGCCACCGTGCCACCCTAATCTTGAACTATATGTTTATTTCAAATTATTGAACAAAACTAAGATGAATTAAATGCGATATAATGTGGGAATAATGATGTGATTTGTGCTGCTTAGTTAGCGACTAACATTAAGAAGAAAGTTGCAGAACTGAAAGATAAAAAAAGTAATGATATTCCTCCCTAGTTGCTTGTTTGTGTTTATGTCTAGGAGCCGAGCAAAGCAGCAGGACGATAAGGGAGAAAAACGACAGCGCACACTGTGGCGTCAGGAGCACAGAGACGTCTATAAACTAAAAGAAGCACTGCACTGTCGGAATATGACAGCCAATCCATCAGGGAAATGGAAGCTCTGTCTACTGCACCAAGGAGAGAGTGGCCAGAACTTTTATAAATAGTCACACATTTTTAAGGGAAATTGAAAGTTGTCAGACATATGCTTTCCAGTTTTTCTGTTGATCATCCAAGTGGCCGCCGTGGCTGAATATGATTGAAACATCAAGGCATACAAAGTAGGAAGGTTGAAGGCTACATGGAAGGTAGGCTATAGTGCATGAGCATCATGGGATGGTTTTATTGCTGGCCTTGTATATTACATAGTGGTTTCCCAAATAAGGAAAAACTAATAATTAATTGAATCAAATGTAATAATATTGATTTCTGCAGGAAGGGCATCTGCTGGTAAATTGGCAGTTCATTTCATTATTCATTCATTCATTCATTCATTCATTCATTTTCTTTTTGGCTTAGTCCCTTTATTAATCCGGGGTCACCCCAGCGGAATGAACCGCCAATTTATCCAGCATATGTTTTAAGCAGCGGATGCCCTTCCAGCTGCAACCCATCTCTGGGAAACATCCATACTCTCTTATACACACTCATACACTACGGACAATTTAGCTTACCCAATTCACCTATTAAAAAAAAAACGGAGCACCCAGAGGAAACCCACGTAACCACGGGGAGAACATGCAAACTCCACACAGAAATGGCAACTGAGCCGTGGCTTGAACCAGCGACCTTCTTGCTGTGCCTCATTTCATCATGTCAACCCTATTAAGGGAATAAGCTAAAGGAAAGTGAGTGAGTGAGTGAGTGTGAAATAAAAAAAAGGTTCTTTATTGAAATCAGTGGTTCCATGAAGAATCTTTAAAAGCTAGTTCACGCTAAAAATGTAAATTTTCACCATCTTTTCCTCTCAATCACTTGAGTGCGAGTAAACGATGGTGAAAATCTTTATTTTCTAAACTTTTACTAACTGCTTTTGCTGAAAAACAAACAAACAAAGATGTTTAAAAAATACTACTTTAAACTACTTATTTAAAATGAGTTGAAACAACACAATTATTTTGTGTTTTTTGAAACAACTTAATGGTTGTATGTTCATTCCAACTAAATTTTTAAAAACAATTAAGTTAACTTAATTTAATTGTGTTGTGTTACGATCCTTTTCTTTCCTTTCGGTGGCCTCGCAGCGTGATGTCACCGTTAATTAGTTAATTTATGGGTAGAGATTGTATATATTTGAATTTTTTTGTGAAGAACGGCACTTCCTCTGGTGGACCGTTATTCCCCAGACAGGTCATTTTGTCCCAACTCTTTTGTTTCGCCGTCTTATGTTTTGTGTTGTATTTTGTTGAGAGAATTTGTTGCTTTCTTATTTATTTCAAAACCCTAGACAGTTTGTATACCCTTTAATAAATGTTTTTTTCATTATATACGTTTTTGTGTATGTGATCCTTTTTATGGTACTGTTGTGAGCGAGCTAGGCCATAACAGTTGGGACAACATGAAGTGATTGCGTGGAACGCATATATTTATTTTTCTCCAAACATTCTTCAGTATATCTTACTTTTTGTCTTTAACAGAAGAAACTCAGACATGTTTGTAACAAGTTGAGGATGAGTGAATGATGACAACATTTTCAGTTTTGAGTGACCTTTGTGTCTCTTTAGCATCCACACACACAAAAAATTAAGTTTGTGGTTTGTTCAAACTTCTTACTTAAAATGAGCTGAAACAACTCAATTCTTGAGTCTTTTTTAAGACAACTTAATTGTTTTATGTTCCATCCACTTACATTTGTAAAACTTACAAGTTAACTTAATTCCCTCATGTTGTCTCAACACAAATCGATTGTATAACCCAGCATATTTGTAGTGAAAATGCATTTATTGGCTATTGTTTTGTTCCCTTTCAATATAAAAGTCTTTACAGCTCACTCGTTATGACAGTCTCTTGTCGCCATCTACTGGTGTACAGTATGTACTGTTACTGCTAAATCACTATCAGAACAGAAATAAAGGCTGATGTTCGCTGTATGATTGTTAATATGAATATGTAAATAGCTTATTTTGCTATATTACTTTAAAACAACAACAACAGCGGGCAGCATGGTGGCGCAGTGGGTAGCAAAATCGTCTCACAGCAAGAGGGTCGCTGGTTCGAGCCCCGGCTGGGTCAGTTGGCATTTCTGTGTGGAGTTTGCATGTTCTGCCCTTGTTGCCGTGGGTTTCCTCCGGGTGCTCCGGTTTCCAACACAGTCCAAAGACATGCGGTACAGGTGAACTGGATGAGCTAAATTGGCCATGGTGTATGTGAGTGTGTGCAAGAATGTATGGGTGTCTCCCAGTGATGGGTTGCAGTTGGAAGGGTGCCTGCTGCGTGAAACAAGTGCTGGATAAGTTGGCGGTTCATTCCGCTGTGGCGACCCCAGATTAATAAAGGCACTAAGCCGAAAAAGAAAATGAATAAATGAACAACAACAACAACAGAAAAAACAGAAAAGCCAGACTATTGTCTTGGAAAAGATAAGTTAAAAAACAAGTGCGAACAGGATAGCAAGGGTAGCACGGTGGCTTAGTGGTTTCGCCTCACAGCAAGAAGGTCGCTGGTTTGAGCCCTGGCTGGGTCAGTTGGGATTTCTGTGTGGAGTTTGCATGTTCTCCCCGTGTTTGTGTGGGTTCCCTCTGGATGCTCATGCGCTATACGTGAATTGGATGAACTAAATTGGCCCTAGTGTATGAGTGCGTGTGTGAATGCGAAACTGTATCAGTTTCCAAGTACAGGGTTGTGGCTGGAAGGGCGTCTGCTGCATAAAGCATATGCAGAATGGTTGGCGATTCATTCTGCTGTGGCAACCCCTGATAAATCAGAGAATAAGCCTAAGGAAAATGAATGAATGAATGAAAAAGTGAAGCATTTTTATTTTGTGTCTTAGATTTGTTCCTTTGTGATCAAGCCAGGGTGAACAAGGGGCAACCAGATACAATATGGTCTTGCAATACAGCTGCTCAATATAACATGAGAACCAGTTGATTCATGTCTAGACAGTCTAGAAGAGGTAAAAATGTCAGGATGTTTTCTTCATTTTGTAACACGGGTGCTATCTCAGATGCAGTGAGCGTCCAAATTCAATCAGAACTTTCATACAGAACATGAGGGCTTTGAATTTTTTTTATGTATCTATAAATATATAATAAATAAAATATGGAAATGATCATTGAGGAGACAAAAATGAAATACAAATTTCACTTCAAAGAGGAAACGCAGTGTATCTAATTCAAAGAATAGCAGAAGGGAAATAGGCAGGAGAGGCGGTTGATTAAAGTTGAATATCTCCTCGTGTGGAAATGTTATGCAGACTTTTGAGAACGCATGTTAAAGGGAAAGTATCCCGAGGCTCGGACAAATATGTTACATGGACGTGTGGTCATCCTTTCATCTGTGTATGGCCAGCGAGGCCTATGCTATTAACCTCATCAAAACCAGCGTGGCCTGCAAGTCAAATATTATGCCGTGTCCCGAGGAATGCTTCCCACTGTTCTTTTTGGACAATAACTGAACCCGCATGAAAAGGAAGTTTCACTTTGAAGTAACTGCTAGTGGTTGCAAAGCAGTTGCAATGTAGAGGCACATTAGGCTGACTACCAATTAGGAGGAGGTGTTAGATAAAGGAGGCCTGAAAATTTGCACCATTGCATGAGAGTCATTGAATCCAACGAATGCCCTACGTAGACTTTTAATTGCTGAATGAATATGATTTTAGCACGGATGTAAGGGTACACAAAAATAAATGTACCTCAGTATACTTTTTTTGCTACAGGATAAATGGTTATTTTGAATATGGATGTCTTTAAATGAAGTCAGTACAATTAATTCTAAGCAACACTGCGCAATACTATAATATTAAACAGTACAATAAAAGAGCCCAAAGTAGTAAATGGCATTTATATTTATTTTTGTAATATAATAATCAACACAAAATTACATTAAATGAATATGTAAATTGTCTAAATCTAATAAGGAAATGATGCTACATGTCCTATTCTTTGTAATATTTTACAAACTTCAAGAGTTTACACTTAGCTGTTGATTGATTATAAAGCTTGTTTGGCATGCTGTCCCGGGAGAGAGCCCTGAGCTCGTAAGATCCTCGAGCTCGGGGCTCCCTCCGGTTTGCAGGGCGAGAGGGGTATTTGAGCTTAGGTGGATCTCGAGAACCCCCCGCTGCTTAGGTTTGCTATGAGAGTATATTGCTGGTGGATTAGTCTATGGTGCTGATTTGGTTTAGTCAATTTACTTATGTCTAAGACCAGATGGAATCTGCGGACATTTTTTTCTATTTCTGCACAGAATTTTGTTGCGGATTTATGCGGAATGATTTTGGGAGTATTATAACTAAAACCTTAATATATGAAATAACAGTAATATCTTTTTCACTTTTATTTAACGTTTACAATGCAAATCCAATTGCATTCACTTTATTTGGTTAACAAAGCAAGTCTCTCATAAAATATCTGAAAGTTTCTGTCTTTTTATTACTTTACAAACTATATTGTAAATAAATGGTGAATATTTTAATATTAGTCATTAATATTAGTGAAATTAATTTAAAAACTGAATAAATATAAATGTACACACATTAACACAAGTAAATAAACAGAATAAAATTAGCCGAATTCTGCACGTGCAGATTCCGTGTGGGCCTACTTATGTTTCGTTTTGGACTGTTGGAGGAAACCGGAGGACCCAGGGAAAACACACACGAGCATGGGGAGAACATAAACTCCTCACAGAAATGTTAACTGGTCCCGAACCAGAGACGTTCTTGCTGGGAGACAACAGGGCTAGTCACTGTGCCACCGTGCTGCCCTATAGAGGAAAAAGAGAAGGAGAGGGGGTGGAAGGGGGAATTCTTCAAGATGAAGATAACTAAGGTAGGATGCTTTGGTTATTTATACTAAGTTAGGAATCGTCTAATTGGTGAATCATACATTAGCTAATGCAGGGCCAGCCATGTCTATCATAAGCATGTGATCCTCTCGAAATTAGTTTATAAATAAACTTCATTTCATATACACTGAAAAAATTATTCATTCGATTTACATTTTTTTAAAGGTTGTGAACAATTTTTAGGGGCTGAATTTAGGCAAACCAATTAAATTGAGTAATTTTAGTCAAATTTGTTCCTTTTCCTTTGCCTTATTCCCATTATTTATCAGGGGTCGCCACAACAGAATGAACCACCACCGTTTTACACAGTGGATGACTTTCATACTGCAACCCAGTACTGGGTAACATCCATTCACACTCATTCACACACACACACTACAGCCAATTTAGTTTATTCTGTTCACTTGTACCATTTGTCTTTGGACTTGTGGGGGAAACCAGAGCACCGAAAGGAAACCCACACTTACACGGGGAGAACATGCAAACTCCACACAGAAACGATCCAGCTCAAACCAGCAACCTTCTTGATGTGAGGTGACAGTGCTAACCACTGAGCCACCATGTCGCCTTGTTTGTTTCATTTAATTAAATATTTATTTTCTTGTCTGCTTAGTCCTTTTATTCATCAGGGGTCGCCAAAGCGGAATGAACCACCAACTTATCCAGCATACATTTTACACAGCGATGCCCTTCCAGCTGCAACACAGTACTTGAAAACATCCATACACTCTCATTCACACTCATACATTACGGACAATTTTAGATTACCCAATTCACCTATGTCTTTTGACTTGTGGAGGAAACCCACTCCAACACAGGGAGAACATGCATGTTTCAATTCAGCTTGTATAAATTGTTCGCAACAATTTGGAATGAACATTTTTTTAGTGTACAGTGTTTTTTCAAACTTGTTTTAATGGCAAATCTCCATGTATCCATCACTAATGAAGACATCATTAACACAACATACTGTACACTTATTTAGTGCTCACAAGTCAACCAATCAGAAGATGACTTAGGGTCAGCATAAGTGTTTCCAGTTGAATGTACAGTCAGCCGACAGCCACTGAATGACGCTTGTGGGACTAGTAGTGAACTAATGATTTGTTGTCACTTAACTGCGGTAAACATAAAGCTAGGCTTGACTTTCAAAATGAACAGAAAGCCACACAATACAAAAAGTTCTGCACAGTGTAATGTATAGCAAAATGTTATTCATGCATCACCTGAAACAGCATACAATAGAAATCAATCTTGAAATTTAGGAATCAATAGCAGGTTGTTTAAATGAAAACATAAAGGAAACATTTCAAGTTGCATGTGCAGAGGTTCAAATAACAATATACATTGATTTCAGCTAGGATTTTCACGCATACACCATTAGTCAACATAGGCTCATTCTGAAAACGTGGCCCTATATACAGTAAATTTCTGGAGATTGTGAATTTTGTAGCTAGAAGTACGTATAACAGCATTTTGTCTTTAAAACTAACGCTATGTGGTGGTATGACGCTGTTTCTTTTCGTGCTTACCAGCTGACCGCTTACCTCCGTGTGTACGACTTTCCCGCTGTTACTAATTTGTTCAATTAGAACGTCATGTACGTGAACGTGACAATGGGGTTTGAGTCTGGTGAAAAACGGTTCCAGAAAGCAAAAACAAAAGCCAAAAGATAAAATAAACAAGTAAATAACAGGGTGAGAATGTGGTAAAACCTGAAAACGTGGTAAAAATCAGGGGGCTTTTCTTTTTCTGGAGTGCTTTTCAAAACACTGTCAGTTGGGTTTAGGGAAGGGGGTGGCCGGGTGAATCTGTGCTTTTTAAAACACTATTGGTTGGGTTAGGGAAGGGACGGGTGGGTGGTGTTATCAGTATGTTGGTTAGTCAGTCAGTCGACAGCAGCCTCTGGAGGATTTCCACGAGAAGAGCAGGCGTGAATGGCACTTGCAAGAGAAATTTCAAAAAGTGTACACAGCACCCTCTGGTGGATTCGCGAAAACCAAACCTGCAAAAAAAACATAGCTCCTGGGACGTATTTTGTGCTTTCCAAAAATGCATATAGGGCTATGTTTTCAGAATGAGCCTGGGGTGACCATCACAGCAGCTGATTTCTTTAAAAACTTGAATTTTGATGCCATTTAGTTCATTATGCTTTATATATTTTTTCCCCCTGGAAATGTAAGCAGAATTGTGAATTCCCTCAGCACAACATTGATTCTCATGAACTTTTATTTTTAGTAAATTAAAAGCATAAGTCTGAATTTCAAGTGAGTCTGAGTAAGACTTTTCTAACCTCTATGAGCTGGTTCTCTGCAGTGACTCAGAAACTCACAGTGCGTCAGCCTCCTGAGTGAATGGCTGCATGCTGTTTTGAAGGGCTCATCCCTATGCCCTAATCCCTTCAAAGGGTTTACCCTCCAGAGTGAGAGCTTGGAGGGGATGAGGTGTGAGGGGACCAGAAAAAACGCCCTTTTGCATCATCTTGCATCATATGCATAACAAATTAAACATGCACAAAGAGTCACAAAGTGCCCATCACTCATACCTTTCCAAAATCCTGCCTTCCAATGGGGCCTTTGAGTGGCTAGTTTGCAGCACTTCAGATTGGAACGGCCCTTCATGATTATCCTCATCCAAAAGTGTACGTCAGAGGCACATTTATCCCATTAGGAATGCATTGCATGGCTCTTATAGACCTATTCTTTTTTGCTGAAAGCAGTACAAACAGTTAAAGGGATAGTTCACCTAAAAATGAACATTTCCTCTCCATTTATTCACACTTAAGGAATTCAAAACTTTTATCATTTTATTTCTTCTGTTAAGTACAAAAAGAGATATTCTGAAGAATGATGGGAATCAGCAGTCGTTGACATCCATGGTAGGAACAAAAAAAGCAGTGGAAGTGAAAGTTTTGTCCAAAATGTATCCATTCATTCATTTTCCTTTGGCATAGTCACTTTATTCATCAGGGTCACCTCAACGGAATGAACTGCCCACTAATCCAGCATATGTTTTACTTAGCGGATGCCATTGCAGCTGCAACCCAGTACTGGGAAACACCCATACAATCTTACACGCACACACATACACTACGGCCAAATTAACACTCGGAGGAAACCCATTCGAACACGGGGAGAACATGCAAACTCGACACAGAAATGCCAACTGGCCCAACAGGGACTCGAACCAGCGATCTACTTTCTGTGAGGTGACAGTACTACCCACTGAACCACCGTTTTGCCTTTGTCCAACATACTTCAGTATATCTATCTTTGTGTTCACCAGAAAAAATAAACCCAAATAGGTGGCGGGTGACGAAATGATGAGAGAATCAAATTTTTTTGGTGAACTATCACTTTAATTCTGATTCCCCAGTGAATGGCGTTTCTGAGCCAGTTCTCTTTAATGGATCAAAAACATTCATGAAAAGGGCATACAATTACTCACAGCAATTACTCAGAGCCTCCAAATGGCAAATTTGAAACTATGTCTTACTGACTACTTGGCTGGTAACTTTTTTTTTTACATAAATGATAAAATTTTTTAAAAACACAGGACGGTTTAGAGACATTATTAAACCACAAAGACTACATTTGAATTATATAAATATATACAGTAATCACATTCTCTCCACTGTGAACTTTTGACATGAGCAGATGTGTTTCCTGTATCTTGGCTTACAGTAAATGATCCACGTGGCTTCACAATTGTTTACTCATAACGTGTCTGAAAATGCAACATGCGCCATCCATCATCTTATGATATACATTTGGCAACCCCTATATAAAGGAAAATAGGCTTATTTAACAACTGCCCTGTAATTATACAGTTGAGATTTACCATTTTTAAAGCCATTCAGTCAATCTACGGGTCTGGCAGGACCACTTTTAGCTTAGCTTAGCTTAGCATAGTGAATTGAATTGGATTAGACCGTTAGCATCTCACTCAAAAATGACCAATGAGTTTCGATAATTTTCCTATTTGAAGCTTGACTCTTTTGTAGATATATCATATACTGTACTAAGGCTTACAGACAATTTAAATTTGCTATTTTCTAGTCCAATATGGCTTGGAAACATAGCATGCACAATGAAATTACAAAGTGCCAGAAAATAGTGCCAAGTTGGTAACATCCAACATGACTATAACCAAGAACATTATTATTGTGGAATGACAGTATAGTTCCTACTCACGTTGGTCTAGGAAATAGCTGCTTTTCGTTTTCTGACGGTCCTAGAACACTATGGCTGCGACAGAAACCGCCTACTACTCAGTAGGTACTGCATTTAAATTTAAACGTACTGCTCGGCCGTTAGAAAAGTACGTTCTATACAGTGTGAATGTGAGAAGTAAGAATGGAATTCGGACGTACTACATCCGCCATTTTGTCATGGTCACGTGACCTACCTGCGCCAGATGCGTCGCTTCACTCCCATTCATGAATTCTTTCGCGGGGCATCATGGGAAAGCGCAGCGTGCATGGGATGCACACTTCAGAATCTCGCCGGAAGTAGTAAGTCATCCGGGTACTTCTCGCATACTGATTTTCGAATTCTATGAATTCGGACATACTACTCGGCTCACATACTGTTTTCAGCATACTGTATAGTATGGAAGTATGCGGTTTCGGACGCAGCCCATGTAACTAATGCAGAGTCGAGCTATAAATAGGAAAGGTTTTGAGCGAGATGCTAATGGTCTAATCCGATTCAATGCTTTATACTAAGCTAAGCTAAAATGCTCCCCTTTTGCTAGACCCGGAGATCAGCTGAATGGATTCAAAAATAGTAAAACTAGTTGTAAAATGAGCCTTTTTATAGTTCCTTTAACAGGCAGTTTATAAATAAATGCAGATGTTTCTCAGAAGCCCCTACTGTATATCAGATGACAAACGAGACTTCAAAATCTAAATATATTTGTGAAAATGCATAAGGAGTCGCTATCAAGCTCCAAAGAGGATAACAAAAGCATAACAATTCATATATGACTCACAAGCCTTATTCCAAGTCTTCTGAAGCCACATGATAGCTCTGCATGAGGAACAAAGAGCGGGCAAACGATGACAGAATTTTCATTTTCGGGTGATCTATCCTTTTAATGGCTGTGTTTTGCTCGGATGAGCTCCACGCTAATCATTTCGACAGCTTTCACAAGAATATTTCTTAACTTCTCTTCACCAATTAATTTCAAGCATTTCAGCCTCCGATTGAATAAAGGGTCACGCATTGGTATAGATTGTCTCTTTCCTGAGGAGTAAATAATCATATCTAAAATGACGATTAAATTAGCGCAGCCCTGCACATGGAGGGTGACATTAAGATAAAACGGAGATAACATCTCCACACGGGGCAATGTGTTTGTAATCAAATTCACTCAATTTCAGCCACACGCTCCAGTGGAAAAAGCAACGGGCACCTCAGCTAAGATAAACGGTGGCCAACGTGGTATGATTTACACCATGTGAACGGGTAAACATTTCAATTTAAATGCAAAACATTAAACTGGTGGAGGCAGTCAATCAATGTAAGCATTCTGTAACATACTTCTTTAGGGTTCATAAATAATGGCCCGTGTAATTACTCCTCTTCAAATGAGGTTTTAAAACTGGCGTGGCACAGTACGTCTTTATAGTGATGTTTTTTTTATTTCCTAAACCTTCTGTTATTCTTGTTCTTACTGTAATTGCTTCTGTCTTTTGCCTCATCAAGCTGACAGATATCTGCAGCAGGACAGTTTCTCAAGATCTCCATGTGGGTTTCTCCATTTACAGCCTCTCGGCCCATCACTGATTTCCTCACTATATTAGATTCTGAATGGTGCTGCATAGGGATGTGCAATATTTTCTTAATGGAGATCAAAATTATAGAACGACCAATGGAGCACCTTTGGGAAGTGGTGGAAGGGGGGTGTCGCATCATGGATGTGCAGCCGAGAAATCCGCAGCAACTGCGACAACATGCGATTATGTCAGTATAGACCAAAATCTCTGAGGAATATTTCCAGTACCTTGTTGAATCTATGTCATGAAGGATTAAGGCAGTTCTGAAAGCAAAAGCGGGTTTAACTGGTACTAGTAAGGTGTACCTAATAAAATGGCCAGTGAGTGTATAATATATGCAAGTGTAAACTGCACCTTTTCTTATATGAGATGCATTAGAAATGAAAAGCAGCGCTAGAATGAATGAAAAAAGTGACAAGCATCTTGCTGCATATTCACCTTGGCAAATATGAAGCATTGGTTTCATGCATTGGCAATATCACATGTCATCTACAATGGAAAATGCTGGCAATAGAATGGTGACAGTGATGATGACGATGATGCTTATGATGATATCCGAAAAGTGTTTTGATGCCAAGGGATAAAAAACGGTGGCTTTCCAGCACAATACAGTGCCATTTGTCATCAGGCAAGGACAGTCGTAATCATCCCTTGCGCGTGCCTTTCCCCATCAGTCTTCCCCTCGCTGTGTATCAGGATCAATCTAGGCTCATTTATTTTAATCGTCTCCTGTTTGCTAAACTGGCAAAGTCAACAGAGGACGACAGAAACAAGTCTCGCTACCAGAACAAACCAAAAACAGTCATTTTAAAAGTTACACATCGTTTTTCTTGTTATTCTGCAGATTTATAATTATTTTGAAGCTTGCTTAAATTTAAAATGTGTCATTTTATTGATTTAACTCATTTTATTATGTTTAGGGCATGTTTACCTAATAGTGTGCTTAAAATGCAAATAAATAAACAAATACTACTACTACTACTACTAATGATAATAATAATAATAATAACTAATTATTCTAACTTGCCTGGTAAACCTAGTTAAGCCTTTAAATTGCACCTTAAGGTTAATACTAGTATTTTGCAAAATTAACAGAAATAATGTTATTTACTGTCATCAAGTAAAATAAAGAAAATAATTTAGTTAATATAAATAAGTTTTTAAAACTATAATGTTTAAAAATGTGTACTCTTGAAAATGTGTACTCTTGGGAAATAATTGTAAAAGAATAAAAGTTGACATATATATATATATATATATTCAAGTGTGTGACAACATTTGTCAAACAAGTTCATTTAAATTGCTCAGCAAAGCACTAAACTCTTTGTGTAATGTGAATGAAATCTTCTGCAAGTGCATGAGAAATTATGCTTATTGTGTGGCAACAAATAAAGAGAGAAAATGAGAAATAAGATATTACCAAATGGAGATGAATAACAGAAAGAGCTGTGAATATTTACTTTAGCTAACGGCTGTGTACACAGTCAGTATCTACAGAAAACAAGGACTGAAACTTACAGGAATTCAAAGTAAAAATTCAATGAAAAACTAGTTTGTTGTACCTCCTAAGAAAATATGAAATGCAAATGTGAGCATATACTGTACTAAGATATGGCATTAACCTATTTGTTTTATCTAAGACAGTAACAACAATCATGAGAAAATAGACCTTACGGAGTCTTAAATTTAATCATGAAAAAGATGCTTGCTTTACATTTCTCTTAACATTACTTACTGTTTTATTACCAATACTTTTTGTGTAGCCTACACTTTGTAGACCATTGCACAACCTTCCTTCATTTTCCTTCGGCTTAGTCCTTTATTTGCCAGGGGTCGCCACAGCAGAATGAACCACCAACTATTCTGGCTTATGTTTTACGCAGCGGATGCCCTTCCAGCTGCAATCAGTACTGAGAAACACCCATACGCTCACTCATTCACACTCACTCATACACTCTAAAAAAAAAGGTGCTAAATAGCACCAAAACTGGTTCTTTGGTCGTAACGAGGGGGGAACCTTTTTTGGTGCTATACAGCACCTTAAAAAAATAGGTGCTATATAGTACTTTTGTCAAATGGTGCTATATAGCACCTATATTTTAAGGTGCTCATAATGTTACTTTACCCTTTCCGCAAATAAAACTGGCATAAGAGTTATGAGAATTAGCTATAAGAACAAGTGCTTACAGTAGTAGTGGTGCTATATAGCCCTTTAACCCCCCCAAAGAACCACTAAAAAACCTTTATGTTGCTTTAAAGGTTCATTACACAGTAAAAGTGCTATATAGCACCCTGACCACCTTAAAGAACCACTGAAGAACCACTGAAGAACCTTCATGGTGCTTTAAAAGTTCTTTACACAGTAAAAGTGCTAAATAGCACCTCAAATATCGTAAAGAACTTCTGAAGAACCACTGAAGAACCTTTTTTTTTAGAGTGTACACTAAGGCCAATTTTTATTCAATTCACCTACCTGTATATCATCTTTGGACTGTGGGGGAAACCGAAGCACCAGGAGGCAGAGGAAACCCACGCAAACACAGGGAGAACATGCAAACCAGTGATGGCAGAAATGCCAACTGGCCGGGACTCGAACCAGCGACTTTCTTGCTGTGAGACGACAGAGCTACCGTGCCGACCCCATAGCACAGCATAAAATCAATAGTTATTGGTTATTGTAATGCTAAGGCACTCTTTCTTATTCCTCATGAAGCATTTGGGTTCAGTTTTTTTCTAGAAGAGATAACATTATATAAACATTTCTGAAAAAGAAATAAGAATTTAGGGAAACTTTGGAAATGCTTTACGTCTTTTAATAAACATTTTTTCTACCATTTTTTAATGTTACATTTAGTTAAAAGTGCAATTCATTTAAATGTTGATGTTTAATTTTTATACTTAGGGCAACTGGAAATTTCTGTGAGTAAAATTAATTGATTATAAATTGTAAAATGACTTTAATTTCAGCCATTTCATTTTCTTTTTATATCATTCATTCATTTATTAATCAGGGGTCGCCACAGCGAAACATATACCTCTGATTAATAAAGGCACCAAGTCAAAAAAGATAATGAATGAATCTATATATGTATATATACGCGTGTGTGCGTGTGTGTTTGTAAAAAAATTATTTAAGAAAACTTTGGAAATGCTTTACATCTTTAAAAAAAAATTCTACCATTTTTTTATGTTACATTTAGTTAAAAGTGAAATTCATTTAAATGTTGATGTTTCATTTTTATACTTAGGACAACTGGAAATTTCTTAATTGATTATAAAGTGTAAATTAATTGATTATAAATTGTAAAACGAATTTAATTTCAGCCATTTCACCACAGTGTATTAATTTATACTGTAATACTCAGATAATACGTCCTAACGGGTAAACACAACGCAATAATAACGCGGTAAAACACGGCAAATTTAATATTCAAAACTTTTTTCTCGCTAACCCCTTTCCGAGTTCCACGTTCCAGACGGAGTAACGTCAATTCAGTGTGATTATAATGCGTTAGATGCTAAATATTAATGTTTTACATACATGTTACATTTGGAGTGATTTATGACAATAAAAATACATACCACATATTTTTGTCGTCAATAATGTGACACAGCTAGAACTGATGCAGCGGTTGCCATAGTTCCCAACTCCTCGTTCCTGAGCTGAACGTCAGCACTTTGCGTTCACGCGATACGCAATATCAACTACGTAATACGCAGAACATGAGCTGAGGAGGCGTTCGTTGTACCTTTGTCCAAGCTATCCAAACGACAAAATCACACAAAGTGAGTAAACCTCGCTGTTAACAGTATACATTTTGAAAGAGAACAAATAGCACAACATAATCGCCATCAGAATCCACCAACTGTGGTTTGAAGTATGAGAAATAAGCGTTAATATTTAGCACGAGGCTACTGCAGCGTTAGCTCGTTGCTAACTGATGTGTAGTTCATCTCTCCATCACTCAGCTTTACAGAGACGGAGTATCGTGTTAAAATAATTAATCAGCAGTCTTATTATTTTCTACCTTGTGTTAGTCTGTGTAGCACGGTGTCTGTGTTTTTCACTAGTTTATTTTAGTCAAACAAACATCCTACAGCATGTGTTTCAGTGAGCTGCTTACAGTGACAGCATCTTTTAGACCTATTATTTCATTTCATAGAGCTGTGCTGCATTTTAACCAACTTAATGTGTGAATTATCTGAACTGCATTTGGAGACACAATGACAGTCTTAGGTCGTTTGCATCATTAAAGATATTGTTTTGCATGAAAGGATAGTGTTAAAGGGATAGTTAAAAAATAATAAAATAAAATAAATGTGTCATAATTTACTCTTAGTTTCTTCTGTTGAACACAAAAGATGATATTTTGAAGACAGCTGGAAACTTGTAACCATTGACTTCCATTGCATTTGTTATTCTTACTCTGTAAATCAATGGTTACCAGTTTTCAGCTTTCTTTAAATTATCTTCTTTTGTATTTAATAGGATCACTTGAGAGAGTGTAAATATTGAGTATTATATTTTATTTTTTGCATGAACTACCCCTTTAACCAAACTTAGTGGTGTTAATGATGTCTGTTTCAATACGTGTAGTTTTAATATTGGTCTGTCTGTGTAGGTTTATTGCGGTTAAATGAATCGATGGTGGTCAAATAAATAAATTTGGTGGTAAAAAAAAATACACCTTTTCAGCTCAGTCTGCAGGAGTTCCTACAGTTGTTGAAATCCTTACAATAGTAAATTATTAGTTGAACCTGTCTTACGTTATTGTTGCTTAATTTATTTATGTGGTATGATGGTAGTTATTAATAATAAGCTATTTTAGTACTTAATATATATATAT
>CAIGQQ010000001.1:7183701-7235844 GCA_903798035.1 Danio albolineatus | reverse complement strand
TGTATATGTGATTTTTTTTTTCCCCACATATTTTCCTTAGAGTCATCATTTACATTGTATTAAGCCATACATGTCTGGATCCCCAGTGTTCCCTTTAAAATTTTATTTTATTTTGCTAAACATTGGTAAGAAGATATTCTGAAGACGTTTTTTTTTTCAGAAGGTTTTATTATTATTATTTTCAGTAAATACCTTATTTACTTTATTCATTAATTCATAGTGAAAAAAACATTTTAGATTATTCAGAATTCTAAATATTATTTAGTCATGTTATTATGGCATATTTAACTTGTTGATCATGCTTCATTCTTTTTCTTTATATTTAATTATATTTCACATTTATTCAAAGAACTTCACAAAATGCCATTCAGATTAGATTTATAAATAATCTGACCATAAAGAAGTCTGTCCCTGGTATTTTCTGACAACTCGTATGAATAGGAAGCACATCAAACAGTCAATAGATTTACGCACTTTAAATTTGTCTGAAAGTTTAGTCGCATGAAAAGGAATTAACTTGAAATCTCAAATGCAATTGCATTATTGTGCATTTAGGAATACACAAGCAATCAGATAATCCAGCCATTGGCTCGCAAACCATCAGATTGTTCATACAAAAGAGCAATCCTTGTGAATGGGCTTATCTGAGAACTTCAGTTTATAGGATTGGCTAATCTTCCAATCTCAGAGGTGGAATTAGAGCTGAAGCTTTTGAGTGGCTTTACTTTTTTGTCTCCTGTTTCCCCCACACTTGTTTTAAACTTTTTAGAGAAAGATATTTAGACTTTAGTAGAGAACACTAGTGGTTCTATCAGCTGTAACACTAGATTGTAAAGTTATCCATTGCTTTCCACAGGACTCTCTGCTGGAGCGGCCCCAGACCTGGAGCTCCCAGCGGATGGAGCACATCCTTATCTGCTGCGTGTGTCTGGGAGACAACAGCGAAGATGCGGATGAGATCATCCAGTGTGACAACTGTGGCGTGACTGTGCATGAAGGTAAAATCCCAAACTCCGCCGCCTGCCAGCAAAAGCTCAGCTCAAATATTGATCTCAAATGTTTGTACAAAGTTTCCAAAAAAAGTTTTAGAATTTATTTCAATATTCATACCTTTTTTTCTAAACAAACCCTGGCCTTTGAAATTAGCTTTTTTTCAGGCTAATATAATGTACATCTAGATGTTTAGACATTTTAAGAAATATGAGAAACCTCTTCCAGTAATTTGTGTTCTATAAGATTCTATAAAAACCAAATCATAAGTCATGTTATTAGGGATAATTATATTGGCAAAAAGTGATTTCTCAAAAATGTTAGGTATTTATTGCTAACCATATTTAAAACGTGCTTTGCTGAGTGTGTTTTTGAGCTAGTTTTCCTGCCTAGTTTTTACTGGACATTACATTCAATTTTACAACATGTATTTTAAAGAGAGATTCATTGAGTGATTCACTCAAAAACAAAGTAAGCGACTAATTAGCACTGAATCATTGACTTACTCGTTTTGTTCAAAAATAGATTTGATATAAAAATAGATTTGTATAAAAAAGAACATTGTTTTGAAATGTACTAATGTTCTTCTCTAGCTTTGGTTCTGTTTTCATTGTTAAAGACACGTTGCCAGACATTTTTTTAAATTAATATTTGTTTAAAGATTGCATAATCATAAAATTATGTTTGATTGCACTCATACTCTGATGCTGAAGAAAACAAGACTCTTAGTTGTGTAGTTTTACTTAACTTTATAATCATTTTAAAAATAATGCAGTTGTTTTATTTATTTATTTATGTATTTATGTATTTATTTATTTATTGTTTTCATAATTTGAATTATAGTGGTATTCTAGTAGCTTTAATCATGCAGTGAATGATTTTGGACTCTCAACGTGTATTTGTTACATTTTCAAAATGAATGACAAGGAATTCATCTCGTAGCATTGTTAAAAAAACAGTTATGATATTACAGGGTGTCTGCGGGGTCTTGAAATGTCATAGATTACAAAATTATATGCCATATAAAAAATTCTTAAATTTACTGAAATATTGTGATGTAGGTCTGAAATTATTTTAAACAGGTCTTAATTGTCCTACATCCTGGTAAAGCGGGGCAACATCCATCCAATCACCAACAATCCATCTCAATAAAAGGCTTATTATATTGTATTTAGCAACATGTTTTTTTTTTACAGTAACATTTGTTTAAGGGCGTACTCACACGGGGTACAGTTGCCTTGATCTGTGCTGTAGCACGCTTGTCCCCTCTCCCTCGACAGCCTACTCTCACACTGCATTGTGCCTTCTGAGCCGTAGCATGCTTACATCATCGATGATGCGACTGTTCGGTTCACCAGGAAGAGACGCTCTCTTGCTCATCACAGTGGACATTGCTTTAGTTAAATTATTTTGTATTATTTTTAGCTGTTTGGAATGCAGTGACACTGCAAGTTTTGCCGAACAGATCCACCACTTTTGATGTTCATAAATTATCATAAAAGTCAATGTGCTAAACTTAATTAGTTTGCTAAAGGTGCAGTTGACGTGCAGTGATGGGTTTGCATCTTAACTAAAAAAAACTATGACAGTTCACGTGCATCGAAAAAGTTAGAATAATTAATAAATCCGTATGAAACAGTCCCTTAAAAGAGACGTTGTTTCTTCAGTTTTGCGCTCGGGCACGCTTTGCACTCACACTATAAGAGAACTTTGCCAAAGCTCTCCCGAAGAGGCTGTTTATAGCGCCATAGTCCCAACCTGGCCATTAGAAAAAATCCTTAATGTTTCGCCCTGTATATGTCTGAAATTTCATTCATAATGGTCTTAAAAAGTCCTAAATGTGACTTGATGAAACCTGCAGAAACCCTGTATTATCATAGTCAAAAATGATGATTATTGCAAACTACTACATGTCATGCGATAAAGATATTAATTATAATCAGAATTATTTGTGTTCAGAGAAAGACACATTAGTACTGTTAGAGTGAATACTGTATAAACAGCTACATTTTAGGCACTTTTATTTTTAATTGTGGAAAGCTTGTAGTGAAACCCGTCTCACTGTGTGTCTGTACGCTGGATTGCATTGTCAAGCAAGCGTGAGGAGAATAAACACAGAAAGGAGAGGGATCTTCATCATCCCACATTATTAGCTCATTGTAATTCGGACTCGTTGGAAACAAAAATCAATTACGCTTTAAACCGTCTTTTAGCGGCGGCCGTCTCATTCAGACAGACCCGCTTAACACCAGTCGGGCAGGCTGGATCAATGTGTCACCACTAATTTTCAATTACTCACTGATTTATTTCTTTAATTATTTATTTACTGCTTGTTTTTGTGCTGATGTCCTGTTGATTCACTGAAGCCTCCAGGTAGTTCAGTACAATGGAAAGAAGAGCTTGATTATATATGAAGGTTAATTTAATTTGTTGCACATAACTGTTGACAAATCATCTTTAAAAACAATGTACTTGTAAGATTCTAAGTCTCTTTTCTCATACCTGGTATTAAGATGCGTTTTTGTTGATCCGATCACAAGACAACAAGTAAAGGTGCAAATAGGGTGTGAAATGTTTCGAGCTTGTCCACTTTTGACCAGATTCGAGGTAAAAACACATTCGACCAGATTGCTCTAGTGTGAATGCACATGTGGTAAAATATGTTGAACAGCCACTAAAAAGTGTCTACGCTCCTCCTGCTGAGCTAATTCATAAGTGAAGTTTTACAAACCAATTTCTAGAGGAGCATGTGATATTAATCGCGGCTGGTCTCTAATCTATAATCAGCAATAACCCAATCAGATTGATTCAAGCCTACAATAAATTGATTGATTGATAAATTTGCTCTGTCCCAATTCGCATACTTGTACTACGCCCTAAAAGTATGTACTATTTTTGTGAAGGAAAAATACATACTTTTGAGTGTGTAACAGAAGAGTATGCAAGCTTTGGGACTTACTACTTCCCCATTAACAGATTGTCTTGTTGCCTAATTATGAGCCCTGTCAATCAACCACACATCATACACATTCATTCATTCATTTTCTTTTCGGCTTAGTCCCTTTATTAATCCGGGGTCGCCACAGCGGAATGAACCGCCAACTTATCCAGCATTTGTTTTACGCAGCGGATGCCCTTCCAGCCACAACCCATCTCTGGGAAACACATCCATACATTCTCATTCACACTCATACACTACGGACAATTTAGCTTACCCAATTCACCTGTACCGCATGTCTTTGGACTGTGGGGGAAACCGGAGCACCCGGAGGAAACCCACGCAACCACGGGGAGAACATGCAAACTCCACACAGAAATGCCAACTGGCCCAGCCGGGGATCGAACCAGCTTGCTGTGAGGCGAACGTGCTAACCACTCGGCCACCGTGGCGCCCCATCATACACATTTCTGTCGTATTTAATTTCCTACCTTATTGGAGAAGCAGGAGCAGGTTAATCTCCCATTCACGAGTCCCATTCACAGAGAAATCTTCTCGGGTCTTTGGATAATACTGCATTCAGACGTTAATGTCCAAACACGTCTTTATATTTTCAGTTCAGTTCAGTGTTGTTGTAGCAGATGAAATATAACACAGACGACACGATTGAAATATTTTTCAGTTGGCTAGATGTTAATTAACAGTCATACAAACATCTTTACCGAAATCTCTCTACTTTTACTCTCTACGGTTGGTCTCATCATGTTTGATGTTTATTTACACTTTTTACCCGCGTTCTAATCGAATTCATGTCCAATGCCCAACGTACTGTGGGCAATATCAGGGGTTAGAGTATGGATGCTTCTACACTTAAAATTCTGACTGGAAATAGTATACCATCCAGGAAGCTTTAGCATACTCTTTTCAGCATACTACGATTTGGGACATACTAATTCTATTCATTCATTCATTTTCTTGTCGGCTTAGACCCTTTATTAATCTGGGGTCGCCACAGCGGAATGTCGACTGAACCGCCAACTTATCCAACATATGTTTTACGCAGCGGATGCCCTTCCAGCTGCAACCCATCTCTGGGAAACATCCATACACATACTCATTCACACTCATACACTATGGACAATTTAGTCTACCCAATTCACCTGTACCACATGTCATTGGACTTGTGGGGGAAACCGGAGCAACGGGAGGAAACCCACGCAACTACGGGGAGAACATGCAAACTCCACACAGAAATGCCAACTGACCCAGCTGGGGCTCGAACCAGCAACCTTCTTGCTGTGAGGCGAACGTGCTACTCACTATGCCACCGTGGCGCCCACTAGTTCTATTTTTAGATACTATTTAGGATGGATAGTATGCGGATTGGGGACGCAGCAATTGATTTTGCCCTACTGCCTTATCTTCGTTTTGGAAGAATCCCCCATACACTTCATCTTCTCCTTTTCCTCCCTTTACCAGGGGGAGCTCTCGAGACCTAGCTGATCTAGGACCCCCTTATATGCTTATTGACCAGGCAGGAGCCCAGGGCTCAATTATCTCCTAGCTCAGGGTTCTCTGCAGGGACAGAATGCATAACCTGCTAATAGCATCAAGCAATATCTAAGTGCGAACACTTGAAACCCAGTGGCTGGAGAGAACAGTTTAAACTTACGTTTTGTATTAGAGGTGAAAAATATTTATAAAATAGAATGATCTCTCACCAGTCGTAATGTTTAATCATTTTCCTTTGCAGAACTAAACAGGCCTACAGATTTGACCGCAAATGAGATTTTTAAAATGCTTCTAATGTTATCTAATGCTGCTTTTGTTTTCTTCAAATGACAGCCATCATGTAGCTTCTGTGAACTGATGTATTTCATATGATACAGCTTTGTGAATTGTTTTATTTCATGTACAAAGTTTTTCATGCACTTTTAATAGCTTAATTTGATTTTATTCAAAGCAACATTCAGGCACGAGTTTAAACCAAGAAATCTTTGGATGATTTGTGTGTGGTGATCAGTTCCTGATCCTTTCCACTATGTTTTTTTATTATTATTATCCACTGAATTTAATCACTTTTGATGTTCTAAAATGTTTGTTAAAATAATTGTAGGAAAACAAAAGCATGCATACATATTAAAACTGTAAAAGAGAGTAAAGTGACTAGGCAGGAGTTGATTTTAAATGAAATAAATAATGTGTGTGTTATATAGTTACTATTGCAAACTAATTGTATTCAAAGACACCTGTTTAAAATTAATTTTAATTTTCTAAAAATTTTCATAAAAACAACAGCATATATGCATGTTTAAACTGTAAAACAAAATAAAGTGTCTATACAAGTCGGTCAGGAAATAAAATAAATCAATTATCTACAATTTCATTAGCCACAAGTGGTAACCTATTCTTAATATTTTAATTGTTTTGTTACTTTTAATAAGACTTTTATTTTTGTAAATTGTGAAAATTGTTTAGCTTTTGCAGTATTAAAGATCAGAGAAGTCACATGCTTGCAAACCCTTCCTTATCAAAACAAGGGGTAGAAAGTGATCAAAAGTGGACAAAAGAGATGAATTTAAAGGGCAGATGTGAACAGTAACGTGTCTCTTTTGTCCACTTGTGATAGGATCAACGAAAATGCCTCTTATTACCAGGTGCAAACAATACCTTATAAAAAAAGCAAGGGGAAAAAATGAAGTCGTTTTTTTTCTGTATTATGACATACATCAGACTGTAACAGATTAATAAAGTAATCAGATAATAAAAGTTATGGCACTGACAAGTGATTCATTACTGTTTTAGTGTGGTAGTAACTGTAGTAAACAAATGAATAAAATTGTAGTTGCCATCCGCAACCTTTAAGTTTTGTTGTTTGGATCTATTTGGTACAAGGCAGCGATGAATGAATTGATTGTTTGGGGGTGATACTGATGTGTTAGATCAGTAGGCCGAGAGCTGGTGATCTTTTGTGGCTGCTAAAATGCATTTGACCACATTTACTTGACGAAAAAGCACCGAAAAAGCCATCTCTGGAAGTGGTCAAAGTGGACAAGCTCAGAAGGTTTTTGCCTTTTTCCGCTTTAGTTTGGATTGATGAAAACTCACGTAAATAGCAGGTGTTAGTCCAATATTAGTCTGTTGCTGATTGAATACTTGTTAAATTATGATTTAAGTCTGAGCTCGAGGTTAGGCAATGTCTAGGCATTTTAGTATTTTTACAGCAGATTGTGTCATGACATTTGTATTTAAAATTACGAGGTCAAAAAGGAATCATTTATTCAGTTTAACAACAATAGTATTCATCTAAAAACTATATACAGTACATTTTCATGACTAATTTATAGTCCAATGTGCACATTTATTATTGTGTGTGCCAAAGATGCCATTTTGTTCCCCCCAAAAGTAAATTAAAAGATTGCTGGTTCAAGCCTCCTGAGGAACAATGCTCACTTTGTTCCCTTGAGTTCTTGTCAGTCACTTTGGTTAAAAGCACCTGTTAAATGCCTACTTACTTACCCGCTTGCTTATCAGATTTCATCTGCTGAGGACGCATTAGTTAATTACAACCTGCAGAACAAGTGACTGTTCATCTTTTCATCTCAGCATACAGCAGAGAGTAATTTAGAACGAAGAATATATGCCGTTTTCTAGAACACACGTCCAGTTTCTCTGATTAATTTTTTATATATTTATTTTTTTAGAACAGAGCTGTTGGGTATGTATTTGGATTTTAATGACTTTCCTAATGGATCTCTGATTAATCTTAGTGAATTCAATAAAAAAAGGTAGTTTTGAGGAAAACATTATGGCAATTATTCAAATAATTCTTCAGTTAATTTTTTATGCAACACATGCACAGTCGATTGTTTTCTGGCACATGATCCTGTAAAATGTGTTCTGATATTTCTGTTGAAGGGCAAAAGAAAAAAAAAGATTCATTCAATGCAGCATAATTTTAAGGAATAAAAAAGAATAATTTTTTGCTTAAATAAAATTTTTACTTTTATTTTATTTTTCTATTTTTTTATTTTATTTTACAATTGTATGGAGCCAGATCAGTAAATTCTCTGAACAACTTTTCTATGAAGCTATTTGTAATTTTTCGAGTTAAAAATAAAAGTCATTTTTGAACTCATTGGGTAATTTTTTAGTCTGAGCTGTCAGCAATGTTATCTATGTCAAATATGCTGCACTCTCAAACCCATACCGTATCTAAGAGTAAGCGAATGGCTAAATCAGTCATTTGCTCTGCCATTCTACGTGGTTAGATGGAACACGTACAACAGCAGTAAGGGATCTGGTCCACACACACACACTCACACACACTCCTCCCCTTTAGTGTCAGTTCACTGAAACAAGCTACTTCATAACCTAGTGCCACTGAATCAGAGGGCAACCTTGAAGCATCCAGTAGTGCTTTACTGTGCCAAAAGCAGTGTTGCAGTGTCAGCTCATGGAGCCGCACAAATTCATAGACACACAAAGTATCTTGCTCTCCTCCTCAGGAGTGAAATAAAACGTAAAAAATGCGCTGAGGCCTATAGAGGAGTGCAGAATCTGTTCTGCTACTTTAAGAGCTGTTTGAGACGAGTTCTTCCTCTTCTCAACGTCTCTTTACTCAACGGTGCTGCATTGATCTGAAAAAAAATGGCAAGGATATTCAAAATATATTCAAATGAAAGACTGTTTCATTGGTTTGTAAACTGGTCATGTGATATAAAAGTTTCAAGTTAATACTGAGGCACTGGGATAAGATTATGCTTCGGATATAAAAAAGTGATATCTAATGTAGCGATAGCAATAATAAATCATCTACTGGATATAACGTGATGCTTTAAAAATGTAATCATTTATACAAGAGATACATTCAAAAATATTAATTCTTCCAGTAATGAAGCGTGACGCTGTTATAAGTGAATCGTTGAATCATTCATTCATTCAGCTTTATATAATTATTAATACAAATGAACAACATAATATCTTTAAATTACTTTCAGCTCATAAAATGTCAGATTCTCTTCTAAATTGCTTGTTGTTTGGTTTAGTTAGTCTATTCACAATTAAAAGGCTAAAAATTCTAATCTATATTTGATCTGTTTTAAAATCTATACTATATGAAATAATAAAAAAATAAATCTAAAAACTGATGATTAAATGTCAGAATTCTCAGTTTATCTAGCATCATACAGCTCTAGCACATTGATTAGCCGGAACAATTCTAAGTGGCTCTTCATAACCAAAGATTTGTTGACCCTCTGCACCACTCTAACCCAATAACAGCTTCACAATAGTTTCAACTCAACCAGTATTCATCATGTTGCATTTTTCTATAGATCACATCACTGAGAGAGCTTGCAGCATCCACAGTGTTGGACAGCTGTTTCCGAGCTAAATTCTTGACCTGGGTCAGTCGCTTGCCACCTGCTAGTACCAGCTGCTCTCTGGTACCACCAGCCCCGCTGGGAGAGGGCATGATTGGTCCAGGAGGTGGGGCGGCCCTCATGGATGACTGTGTCACAAGTGCTCGCTTGATATTTGTGCACTAGTTTGAAAAGGTGACCTTTAGACAAGTGCCACAGAATAGGTGCAGGTGTAATACTCTTTACATGCAGACAAAAGTACAGGTTTCCCATGGGTCAGGGACTTTCTATTTCTAGTTTTTCTGGATTTTATTTCTTTCTCATTGGCAGTGACTTAAGTAAAATGCAGTCACCAGGCTGTACCTTGGCTGAAATATTGTTGACCTTGAAGCTTACTCAGTCCTACTGCTCTGAGGGCTGTCATACACCAGGACGACACCAAACAACTAGCGGCAATGAAACTCAAGTGTTGTTGCCTCACATCAGTTCACCTTCTGCACCAAAAGTCTGTACATGAACACCATATGGACAGCAGCCGTCTAAACCTATGGCATGCATTTTGCGCCTTCGTGTCTTTCCTGCAAATATGTCTGATGGACTAATTATTCATATCATTTGCAAATATTTGAGAATTCTCTTTGAGAGTTTCTTTTTGACTTGAATTGTTTTCCTGCTACGTTACTTCAGTTTTTGATCTCTTGCTCTGATTTGTTGCTGAATAATATTCAGCCAACAGCCAATATTGATTCTACATGCTGGCACATCAATTCAACTAGCTGGGTCGACGCTGATTGAAGGTTTGACAGAGACCAAAAGCTGACCATCGGCTTGGTGTGGATATTGTCATCTGTGGTCATGATACTACAATTTCAATACAATCGGTATTTAAATTTTAAAAATGTCCATTTTCCGCTAACATTTAATTGCTGTTGAGCGTTCTTAAACACTGCTGATTTGCTATTGTGTTCACTTGCTCAACAGTAATAACTCTTCAAAGCCACGAAGATCAGCTGGTCTGTCTATGAGCTAAAAACAAGCGATCCGCTGATGAATCGACTGATCTTCACGTCTTTGAAATGCTCCAGTGGCATGTCATGTGTTTGCAATTGGTAAATATTATGACCGTCACGGCCAATCACAGTCATTTCTGTTGAGCGTGTGAACTTAATGGCAAAACAGCTGTGTTTAAGAAAGCTTTTAACAGCGCTTAAATGTTAGCTGAAAATTAATGTTTTTAAAACGTCAGTACCGATTGGTAACGAAATTCCAGTGTCATGACAACACGAATTAAAAAGCGTATACAAGTAAATAAAAAATGCCATAATGTTAGTTGGCTTGCATAATTGCTCACTTACAGGAGTGGTTATCAAAAATCTCATATAAGTTAATAAATCATTAGAATTACCATATTTTATCCATAATCTACAGAAGATAAAAATTGTTTTTAATTATAACATATTTGATATTTACTTAATATTTAATAGTTACATAACTTGCAAATAAGCTTTCAAATAATCAGACTGTATTTTTTCCCACCGGATTGGAACCCCTGGGGTTTTTATTCTAGATTAACTACACGTCAATAGTGTTAGTTGGAGCAAATTGATTTTATGGCACAATGTTAAACTTTGACACCTTTATGGCACTCATCCACATTAAATATAAAGCCCACGACTGAACATGGAGGATGATATCCAATTGGCAATCTTCAAAATTATATGGTTGTTAGACTGTTGCACTTTTTTTGTGTTGTCAATATGCTCGTGTTTATATAGTTCCTATTGGTGTGTGTGTGCATCATTGTGTGCAATATTTGTATGTTTATAACCACCTCCAAGCATAGTGAGGGTCGCAAGTCACTGGAGTTGTTATTTTAGGGGTCACGGGCAGAAAAGTTTGAGAACGCCTGACTTACAGAGCTGAAAATAATTAGGCTGTGAGTCAAAATTCTTTTAACCTCCTCAACCGGTATTTAGGCAAGGCAAGTTTATTTATATAGCACATTTCATACACAGTGGCGATTCAAAGTGCTTTACATAAACAGAAATAAAATTAAAGTACAAGAAAATAAAAACAAATAATAAAAACATAAAAACAGATTAAAATGAGTTAAAACAAGGTATAAAAGAATGAAAATGAAAGACATAATAGTGCGATCTGTCGGACGTAGCACAGTGCTCATTCAGTAAAGGCACAGCTAAACAGATGTGTTTTCAGTCTTGATTTGAATGTGCCTAATGTTGGAGCACATCTGATCATTTCTGGAAGCTGATTCCAGCAGCGGGGAGCGTAATAGCTGAAAGCAGATTTACCCTGCTTTCTAGTTTATATGATCCTAAAGATCTGAGTGATCTATTAGGTTTGTATTCAGTGAGCATATCTGCAATGTACTGAGGTCCTAGGCCACTTAGTGATTTGTAGACAAGTACTAATACTTTAAAATCTATTCTGAAAGTAACTGGGAGCCAGTGTAGAGACCTGAGGACAGGTGTGATGTGCTCTAATTTCCTGGTTCTGGTCAGAATCCTGGTCGCTGCATTCTGAATGAGCTGCAACTGTCTGTTTAGTCATGCATTTAAACTTTTATTTGTTTTATTCAATGTTGTATTAATCTTGTAGACTAACTGAAAATATTGACCTGGCCCTTGAATTAAGCAAATGATCTTAATTCCTGCTTTGTTTCAGGCTTTAGCACTATGTCCGAAACAGGAGCAAAGTGACAAAAGAAACATTTTCTTGTTTGTCTACCCAGTGCTTGTTAAAGTTCATGGAAATTCAGCTTTTTAGTCAGTGAAAGTCAGGGATAAGCATTTTATGTTTGTTCACAGTGGGATCCCTGGAAGTATGACATACTTGTAGTTTGCTGCCCAAGACCAGCACTAAGCTGCTGTTTTTTCCACATCAGCTGTTTTGGGTCAGGCTGCTTTTTCCAAAACCATAGAGCTTTTGAATAGCAATGACACGAGTCTGTTTTCGGCAGTTTGGCGCAGTAAAAAATGTGATGTCACGTCTCAAACTGCGGGGAGCATGGGTGGCTGCTGAAACAAAGGATTTAGATTTTAATCTGCCTATTTACTGAGGGAAAGTTCAAGTGGCAGTTTTGCCTAATGCTTCAATATTTGGATAACTCAGCTGTTTGGAAATGGTATTGGGAAAGAGTCTGGAAAAATGGAACGGTGAAGTAATGGAACAAAGGGGCCACAAGAGAAGCACCAAAGATAAGAGACAAGCTGTCATCCTTAGATGCGTGCAAGTGTCTCACAGCTTGACTCTGAAGCTCGGCAGTCTGTTGAGGCTCTGACCTCGCATATGGCCTCGCTCAAACTCTGAAGGGAAAGACTCTATCAGAGGAAAGCGCCTGAGACTCGTCGACGATCAGAGAAGAGAGGCAGAGCGGAGCCTTTTGCTTCCAGTAGTTGACACGCTTTTCCCGTCGGAGCTCAAACTAGCGCTCGCACAATGCTTTTGATTAGCATCTAATTCTAACGCGCTCAATTTGCACGCTCGTCATTACCAGAGAAGTGCTAAAAGAGACACCCCCCTTCTTACTTGATCTGGTCTGCAAAGGCTATTCTGGCTAATTATGAGTACTTGTTTTCCGCCTCCAACTTGTTTGTTGTTTTTATGTTCTTTAGTAGTTCATTAAAACAAAAAGAGGGATTTTACTGGCTGTGTTGTAATGGTCGCCACTGTCATTCTGTGAAGTGAGTTTATTAAAACCGTACCCCAGCAAAAAGCATCACATCGTTCAGTAATGGCTTTGCACTCATTGGAACACCAATTACCATGCTGCTGGTATTGATTTCAGTAAGACCCTAATGAGTTCTGGACCGTAAAGTTAATTATTTCCCCAAACATGGGCAATTCATTTAAGTTGGTTACTTGCTTAGATGGGCTTTTTGGTCAAATTTAGTCTTCAGAGAATATTGTTGTTGTCTTTTAAGCTGTCTTTGCTTTGTCTCACTTAGTTGTCTTCAGTAACTTTTTAGTTAGCACTTACCTCAACTTGCATATCTAAATTTGTTCTTGGTTAATTTTCGATAAAATGTGCAGTCTAACAGTTTAAATTAATGATCGTAATGTAATTATAATTAATGACTATAACAATTTTCAGTTATTATTATGTTCTTTATACACTCACTGGCCACTATACTAGGTACACCTGACTAACTGCTTGTTAACGCAAGTTTCTAATCAACCAGTCACTTGGCAGCAACTCAATGCATTTTGGCATGCAGACATGGTTAAGACAATCTGCTGCAGTTCAAACCAAGTGTCAGAATGGGGAAGAAAGGTGATTTAAGTGACTTTGAATGTTGCATGGTTGTTTGTGCCAGACGGGCTCGTCCAAGTATTTCAGAAACTGTGAATCTAATGGGATTTTCATGCACAACCATTTCTAGGGTTTACAAAGAATGGTCCAAAAAAGAGAAAATATCTGGTGAGCGGCAGTTCTGTGGCCACAAATGTCTTGTTGATGCCAGAGGTCAGAGGAGAATGGCCTGACTGGTTCCAGCTAACAGAAAGGCAACAGTAACTTAAATAACCACTCGTTACAATAGAGGTATGCAGAACAGCATCTCTGAATGGAATAGAAGATTGGAAAAACGTTGTCTGGTCTGATGAGTCTCGATTTCTGCTGCGACAGTCACATGGTACGGTCAGAATGTGGCATCATCAACATGAAAGCATGGATCCATCCTACTTTGTAACAACTGTTCAGGCAAGCTGGTGGTGTAATGGTGTGGGGGATATTTTCTTGGCACACTTTGGGCCCATTAGAACCAATTGAGCTTCGTGTCAACGCCCCATCCTACCTGAGTATTGTTGCTGACCCTGTACATCCCTTTATGACCACAGTGTACATATCTTCTGATGTCTACTTCCAGCAGGGTAATGTGCATTGTCATAAAACTTGAATCATCTCAGACTGGTGTCTTGAACATGACAATGAGTTCACTGTACTCAAATGGCCTCCACAGTCACCAAATCTGGAATGGGAGATTTGCATAATGGATGTGCAGCCGACATATCTGCAGAATATGTGAATATGGACCAAAATCTCTGAGGATTATGTCCGGTACCTTGTTGTCTAGTATTTATGCCATGTAGGATTAAGGCAGTTCTGAATGCAAAAGGGGCTCCAAGCCGGTACTAGTAATACTAGCGTACCTTATAAAGTGGCCGGTGAGAGTACATAACACGATTTTTTTTTTAAAACAAGAATGGAACAGTCCCTTGTGTAATCAATTGTTAGTTGTGACTTTGTGAATTTAATGTAAATGTGTTGTGTTAAAAAAGGCTGTTTGTAGAACAGAACCCAGAAGTTATAATGGAAAATACTCTCAATGCTCTGTCTTCTGATCCATCACCATGTTTCACTTGGACAGACTCTTAAAACTTGGTCTAGTGGAAACTAGACAAAAATAAATGATTGGCGACTGGTCTGTCTTGTGCTTTCAGCTGTGTATTTTGTTATAGGAAGAAAAAAAATTGCTTTATTTCTTCTTTTATATTATATAGTGACAGCTTTTGTGATAGGTCTGTGTTTTGGAAAGCCTGTAAGAGACTTTGTGTGCCGAACTGCATTAGTTTTATGAATAGGTTTCTCATCACAAGTTAAACTGTTTTGCTTCAAGGTATTTGCTGTGCAGACTCTAACGTGATGTATCGAATCTCACTTGCACTTGTCTGTTTTCACACCGGTGCACTTGGGAGAAGAGCTCACATTATCCCTCTGTACAGATGGGTAATTGCTAAATTAATTCAGGTTAAGTATTTTGCTCAAGGTTAAAAACATGTTTCTCCCGTGCTCCGTCTGATCTTCCAGTCATCAGATAGCAAGCAAGGGAGCAGTGGGTATGGTCTAAGTTTCAGTTTGCCTTCTAGGAAAGATTGTTTTGTCATAATGAAGCTGGGCGCACATGACTAGTCTCTGTGCTATATTCAATTTAGGTTACTTAAATAGCGCTTTTCACAATAATAATCCTTTAAAAGCAGCTTCACAAAAGTGAACATCATTAGATTACAGTCAAAATCAGAAGAGTTAAGGAGTCGTGTAAAGGGTTGGCAATATATATAGTGTTGTTGACCTGCAGTTATACAGTATAAAGTGTCTAGAAATAACATTTACATGTAATATTAATAAATGTTTAATGAAGTGTATTAGTCAGACCCTCAGATCAAGCAAATGTTGTATTTTGAAAAAAAATCTGCAGATTTTCAACATATTTTGGACTGTCTAATATATTGGCCAAAGTCTAGTTTCTTTTTGCTTCTCTCAGTGTTTCCTTTATATAAATGATAGAAATCAATGATTCTCGAGGTCAAACGGGAAAGATTAAGGTGTGAATCAAAGAACTAAAATGTGTACATTTGTTTATACTTATACTTATTTGTTTATGCTAAAACTTGCCACAAAATCAGTATTTTAGTCACAAAACATCAGATTATTATTATTATTATTTAAATCCTAGAGGGACTGATAACTGTATTAAGAGTTTGTTGTCTTTGAAGATTTTAAATGGTTGGCATCATTTCTTCAAGTCATCATAGGGTTGACATAGTCTCTACACAGATCTTGGATCTAATCAAATGGCAATTTATATTAACATAACAACGATGTACAGTAGCATTTTACAGCTGCACAACTATGTTTTCAAAACAATCTGCATTTATGACCTAAACGCTGTATTATATATGTCAAGGCATTATTTGATGCTGTCATTTCCTCAGCAAACATTTGCTGTAATGAAAAGTGACAGTGTGCCATTGGCAGCTCATTGCTCGTCTATGTTTAAATTGCCTTTTAAGTAATGCTTTTGGTTGTTGTGCAAAATAAATAAATGACTGCCTACAATGCTGCAACATACTCCATTGTTGTGTATGTTTGTTTGCATTTGCCTTTAAACTTCACTCTGCTAAATGCATAGAGATACACATACAGGATGCATTTTTAAAGACATTTATTGACTTTGCAAAAGCATACTAGATGTTTCCAAGACTTCCGTTTTTGCACGTTTACATGTACATGACAATGATAAATTTTTCTAAAGTTTCCACTTTGTTTTTAAATATATGCATTTACAGTCACAAAAACGTCATTGCCATATAACAAACCGGCAAAATGTATAAAAAGTTACCTGTTTGTGGTGACAATGTTGTATTTTTTAAATGGGCCCTTAGATGATGTGCCCATGGGATTACAATATAACAAAACGTTAGAATTACATACTTGCCTCTAGCCATGGGACGATAACTGTTTTCAAGGTATACCGCAGTGTGGAAAAGTCAAGGTTTTCATACCGCCAAAATTTTCTGCTATACCGTTCCTAAGGTATGAGTAAGATTTTTTATTTTAAAAAAAATATTTTTTTTTGGTGTAAAATGTAAAGACATCTGTGTTTTTGAAACAAATGAAGACAGCAGAAGTCAATGATTCACTTAAATTATTTAGCCTGACATGTTTAGTGCCCCAAAATACTGTAAATGTTTCTCAAAATAAAATATATTGTGTTCAAAGAGGAAAAGGGTTTTGTTTTTAGCTAGACATTTAAAAATAATAATAATTTTAGAGCAGTAATCACAATACCATCATACCGTGAAACCGTGATATTTTTATGCAAGGTTATCATACCGTCAGAATCTTTTACCGGTCCATGCCTACTTGCCTCTTGGTATTAAAATTAAATTATTATTATTATTATTTTAATTAGTTCTTGTCACTAAATAGTTTCAGCTGGTCTTTGAACAGGTCTCATTGTGTTTTTTACATTTTGAAATTTTGGTTCTATTAAAGCAAACTCTGGTGATTGTGCTAAAAAGTGGACTATTGGAGACCAAAAAGAAAGAAAAGACTAAAAACAGGACATCACTTCTCCAGATTTGACCATAAAAAGCTTAAAAAGAAAGAGCTCAAGCTAATGTTGTTTTATTTTGTCATAATCACAGTGTTGTTAGTCAAAGCACACAGCATTGTTAACCCTAACCCTAAGTACAAAGAGAACTGAACTAGATGTGAACCTACCTTCATTGTCTCAAAATATATTTAAAACCTAAAACAGCCAACCCTCTGCACATCGCCTGATGTTAAAGTTTAATTGGGTGATGCATGAGAACAATTATCCAAAACAGAATCAGCTTCACATCTTAATGGGTAAAAATAATCAGAATTATCTTGCCTTAAAATCCTTAAATCCAATGAAAAACATAGGACCTGAAAAACATATCATCATCGAGCTCTTAAGAAATGCTCGTAACCTCAGGGTACTTCAGAGATGATTGTTCTTTCGTTTGTTATACTGTAAGTTGATTCATTAAAAACAATATCTGCTTATATGGTGGAAAGGAATCCTCTTAATGTATTTTTTTATAGTGCAATTGAGAAGTATTTAATGTGTTTAATACCTGCATGAGGAGCAGTGAAAACACTTTTGACTTTCAGTGACTACTGAAACAAAACATTTCAATCACTGCTGAATAAAACCGATTTATTAAGCAAATTTAAGCCTTTGTTCTCAAAAATGTGCCTTGTTGAATAACAGCTGAATCACATTGGTTTCATCCCCAATACAAAAACCAGCTTTACAGAATTAAACAAGTATTAAATTAAAATGTTATCTGGTTTGATAGAACCTTCACTTTTTTTTTCACTCACATGCGTTTCATTTTATTTCTTTTCACTCGCCTCTTAATGAGAAAATGATTTATTCCACACATTGCTGGTTATGAAAATGATTGTAATGTTTTGTGAAAGAGAGAGTGCTGGTTTTCAAAAGGTCTTTTTTCCAGTAGCTGTGAATCGGTTTTGCTGATTTACATCAAGGCAGCTGCCATTCGTAGCTCTTCCCTCATCTTCTTCTTCTTCTTTCTCTTTCTCATCTGCAAGGTTTGTGCGCTCTAATTGGCCCTATTCATTCTTTCCCGTGCCCCCCAACTCGCTTCTGTTGTTCCTCTATGTAGTCCTGCTTTGCATGCTGACTCGGCTAATATTTGAGATATTGAATAAATCTACTTCATCCTGGATGAAAAATATTAGCATTTAGGGAAGAAACAGAGTGAATATAATTGAAATACATCGCTGCGCTGAACGTTTACTCATTAATCATTTGACAAAGACTGAAATAGTCAAAGGACTTTTGTATTAAATGTTCTGGCTTCAGTGTGAAATAATATGGAGTTAGAGGAACAGTGGTTGATTATTGATCATTCTTTTTGAAAATAAAGTAAAATAGTCAGACATTAACATTTAAAATACACGGTTATTTACACAGTTTTATCACAGCAACATATTTTTGTGTGTTTCTGATGGATTGCCGTTTTGATGAACTCTACAAAGTAATTGCTTGCTTTTCTTAAAGTTTTATAATTTTATATAAATTTTAATCAACAAAGAGTTGTGTTAGTTAGTTAGTTAGAGACTTTGTATTAATGTCACAAAAGTGAAGCTAAACTAAATTTTACATTATTCATATAGTGAATAAAAAAAAATATGTATAATTATTTGCCTTCCTGTGATTTTTCTTTTATATGTTTAACAGAGCAAGGATTTTTTCACAGTAATTCCGATATAATTTTTTCTTCTGGAGAAAATATTTTTTGTTTTATTTTGGCTATCATAAAAGCAATTTATATTTTTTCAAACCATTTTAAGGTCAATATTAATAGCTCCCTTAAAGGTGCAGTAGGTGACTGTCCTCAGAAACATTTTTTGTTGGCTGGTTGAAAGTCTCTTCACAGTCCGATAGTAATGATTAAAGTAAATGATCTGAATTTTATATGTATTGTCATATTCTGGGTCAGGCATGAAACTAAAAATGTTCATCGAATTAAATATTGTCGGACCGACATCTATAATTCTGATAAGTAGTGATAATTCTGATAAGTAGTCCAAACTGTCTGTCAAAAAAATGGAGATTTGGGCTTCTGCGCATCTCTGTTCACGCATATCCGCCATTAGCGCGTGCATGCCTGCATGCGCACCATATGTTCATGACACATGCAGACGAGAGTCACAGTCGTAGTAAACAAATGCTGAATTGAAATCCTGAATCAATATTGGAGTTACTTTTGCACGCTGGAAGAAAGACAACACCATGGCTGAGGTATTTCTCTTAGACAGGTAATGTTCTGTTTAAACTCTTTTTAGTCACGCAGAGCTGATGTAGATTGTGTTGTGTTATGAATGGATTATTTACAGAAGTGTTCAGCCACGAAATGTTCTGGTGACAGATTGATGTTACTATTTTCAGTTTTAAAAGGTCCTTTTACAGCATCAATTATGTAGATTTTTATTTAGTTTAACAACATAACATCAGTAAACAGTGCGAAATCACCTAGCCTGCTTTACTGAGCTGAAGTTACATGAATTAGTGAGTTGTCTGCTGTCATGTCGCGGTGCGCGCATTTGAAACACAGTCCCTCCCCTGCCATCCAAAGATAATATGCTAACCGGTTAGCATTTTGGCAGATCATCTACTGCACCTTCAAGCAATTCTTTTTTCTTCAATTGTCTTCAAAACAAGCCATTGTTATACAATGACTTGCCTAATTACCCTAACTTGCCTAGTTAACCTAATTAGCCTTGTTAAGTTCCTAAGGGCATACTCACACTATGCTTTCCGAACCGTGTCCAGGCTCGGTTTCCTGGATCGTTTGAGAAGTGTGAGTGCTCTGAGTCAGACTCTGAGAGCGGTTCACTTGGGCTTTGGCGCGGTACTCTATAGTGTGAGTGCAAAGCGCGCCTGAGCCTGTAACTGAAGACGTGACTTATGGGGACTGTTTCATGTGGATTTATTAGTCATTCTTACTGTTTAATGAACACAAACTGTCCTAGATTATTAAGATGCAAACCCCTCGCTGAACGACAGCTGCTTCTTCAGCAAACCTCCTAATTCCTGCAGCACGAGGACTTTATGATTGTTCATGAGCGTCTAAAATGGCTGATCTGTTCGGCAAAATATTTGACTCTGTCACTGCATATGAAACGACTAAAACCATATGATTATATAAAGAAATCTCAGCTGACCGAGAGCACTTCTTTTAGACCAGGGATCACCAATCTCGGTCCTGGAGATCCGGTGTCCTGGAGAGTTTAGCTCCAACTTGTCTTAAAACACCTGCCTGGATGTTTCAAGTATACCTAGTGAGAGGTTGATTAGCTTGTTCAGGTGTATTTGATTAGGGTTGGAGCTAAAATCTGCAGGACACCGGACCTCCAGGAACAAGTTTGGTGACCCCTGTTTTAGACTGAACAGCGCATCATTGATGACGTAAGCGTGCTGAGGCCAGAATGTAATGTGAGTACGGGCTGTAAGGAGACGGGACAAGTGTGCTTCGGCCCGGTTCAAGGCAACTGTACATAGTGTGAGTACGCCCTAAAACACACTTTAAACCAAACTCTAATTTCTTAAAAAATGACTAAAATACTATATACTGTCATCATGGCAAAGAAATCAGTTATAGAAATTAGTTATTACAACTATTATGCTTAGAAATGTGTTGAAAAAAATCCTCATTCCATTAAACCGAAATTGGGGGAAAACATATATATAGGGGTGGTTAATAATTCAGGAGCGTTACTATACATATAACTTTTGATTCATGTAAAGATTCTGGGGTGGGTGGTGGGGGGTTTCAATGTTGTCAATGTTAATACAAAATATGTTTTCAAAGCAAATCAGCGTATTTGAATTATTTCTGAAGTCATTTGACACTGATGGAATTTTTGCTAGAGAAAAAGACCTTTGTGAAAATGTATCATAATCACTGCCATCACTGCACGGAATCACTTCTGCAAGTTAGAACTGTAATGAAGTTTTCCTATTCCCATTGGCTATTAGAGATGCAAATAAAGCAACTCGCTGTCAATTTTACCGCCTGCGGATAAATTATTGCCTAGCCATCATTGTTTGCGCATTGTGAGAGTGAAATTGAACACCTAAAGAATAAATTAAGAAACAGACACATACTATCGCAATCTGCCACGTTATCTGATTGCAGTCTTACTCTGACATGCACATACACACATCAGCCTAGCATGTCAACTCTTTCCGAACCCTTCCCAAACCTTCATTAAATCTTGAAAGTGTTCCTCTTGATTTTGTCACCACCCTTCCCCAGGTCGCTCTTTAACTGCCAAGCTCGTCATTTCTGACAAGGATAATCTTCCCTTCGGGGATTATGAAGCTTTCCTATAGTCATCACTTTTTTTCCAGCTTAGCTCATATTAGCCAGCACCCTGTGGCTTAGCAGGTCCAGCTTTGTATCGGAGTTCAAAAGGAACATCGCAGATTTGCTTGACGGTTCGGCAGTAAGTCAGTTAAACCAGCAAACTGATCATTGCAAGCTCCAGCCCTATGGTTCAAAGCCCAGTTGGTAATGCCTACCCAACTGTTGCCAGCAGTGTTCCCATAATACCTTTCTCTAAGAAAATAAACGTCTGGCTGGGCTCTGTAATGGGCTCCATTACCACATGGTTCAAAATGACTGCAAGATGATGGTTCCAAAAGCCTCTTATTTGCTCCTACTGGTGGAAGACGCTGCGTCCTCTTCACTCGTGCTTGTAACATTTAGGGTCATGCAACCAGTGTTGTCTTTTATACAATAGAACTTGGGTGTTTCTGACAAACTTTGGTTGTCGAGCTCGACATATTGTACTTTACTGACCCATTGATCACCTTGTTTCCAATCAAGGCCCAGAGAATTAAATCCTCTGAGTATTTGGTCAAGGGCAAACAGGTTGGTAATAAGTAAAGCCGCTGTTAGTAGAGCTGCTTAATGATCTTCTAAGATTTTGAGAGATTTAATATTGTATTTCAGCTGATATCATCTAAGGCTGTGACTGAAACTAAGGTTGTTTCTCTTCCATTTCTGCTTATTAACGGCAGATGTTCATCATCAGTGCTCAATCATCACCTTACATTGTCTTATTAACTTGAGTAGCTTCAACTCAATTTAGAGAGGGACCAAAAACTATCTAAACTGAGTAAATTTTACTCAGAGGATTTTATTGATGAACATTTTTTGAACAAAATAAGGCCAAATTTAATTACTGATCAAAAAACCCTCAAGAATTGTCCTGATTCAGTTCATTTTAAACAAGTAGTTTGAACAAGCAGAAAAATATAACTTTTTTGAGTGAAGGAAAAACTTTTTGTCATATAGGAAATAATTTGCATAAATGACAAGGGAAACATTTAGCAAATAAATTCCAGCATGCACTTCTAAAATGCAAAATATCAAATAGTGTAAAGTAACTAATTACAAATACTCAGACTACTGTAATTGAGTATTTTTTCTCAGGAATTGTAATTTACAGAGTAGTTTTATAAATGTGGACTTTTACTTTCCCTTGAGTACATGTTTAGTGCCGTATCGGTACTTTTACTCCACTACTTTCCTTCAGCCAGCAGTCACTACTTTCTTTCTTTCTTGTCTATGGTCATTGTCTAAAGTAGAGAAATCAGTCCTGTGATTCCTGTCTAATTAAATCACACATAGAAAGTAAATCACATCATATTGAACAACCTCAAGACATGGGCGCATTAAACATTAAAAATATCCAAGAAGATGTCCAAAATCTGAACACACAATGATCCAGAGACTGTTTATAGACTGCATGTCACTGAAAATGATGGATGTCGACTGTATGATGACTGAAATCACCTAAGAACCAAATAAATGAAGGATTCAAGGAAGGACTGAACAAACTAAGGAATGATTGAACGAACGAATGAACAAAGGACCTAATGGCGGAAGGAACAAAAATATGAAAGAAAGAGTGAGCGAACAAATGAAGGGAGGAAAGAGAGAAGGACCAAAAGAATGAAGGAAGAATTCAAGGAACGACTGAACAAACTAAGGAGGGAAGGAAGGAAGAAACGAACAAAACGAAGGAATGAACAAAAGGACCTAATGTAGGAAGAAACAAAAATATGAGTGAACGAAGGAAGGAGGGAACAAACGAATGACTGAAGGAAGGAGAGAACAAACAAATAATTAAAGGAAGGTTGAAAGGAACGAAGGAAACTAGGAAGATCCCTAAATACACTACATGTTGTTTGTGCAGGGATGTGTAAACGTAACATTCTGTAAACGCATCAACTTTTCTACAGTGTAATACTCACTACTCTTGAGTACTTCTAACAAGTCTACTTTTTACTCATACTCTTGAGTATTATTTACTACAGATACGTTTACTGTACTTGCACTACATTTTGGGGCAAGTAATTGTACTTTTACTTGAGTACTCTTTCCACCATTGAAAATATCTGAAATGTTGTTTACATCATACAGGTGTTCAATACAGCATCTTAAAAGAGCAAATTTGCACTTTTCCATCCAGAGAACAAAATCGTCACTTTCTTACTGGCACTAAATATCAAAATGAAAATGGAGTTTGCTGTGGTAGGAGAAGCCACTATAGGCCTTTTTTTATATAATACTTTTGTTGCACCTCAATAGATGAAATGCAATGTATGTGCGGTGGTTTTTGGAGGTGAGAGACACTCTTTTGGAGCAAAGATGCTCAAGACAGTTCAGGAGTTGATAATATCAACAACTTTGGCTAAACATATTAGACTGACCCAAACGACATTTCAGATATTTGATTTTTTAGATGCGCTTGCTGGAACTTATAGTTTATGCAAATGTTTTCTTATCTAATAAAAAGTTTATCCTTCACTCAAAAAACACATGTTTGCTGCTTGTTCAAACTACTTATTTTTAACTGAATCAACAATTTGTCCACATCAATTTGAAAAAACAAGTTAAATTGATCAGTCCCAACATAAAGCATTTGTGTGGTATACTTTTTTCACAGGGTTCTCAGTTATGTGACAAGTTTTTTATGTGTATTTTTTTAATATGTATGTGCATCTTTTTGTTTTCATTAAGCATTCTTCATGCAATATTTCAATATCTGCCTAAAGATCGGTTAATTGAAACAGCTAATTTTGTTATAAATGTCACTTTCCCTGGTCAAAAACTTAAAACTAAAGATGCACTTTTGATTGTATCTTTGGTGATATCTGATAAGCTGTTTTTAAAAATTTTATATGAATTAATATTTTTAATGATATTACCTGATAGTCGACGTTGATTTGTTTGTGTGTTTTTGGGAAAGTGCTATTTTAACCCCCCACCCCACCACTAAATCAGTATCTTCTAAGCATGTATTAATCCTAATTGTGATTTTTATGAGAGCAGTTAAGACTTAATATTAACTAACTTTATACTTTTTGTATTTATAGCCTTTATTATTTCCTCTAAGCTTTCTACCAATTCCAAGTCGAGTACTGTGTTTATCATCACACATTTAGAAGTTTCAGCCTACTGGTTAGAGAGAAGCCATACTTGAGCATTCTCTGCACGATTCGCTGTTTGGGTCTTTTATGGTGAGTATGCAAAGGACCTGAACTTTTATTTGCTTGTCTGTCTCTCCATTTCTTCACTGCCCGGGGGCTGCTTTGCTGTATTATGAACAGCAGCGTTATCTCTGCAGTGTTGGGAAGGAGCTGATTGCCACCCTTATTGGTGGCATGGAGCACGTTTGCGGAGTGTAATAGGCGTCATGGTAACCTGATCAGCACAATAATTGTCTTGGCAACCTGAGGAAATTAAGGGGACAGCATTAAAAAGCTTTCATTGGCCCAAACACTTCCATCTTTGACTTATGGTGCTGCCATTTGATCAAATAGGCTTATTATTAATGTTTTCAGGGAAAAAGCTTTGGCAACAAAACCATTCAATGCACTAGATGTCTTTTTTCCCTCTTATGACGTGCACAATAGCAACATCATTCAGCTCAGCAATAATGGTATTTTCTGTTGAAGTAATTGCCTTGCCGGCATGCTCACTTGCACCGGGTTTAAAAAAAACAACATTTTATTTTGTTGTTTTCATTTTAATAAATTACTTTTCGTCAAACGTTTTTACATTTTTCACGTTTCTTTTTTGAAAGCATGCTATGGATTTTCAATAGTAGCTGAATTGTTGACACAAGTGACTTAAAGATTAAATCTTTTTTATACTGTTTCAATGAAATGAGCCATGTTAACATGACCTTGTAGTATGATGTTTGTTATCAATAGATTAGTTCTTTAGTACTTTGAGATTCAAGATTTGTCAGATAAGAGCAATTCCAGTGTTATGTGACATTTGCAGTAAAATCTAAAAACATAAATTCATAGAGAAAGTGTATGTCCACAATGTGTTAAAACATCTGTTTATATTTTCCAGAACAACTGAGCACAGAGTTAAGGGACTAGAAAAATGTCGACCTGTAAACATGTTTTGTACTTTTAAATGAGGAATATAAACATGCGTTATGGATGTGACAAAAAAAGTCTGTGAGTTTACAGTATACTAACGGACAGGCAGCAACTGGTCAAGCTGGGCAAATCCTCATCCAGGACCCGCACAATCAGCACTGGCGCCCCCCAGGGGTGTGTCCTCTCCCCTCTGCTCTTCTCTCTGTACACGAATGACTGCACCTCAAAGGACCCCTCTGTCAAGCTCCTAAAGTTTGCAGACGACACCACGCTTATCGGCCTCATTCAGGACGGTGACGAGTCTGCTTACAGACAGGAGGTTCAGGAGCTGGCTCTCTGGTGCAGTCACAACAACCTGGAGCTGAACACGCTCAAAACAATGGAGATGATAGTGGACTTCAGGAGAAACCCCCCTGCTCTCCCCCCACTGAGCATCATGGACAGCACTGTGGCTGCAGTGGAGTCATTCAGGTTCCTGGGCACCACCATCTCTCAGGACCTGAAGTGGGACACTCACATTGACTCCATTGTCAAAAAAGCTCAACAAAGGCTGTACTTTCTTCGTCAGCTGAGGAAGTTCAACCTGCCACAGGAGCTTCTGAAACAGTTCTACACCTCCATCATTGAATCAGTCATCTGCACTTCAATAACTCTGGTTTAGCTCAGCTACCAAATCTGACCTCAGAAGACTACGTCGAATAGTTCGGACTGCTGAGCGGATCATTGGTACAACCCTCCCTACTCTCCAAGAACTGTACTTATTCAGAGCGAGCAGAAGGGCGGCCAAAATCACTCTGGACTGCTCACACCCAGCACACTGCCTCTTTGAACTGTTACCTTCTGGTCGACGCTACAGAGCACTGCGCACCAGAACAGCCCCACACAGAAACAGTTTCTTCCCTCAGGCGATCCATCTCATGAACACTTGATGATAATAATCGTGGAACCAACATCACTACTGCTGTACACTCTTACACACACATACACTTATTTAACAACACACTTTACATGCCATTTGCACATAACAAATACACTTGTTACACACACATACACTTATTTAACAACACACTTTACATGCCAATTTGCACATAACAGCTGCACATATAATGTTGTATATAGTAATACACTGTACATACACTTGTCCATTTGTATATTTGCATTTAACACTTACTTCTATTTTTTTTGAATATATTTATTATCTGTTTTTTGTCCTGTCTCTGTAATTCTGTTGCACTGTGGAAGCTCTGTCACGAAAACAAATTCCTCGTATGTGTGAACATACCTGGCAATAAAGCTCTTTCTGATTCTATACAACATACTTTTTAGAAATTCTGTGAATTAAAATGCACAATCTAATAGAAATAATGATAATCAAAAAAAGAGCAGGCTCTCTATAGAACAAACATAATTGTTTTTTTATTTTATTTCATATTTTTGCATTTATGAGGAAAAAGTGTAGTTATGGATGTGACGTCTCTCCATTATGGATGTAACAGATGTGAAATTGCCAGTTGTGTGACTTCGGTAAATCAAATATTATAGTTTAAAACACTGACAGATACATTTTTGAAGTACTGTAATATACTTGCTTGCACAAACTTAGAAACGTTTTTTATATTTTTGTTAAAACTTAATTGCTCATAAATGTTAAACTTTCCAATCATAAAATGTCTCAGTATAGCACAGTTTGTTCAACAGAATTAAAAAGTTTTGAAAGTAAACAAGTGTTTCTACACCAAATCAGCATATTAGTGTGACATTGAAGGTTGGAGCAATGAAAAGCTTTGTCATCATAAAAATAAAATATACTTTACAAATACATTCAAATCTAAATTTGTCAAGGGACTGTGGTTTTTATTCTACATGCTTTATAACCTCATGCATTCTCCTTTCTTTTTTTTAATGACACCCATTTTATAGGTAAAGTATTGAATGCAAAAAAAAAAAAAATCAATTTAAAAGAACACTCCACTTTTTTATTTATTTGACAAGCTCCCCTGAAACAGTAATAGTAGTGTTTTACTATTTGTTTAATCTATCCCGCTGTATTCTTACAGGTTAGCTTAGCATAGATCATTGAATCAGATTAGACTTAAGTTTTTCAACCACGTTCCTTAAGTGTATTTGGTCTGTCACACCCTTTACAGGTCTTTAAGTCTCTGCTGATGATCTGAATCAGGTGTGTTTGCTAAAGGAGACATGGAAAATATGCAAAGCTGGTGGTCCTCCACAAATGTGGTTGAGAAACACTGCATTCGGCCATTAGCATTTCACTTAAAAATTACCAAGGAATAATATTAATTTTCCTATTTCAAGCTTGACTCTTCTGTAGTTATGTCATGTATTAAGACTGACAGAAAATGAAATGTTGAACTAAACTCGCAATCCACATTATCAAAGAAATTTGTTGCCGTATCATGGCTGAAGCAGAAACAATGATATTACACAGTACCAGACAATCAGCTAACTTTCATAAAATGAGCAAACTTGACCGTCTGCTTGCAAAGGGATCATATGTTGGTCAAACTGGAAATTAACTAGCTTGAGACTATTTTCAGGTTCTAAAGGTTGTGAAACATCCTGTGTGCCTATTTTTAAAGTAGAGTACTTATTTAAAAATTAGTCTATTTAAACTGCCAACGCTAACAGCAGAGATGCCCAAAAAAATAAGGGCTGCGGGCCAAAGTTGGTTTGTGGTAACCTTTGATTTGGCCCGCCACCTTACCTGAGAAGAGGGGGAGAATGATGATGAATGATGAGATTGTTAATTCAAATTTAATGTAACCCTTTGTTTTATCGTTAAAGCTGACTGAAATTAAATGTTTTAATTAAATTATGTAAATTAAACAGATTTGATTTAAATACTGTAACCCGACAATGCAGAGACTTTGCTGAGCAAATCAAGTCAAAAGCAGATTCTGCTTGACCTGTGTATTCAGCATTGAACTCCACCGTATTATAAATGTGATTGTTCTTTATTGCTATAAGTTATCATTTTAAAAGGTAAACTGCATTAGATAATACAATTTAAAATCATATTTTCTATTTATTTTTAAATATTATTAAATAAAATGACCCATGACAACTTTAATGTAAAATAGTTTGGTTTATTTGCCTTCGGCCCATGGCTCTCAATGACATTTGGTTTTTGACCCTTCAAACAAAAAAGTTTGGGCACCCCTGGCTTACACAATCTTAAACCCCTTTGTGAGTTTGGAGTTTCATTTGGTGACATTATGCAGTTTTTTTTATCCATATGCTGTTAAATGTTTGATGCTTTTCTTGCCCCTCACAGGATGTTATGGAGTCGATGGTGAGAGTGATTCAATCATGAGCTCGGCCTCAGAGAACTCAACAGAACCGTGGTTCTGTGACGCCTGCAAGAACGGTGTTTCCCCCAGCTGTGAGCTCTGTCCCAGCCAGGACGGCATCTTCAAAGAAACTGACGCAGGGAGGTACGTTTTAACCAATGCCTCCACTGACATTACATTTGAATCATTAATCATCATTATTAGACCCATTAAAGACACAACCATCCACATCAAACCTTTCATAATCCAGCGACTCCTTTAATTCTTGTGGATTCTATGAAAGTTTTGTTGAGCTAACATTCTAAAAATGCTAAATATTTGAAGAGGGCCAGGTATATGCAGGATGAGTGAAGGAGAGAAAGACGTGGTGGATTTGGCTCGAAGGGAGGGATAGAGAGAGACGGAGAGGAAGAGAGAAACGTCTGAAGCGTGAAGACTCAAGCCACGTTATCACTGATAGTGCTCCTCAGCCCGCCTGCACCCAAATTTACTACTTCACTAGAGCATGAAAAACACAGCAAATTAAAGTGTGGAGCGTGCGCTCACCGAGAGATGGATATCTTTATATTGGACTTCTCCTTCCTAAAGTCTGCATTTGAAATTTTGTCACAGCGAATGGTCAAGTTAGAGTACATTTGAACCTTTAACTGTGTATTTCCTCCACTGAAGGGGCTTTAAGGATGTTGTCAGTATTCAAGAGAGAGTGAATAGTAGTCCATTACCTTGATGCTGCATTGTTCAGTGTGTTTGACTTATAGTTGAGCTCTTCTGGATAACAGGCATTCAGGAGCAGGGTCCAAGACCTCTGCTCTATTTTTTTGAAATATAAAAATATATATAAGTAAAATATAAAAATAAAAATGTATACTTTGAGACCATTGAGACTTTTTCCACTAACTGTATAAATGATCAGCATTAATATGTAAGCATCACGGAGATGTACCAGTAGTTTGGCCTTGTATTTAGGAGTCCATGATAAAGGTATTATCTGTCAATGGCTCTTACCCTCATTTCTCCATAAAATATAAACACTATAAACTGTTGTTAACACTTACAATTTAATTGTCTGTATTTACAATCAAACAGGTTAATCTTCAAAACTTCTAGCATTTTTCTCACAGCACCAACCCCACCGCTCCAACCCCTACCCAACATTAGCTTTGGTTGGGGAGGTTCTTTTGTTACACAAGGCATCGATCTACTAAATGTGCATGGCCAGTTACATTCCATGCTTCCCTTGTGAAACAAAATAGTTTACAGAATTTAAAAGCTTGGATTCTTGCTTCAGAAAGAGTGAAAATAAAGATTTCTACATGATTTTATACTAAATATTCTAATCTACAAGAACAAGATCTTATTCAGAAGTGTTTTTTGGCTTTCTGTGACTTATTTCTCTAAAACATACTAACCATGCATAATCTTTATTGTTTTGTTTTAATGCAAACATATGCATCCATCTTTGTTGCATGCCATTGTAATCCAGTTTGTGCTGAGTTAAATAAAATTTAGGGCTGTCAAAATTAGCGCATTAACGCACGCCGATTAATTTGAAAAATTTAAGTCTTTAAAAAAATTAACGCATTTAACGCAGTGGCAGTTTTTTTTATTTCCTGTTGTGGGTTTTACGGGGTTGTAGTCCATGGCGCAGGGCATTGTGGGCGCGCGCTGTGTGTGTGCGCGGTGAAGTAGAGGGAGAAGTCTGATCCGGTTTTGTGTTAAGTTTACTCCTGTAATTCCACCCGGGAGCTGTTTTGGACTGTTAAGCTGAAAGCACTAAAAGAAGTAAAAGAAGGGCATGCATCGAGTACTTTTGTCTGTCTCATCATTTGCACGAGCCTGTGAGTTAACGAGCTGTTACTCTGCTGCCGGGCATCACGGAGCAAGTAACGCGTGTGTTCAGGGCCGGCGCGTCCATAGAGGTGACCGGGCGAAAATAAAGATAATGTGGATCCATGTAGATGTACTCAGTGATGTGCCAGATGATGTCGCAAGCTGCCAAAGACGGCCCTTTCCTCTCTAAGTTGATTTCAAGCACCCTCAAATGTTTCATTAAGTTTGACGTATTTCCCCCTACACGCAACTCTTGTAAAGCGTCTGCTTCGCGTTGCTGTATCAGAGTCCTTGCTTGAGAAATACAGTCATACTTTAAGAACCGATGCTTGGTGATGATTTGAAGGGAGTGTGTGTCTCTGTCTGTGTGTGTGTGTGCGTGCGTGCATGCGTGTGTTGTCACCTGATAATGTCAACAGACAGGACTGTCTTATAGCAACTGGCTAATGTTAAGAAGGACTAAGCAAATTTGTTTCTACTTTATAATTAATGTTCTCAACTCGCAAAACAACTTTACAATGAAAACAATTGTTTGTATTCAATACTTTATTTTTTATTTTTTCCTCCAAATTCCATATTTGCAATGCCTGTATTTTGGATTTTTTTGTAGTTCACTTAGAATCCAACATGGAAATAATTTCAGTTTGTTATTGGCATTGATTGTTTTAAAATTCAAATGGCACTTACATGCCTGTGTTTTTATTTCTGTAATAAATACGGCTTTTCGGGATTAATCATGATTAATCACAGACAAAAGTGTGATTAATTAGTTAATTTTTTTAATCAATTGACAGCCCTAATAAATTTATATGATTAAGAGGGTTTATAAAAGGGTTTTGTACTTCTGAATTAAAAGCATCACTATTAGTTTTTCAGCAGATGAACTGAATAAGGAATTATCTCTATAGTATGATAATTGAATAAGAGAGATAAATGTGATGAATACTGAACTCTTCTTCATTCTTTTGAAGGTGGGTGCATGTGGTGTGTGCCCTGTATGTTCCAGGGGTCGCATTTGGAGATATTGACAAACTGCGTCCGGTCACACTTACAGAGATGAACTACTCAAAGTATGGAGCAAAGGCAAGTACCACAGCTGTTTATATGACTTACTCATTAATAAAATGATCATTGCATTGTAAAGCAGTTGATTAGCACTGTTTTGTTAAACTTATATATTAACATTGTTTTGCAATATGGCAAACAGCTTTTGGAGCCTGCAGAATGTTAGGGGAGGAGATGTCCTTTTTTGGAATCTGCATCAGATTAAATGCATCTGAAAGTATGTCTACTTGACACTTTTGTATAATTTAAAATGTCTTTCGGATGAGACGTCGAACAGAGGTCCTGACTCTATATGGTTGTTAAAAACTCTCGTAAAGAGTAGGTGTGTAACCCCGGTGTCCTGGCCAAATTCCTTCTTGGCCCTTAACTATCATGGCCGCCCAATCATCCCCATCAACCGAATTGGCTCTATCACTCTCTCTCCACTCCACCTATACCTATAGTGTGGTGAGCGCACAGCCGTCGTTGTCTTGTGGCTGCTGTCAATCATCCAAGTGGATGCTGCACACTGGTGGTGGTGTGGAGAGACCCCCCCCCCCCTCATGACTGTGAAGCGCTTTGGGTGTATGGCCATACTTAGTAAAATGCGCTCTATACATACACATTACATTACATTAGATTACATGTCAGAATAAAGACATTAAATAACTTACCATAGTTTCACCATAGCAGATTTATTTATGTAAAAAAACTATTTTGACATGCACTTATTAAAATGTATAACAGAATAGGGCAACATATAAAATGATTATATATAATTGATTAAATATTTATAGTGATTATGTAAACCTAATGTATTGAAGGATAGTGACAATAATTAAAATGACAAATAATTTATAGTTTGTGGCTGCACTGTCTTTAAATGTTATATTTTGTTTTTAAAAATGCTTGTCAATATTTTTGCCACAAAATAATGTTACAATTGATTGTATTGGGTCTCTTCTAAAATAAATATGATATGCAGTAATGTTTTAAAGTTTTGGTTTGATATAAACTTTTTTTAAACCATATTTGTGACTTAAATGTTTTTATATGTAAAAAGATTAAATGTTTATTACAAAAATAAACCCACGCTTCAACAATGAAAGCAGTTCTACAGCCTAATATTTTTGTGGAAACTGTGATTAAATGGGCAATATGCACAGCTAGTGTTTCACAGCTATTTTCATTTTCATAAGGTTCCTTTTACAGCATCGATGTTTTAATGTAATTACAATACATTAAGTTAAAAAGAATGAAGCATTCATTTAGTTGTTCAAGTGTAAAACGGGATGAAAGACCGAGTAACCACTAACGCCGGCAGGATCAGCAGGTGAGCTCAGAAACTCTGTTGAAAATATTGGGGTAAAATAAAATGTCATATTTTAAGGACATGGCAGGGGGAAACTGAATTTAATGCAGTGCTCCTTGTTCGATCTGAGACCCTCTTTATTTTGTATATCTATCATGCAGTGAAGATCACTGATATTTAAAGAAACCAGGCAGTGGTAGTTTTATAACGGAAAGACAGTTCACCGGACGCGCTGAGGCTGGCTGACTGAAATTAGGGTGCTTTCACACTAGCACTTTTGGTCCCCACCCGGGTTCGTTTGACGTAATAGTACGGTATGTTTAGCTAGCGTGAACACATCTTCTGAACTCGGGTGCGCACCCGTGAACCTTACCCGAGTCTGCCTGAAAGAGTCTCTGGTACTGGTATGATTCACTTGTAGTATGAATGCAATCGTACCAAAAGCCTGAAGTGGACCGCCAACTGTACAACAAACTATAGTTTTCATAACGTTCATTCGTGAGTGTATGTCTGTGTATGTCACCTACCTTGATGACAAGCGGGACTGACCCAGTACAAACAGTGATTAATGTCTGCTTGTCTCCTCCAAAAACAGCTTCTGCAGACATCGCGTGATGTTCTGAACGTTTATATTATTTTTGCGGCAGATAGACGCGAGTCGCTTTCTGTATGTCCAAAACCACAAGGTTCAGTAAAAGCGAAACGACCGTGATGTGCGAAGTGCGAACGCCTTTCCATTTTGGCGCTTTGCCTTTCTGTCCGTCACCTGGCAGCAGCCGTACACAAAACAGCGGCTTGACGCAAGCATACCGGGGTTCAGAAGGAAAAAAGACAGTGTGAACACAAACCTACTGAGAAGGTGGCAAGGGGGGACAATCGAACTTGGGTACGTTCCAGGCAATTGAACCAAGTGTGAAAGCCCCCTAAAAGTCTGTGTGAATATACCCCATTGAATGAGTTGACAGTTGACAAACTTACTCTTTATCATTTTAATTGTTGAATAAATGCATTAATTGCTTAAAATGTTTGAGCTGCAGATGTATAAATGTGTGTAAATTAATTGACATTATTCAACAGAAATAATGTTTTATTAATGTCATATTAGCACACTGTTATTCACTGATTTAGTAAAATCATGAATTAATAAAAATTACTGTAGTATTGTGGATAGTGATTTAAAAAAGAAGGGCTTGAAAAGTGCAGTAAATCGACTAATACTGATTCACCAAAAGACATTTTGCTCTTGACACTTAATTTCGAAAACAAAAGAAATTCGCTTTCAGATAAAAAGATGTGAAATGCTGACTTTTTTCAGCGAGCAAAGGCCGTCTTTCACTTCCCTCCCAAGATTTTCTGTCGACTGTAGACATTTTGACATTTACTCTATCTGACATTATTTTATGTGTCAGTAAGTCAGAAGAGGTTCCTTTTACTGGGAAGCAAATTACTTTAGAAGCACTTGAAAGGCTTTCTTTAATGGTTTGTGCTGTACATGTGAAAAGAAATTACTCCTAGAGAAAGGCTATTATTATTTTAATTTTAAACTCCAGTAATTGGAGAAAGTCAAATGGGCTTTTAGAGACTCGTTGTCCACCTTATCTTAAATATAGAACTATACAGCAAATGAACGTGGGATTGTTATAATGGTGGTTCAAGAGTTTTCTTCCACGTCCGAGCTCTGTTACACAATCAGCTTTCAGTTTACCTTTCATGACTTTGCGAAAATAGAAATAATCCCAAGTCATTAGTACGACAGGAACAACACCTGAAGTTAGCAAATGCTGGAAGGTTTGGCCTGTCAGATTTTTTGGAGGTACGTCATGGTTTGCTTGTGTCACAGTGGATGGCTTGTGTTAATGGTTTGCAGGAGTGCAGTTTGTGCGAGGACACGCGTTTCGCTCGAACAGGCGTGTGCATCAGCTGTGATGCCGGGATGTGTCGCTCTTTCTTCCATGTCACCTGTGCTCAAAGAGAAGGCCTGCTGTCTGAAGCTGCTGCAGAAGAGGTTGGTGTCTTATGTGCTCATCTTGAATTAACTGCACATTGACATAATTATCATTTTGAAAACAGACATGATCAGGTAGTACATACAAGAACGACAATTGGCCGCTCAAGATGTAAGGCCTGTTCACACAAAGCACGATAAAAATAATGATAAATATATTTGCGTCCACACAAACGAACGATATAATGGTCTGTTTATCTCACATGCTGCGATTTCCAAGTCATGAAAATGGATGTAGATAAGCTGCTGCTGCTATGTTTTTACAAAAATACCTAAAGAAAAAGAAAAAATGACACTGTTGGGTCCACAAAAGTCTTCAAAGATGACAGGAGTTAATGATATCTGCTGCAGTAATTAGAGATCACATCTCTTGAAGACAAATTTTATTCATACTTCTGGATGAGTGTATATCAGTTTTAAGGCATCCTGTATATCAGTGGTTCTCAACTGGTTTGGGCATGGGACCCACATTTTTGCATGGTCATTAAGACGCGACCCAAATTTTTATAATATAATTTTAGGAATTATTGTAATAGTGTATTTATTTGTTAACATACACAAGTAGTGACAGATAAATCATAAGAAAATCGCCAAGACTTACAAATAAACAATATTTTATTGCTGTCATTTAACAAAATGTGTCGAATTGTAGAAATATTATAAAGTTAAAACAACAAATGCTGTAAACTGCGGTTAGGGTGAGGAAAGGTTCAGTTACCATGAGCTAAACTGAATTGTTGTCGCGCGTGCATTTCAAAATAAAAGTCTGGTATAAGCAAAATACATTAAAAATTTATGTTTTTTTGACCACACACTCCACGACCCACTAAAAATGTTCCCGTGACCCAAATGTGGGAACCAAATGACCCACCAGTCGAGAAACACTGCTGTATATTTCTGCAGTGTCCTCTGCCATTTTGAACATGTGAGCCATTTAAATTTGAACGAAGTTGATTGGCTGACAGGGTTTTATCATTCATCAAAACAAAAAATAAAACACTATTTATGTGATCCCAACTTTATTGTTGCTCTGTATCTTTATCGTTATAGCTGTGAACTTTGCTGTTCTTTAACACTGTGGGCGATTTTTAGAATGACATCTTTATCTCTGTTGTGCTTGGTGTGAATAGACCTTTACACACGCTGACTTATTGTGGAAGACAAACCTATTTGTAACTTGTGTATAAATATTTTGATGATGCAACATTTTAATAGAATGTTAAATGATATTAGATAAATTTTTATTCAGGAAATAATTTAAGGGAAATGTTTAAAAAGGCGCCCTCTGAAGGACTTTTAGAGTGTTTACCATTGATCAAACCGAAACAACTGCTATGACTTTTGTTGTTGTTGTTTTTATTTTTTTGTACAATGAATGATTAGGAAACGGTTAGGATTGTACTTTATGTATTGAATATTTAGTATTCATTATATATAGTATATTTAGTAAGTGTCACCATGAACATAGACAATACCGCTAATATGGCATTAAAACATACATACATATATGTATACATTCATAAATAAGTGTGACCATTCTTCTCTCTAATCAGTTTTCAAACGCTGAAATTATTCTCAAAGTTGTCCACAATCTCCAACTCGTCCATCACAAGTAATCAAACTCATTTCCCTTATCTCCCCAAACTTTTTCAAGCATACTTTTAAAAATATTTTTAATTAACTAAAAACAATATCCTCGAATCAAATGTTTTCGTCTCACTCACATTTATGACTGTTGTGGAACATAAATCTGTGTTCCCAGTTGAAAAATGTGTTAGTTATGGGGCAAAGTAAAGTAAGGTAAGTATTTTTGGCACACAAGAGTCAACAATTAGCCACACTCCTTTTTTATTAACGTGTTTTTACACCTTTTTTGAGGGATTTTATTTTTTACATGTTTCTTTGGTTAAATTGCATTCCTGAAACCATTTTATTGTTTGTTTTATTGATAACCTGTGCACAAAAGGTCACCCTGCAGTTACGATATCAGTTAAATGTTTATTTTTCACTGGCTATATCTTGAAAACAATAATTTGGAGGAAATTACATTTTACATTTTATTCCCTTTTTTCGGAAGTTGTCTTAATTTCATGTTTGGTTGTCACACACATGGATTGTATGGCTTCAAAAATCGTTATAAATATTTATTTATTTAATTAATTTGTTTTTTCATTCAAGTTGCACTTTCTGAAGCTCCAGCCCCTATTCACTGTAATTGTTAAAACACACACACACGTTTGTTTTTTTTGTGAAATGTGGGTACATTACCTAGGTTTCCATTAATTTTATACTGTTCAAACATTGTATTGTATTGTTAATTGTATAATATTGTATTGCCCTCACCCCACCCTACCCCTAAACCCAACCATCACAGGAGACTGTGCAGCTTTACTCTCTGATTAAACTCATTCTGTGGCATTTATAAGCTTTTTGAGAAATGAGGACGTCAGCAATGTTCTCATATTTCACCTCCTTTTTGTAATACCTGTGCCATACCTATGTCATTATACAGATTTGTGTGCTGACATGTCACAAAAACATGTACACACACACACACACACACACACACACATTTTTGTATTTTGCAGAACAAAGTCGTACAGAATTTCAACTTTTGTTAATTAGGTGGACTTTCTCTTTAAGAAGCTTCTAATTCACTTTGAACACGTTTTTCACTGCTGCATTTTAACTCCAAATGTAAGAGTTTATCAACAGATACTCATACGCCTAGCGGGGTCAGCCAATCGAGCAAATTTCTAGCCTAGGCCGTGGTCACAGACCATCAGCGTCGTGGCTCAAATATGCAGTCCATATTGCAGAAGCGTATGATGGTCGCGTTCAGCGCAGATAAACACTAGCGAAAAGTGCCTACTCACTGCAATCCACTTAATCCAGTCAGCTGTGCAAAGGGCCTCATATCAACAGGTGAGTGGGCTGATAGCATCCACCGAGACACCTTAAGCCTAAACGAATCCGTGGACGACCGAAAATGGCTGTGCTTCAATCTGCCCTCGAGGGAGGGGGTGAAATGCCACGCATGTGCCGAGGTGATGTGAACTCAGAGGAGAAACTTACTGCTAACACTTCAACTGCAGAGATCTGCAGGGTTCCCACGGGTCAGGGAATTTCTGGAATGTCATGGAATTCCAGAAATTAAAAGTCAGGGAATTTTAGATTTTTTATCTGGGAGTTTTGTTTGTTATTTAAAATATTTCTTTCCATTTTATATATTTTTTTTTCTGTAGCATTTTTTTAATGAATGTGTTTTACGTCATAAAAAAGATGATAGGGGTGGGAAGAAAAAACATGCTTTCACTTAACAATTCTGGATCCATTATTAAAAATTCATAATGGATTCTTTATTCAAATTGGGTCATGATGATTTAAGCCTGTGCAAGAATGAGCTGTTAGCCAAAATTACTGCTGATAGGGTCACATACCCATGCTGTGGAATTCACGTCATTTGGACAAATGGATAATTGGGATAATAGTGTTGGGATAATAGTTACTTTTGAAAGTAATGCATTACAATGATGAGTTAGTCTTCAAAAAAGTAACTAGTTGCGTTACTTGGTTACCTGTACTTGTTATGTTAAGTAATGCATTGCATTACGTTTGAGTTCATTTTGAGTTACTTTTCCTAACCATACCTGTCAACCCTCCCGTTTTTCCGGGATTCTCCCGTATTTTACAGTTCTATCCCGCTATCATCCCGTAAATGTATTTTCCCGTATTTCTCCCGTATTTTCAGTCGTTCTCCGACGGGTGTCAATAAGCATTAAAGAGCTGATCCTCCCTATGCGCAACCCATACCGCCGAACCACCAGGGGCCGCCCTTGGTGGTTCCCTTACTTTCACATCCCAATGTTGACAGGTATGTTCCTAACCTTTGCTGAGGCATGATCTCTTTCAGACCTTCCATAGAGAAGTGCTGCATTTGATGACGTACTTTATAAATTACACCTTCATTTAACTTTGAAGAAATCCCAATTCAATTCAATTCAATTCAATTCAATTCAATTCAATTCACCTTTATTTGTATAGCGCTTTTACAATGTGGATTGTGTCAAAGCAGCTTCACATAGAAGGTTATAGTAAATTGAAAATGTCAGTTTAGCTAGTAAATTATTAGCTAGTATATAGCTGAGTTCAGTTCAGTTCGGTGTTGTTTAATATTCACTACTTAGAGTTCAAACACTGAAGAGTAATCCATCGGTGCGCAGCTCTAGCTGCAGTCTAGTCGCCGGAGGCTGGAGAACTCGAGGCTCGTCTGTCCTTGGAGGGTCACAGGAATCCATCTCTTGCTTGCTACTCCGCCAAGCAGCTAACCCTAATCCCTTTAAAAATGTTTATTTAGATAGGGCTGGGCCATAAAAAAGTAAGTAGGCATCAATTTGCATAGCTCAAAAAGGAGACAAATAATTCCTATTATTAAGAATATGTGTTATTGTCAGCCACTTTAAACAATATATATAGTTTGAACATTAACTGTGCTTGCAGACAGAAAAAACGTAACCATAGTCTGTTAATATTTTTGATTCTGATTGGCTGGAGGGTGTGCACTATTTTCATTGAAACACACAGGTAGTTTCGAAATAAGTGCGCTTCTCCCAAATGTTTATAGTTACCATAGCAACTAGCATGTGCTGCACAGGAATGTGCAGACGAGAAAGTTATAATAATACTCATCAATTATGCCACAAAATCAAGTTTTAAGAGTTTTCAAGCGAGAATACAGTTATTTTAGAGTCAAATTGGCAGTTTATAAGGATATTGTGTGTATAAAATGATGGAAGCTCCAGGCAGTCAGCAGCGGCTCCACGAACCTCCGCAACCCTCCGCAAGTGCCGCACGCCTCGTTCTCTTCCTTTGCGCCAAGCTGATTGACTTTTTAACATCTGATGACGCGATGCACTAAAGTAAACATTCTAAGCACTTCAGTGAAATGTACGCTTCAGGGAACAGCCGGTGTTATAGTACGCGTCAAAGGGTTAAAAAGTGTGTTCATTTTATTCTTTTATTATTCAGCGATTCTTGTACCACAGTTTGAGAACCACTGGTTAAGACAATTAATTAAAATCAAAGACGATTTGATTAGTAGCTTAATACGATTAATATCTTAAATCAAATCCATGAATCCATCCGTCCATCCAGCCATAATATTTCAAGTTGTAGGACATTCCAGCAATTCAGGCAGGCAGGAGAGTAGTGTCGGATGCCGGTGTAGTTCTAGTAAATATAAACTGCTTCAGTTCAGTTTAGTAAAAATTTTGCAGTTGAAGTTCAGTGTACTTTATTTCAGATGAGTGTAATGCAAATGACACTATTGAAAAATAACCACTGGATGCCATCCATCCATCCATCCATCCATCCATCCATCCATATGTCCATCCATCACTCCCTCCCTCAGAATTTAGCGATTACAGGTTTACAAATTTCTGAAGGAACTTCTTAACACAACCTCTGCCTGTTATTCCATTGATTGAAGGTAATGGAAATTAAACTTTTAAGCCACTGAGATTTTTACTTTTACCTTAAAGTGGGTCTGAATTTGAAACTGCAGCAATAAGCTGACATTGTTCTAAGGTTTTATTCCTATTCTATTCAAGGCAGTTTCTGAGAAAGGCATACCTGCAGACTCTGTCCATTCCTGGAACATTCCCAGCAGCTTTACATCAGTCATTGTCTCGCCCCTCGGCTTCAGCTCCCACGTTCTCTACTAAATGTACTTGTCCTTTAAAAAGGGAGGGGAGATTTTACAGGCCCTTTGTGACCAGCTATTTATCACAGCTATCAGAGAACGCACAGACACCGGTGGTCTATAAAATCTGGAGTGCTGGGCATCATTATCACAACAACCAGAAAGCGTGAGACTGTATTTCTGAAGATACTCCCATTTCTACCGTAATCAAATCGTATATTAGAAATCATCAGGTGTGTGAGCACAAAAGCACTCCAAACTCGCCGCAATTGTGCTGCGTTAACAGTAATGTGGGGTTTGAGATGATGGTAATAAATATCTTATAATAGCTTAAATCAAATCATTCAGAGATTGTGAACTTAAAGACTTAAACCCTTTCATCTCCTTCCTTCGAGTTGGGAGAATTATAAAAAAAGATTAAAACTTTTACACCACAAGCAAGTTTGTTTGCATGCTTTTAGACGTGACTCGAGAAATCAGCTGAATATTTGATGATGGTATTCTGACTTTTGCAAAGCAGGCATTTGTTTTAATCAGCAGAAAAGAAAGTATTCACTGAAACATTATGCTGTGTTGTTGGTTAGTAAGAGTACCAGCTGGGGGCTCAGTGGTTAGCACTATCACCTTACAGCTAGAGGGTTGCTGGTTCGAGTCACTTGGCATTTCTGTGTGGAGTTTGCATATTCTCATATGTTCCCTGTGTTGGCGTGGGTTTCTTCCTGGTGCTCCGCCTTCCCCCACAGTCCAAAGATATGCTCTATATGTGAATTGGATGATCTAAATTGGCCGTTATGTGTGAATGTGAGAGTGTATTGGTGTTTTCCTATTGCTGGGTTGCAGCTTGAAGGGCATCCGCTGTGTAAAACATATGCTGGAATAGTTGGCGCTTCATTCTGCTCTGGCTGCCCCTGATAAATAAGGGACTGAGTCGAAGGAAAATGAATAAAGGACGTATAAAATGAAGAATCTGAATTGAGCACACAGCTTTGCTCAGTGTTTGGTTCGAGCACTTGGAATTAATTGTTTATTATTAAGGAATGCAAATTATTTGGTTACCAAGATTGTATTTATTTGATAACTGTTATCTATTATAAATAGCAGTTGTAAAATCATCATATTATGCTGATTGGTGACTAAGAATTTTTTGCAAATATTATTGATGCTTAGTAATTTTGTGGAAAATGTTATAGGATTCTTTTTTTAATGCAAATTCAAAAGGAACAATAACATCTTTAGATTATAAAATTTTATATGCAAAAACATCTAAGTGCTATCTGGAATTTTCTTCCATGTTATTCTCAGCCTCCTGTTTATGTTTAGTTATTTCATGTTAAAGGCAGTAAAAGTAATCTATTCATTGTCATAACAGTGAAATGACTGAACCTAGACACAGGAGCCTGAAAAAAAAGCTCGTTAGGAATAAAATTTCAGATCGCACTTTAAAGTTTTTATATCTGGACAATTTTTTCAACTTTATTTATTGTTTCATTTTACTTTACTTGCTAAATAAAATGATTTATAAAAATAAAAACTTGAATGGTAGTGTATGTATCCTTGATGCAAAGATACATCAATATGATACTTTATGCTTTGTTTAGAAAGTAATAAAAGGGACAATTAATTTTGAGAGGCTGTGTGTTGTCTTGTGTTGTGGACTAAATGTTTGCCAAGCAATTTACAACTTGCTGCATTAATGCAATCGTGTGGTCACAGATTTGTTTATCACGGTTTTACAGTCACTGTGTTTTCATTTCATCCAATCATAATTTAAATCAGTCTGCTCTATTTTTCAATCTTATCACCACACTAACAGGGCTCACACGTTTGTTTTCGAAATGAATACCGACAAGCGGTGTCATTCATCACTAAACTTTCCTCTTTTATCGAGTTATGATTCAAGATATCTGTATCTGAAGTTGCGATCCTTTTTTCCCCCCACCACAGGACATTGCAGACCCGTTCTTTGCCTACTGCAAGCAGCATGCAGACCGCTTTGACAGGAAATGGAAGAGGAAGAATTACCTGGCCCTGCAGTCCTACTGCAAAGTGTCCTTGCAAGAAAGAGAGAAGCAGCTCACACCTGAAGCTCAGGTCAGATTTATTGACCTCTATACAGAATATGTCATCATCAGCTAACATTTTGCCGTTTTTTTGCTTTTTTATATAGATATTTTTTCACCCGTTTTACCTATTTGCATTTTTTCACAGTCTGTTCACTTCCTGCTTAACTTCCTAAAAAGCCCCTCCATCTCAGAAATACTCAGTAGGATTTGATTGGTCAGCTTGGCCTTGGTTCTAATTCATATACATGTTGAGGGAAACGTCATGCTTAGGGGCGTGGTTTATGTAAAGCTCAGGGTTTGTGATGTCACAAACCCAGGAAGCAGCTCGTTGTTTTTACTAGCCGTTATAGGCATTAAATGATAGTTCTGTAAAAGAATAAAGAGTAGAAGTTGAAATTATTTTTCTTCTGGTAAATTTGTTTTTCTTTTTCAAATATTTCCCAAAAGATGTTTAACAGTGCAATGAAAGTTTTCCAGTATTTCCTATAATATTGTTTCTTCTGGAGAAAGTCTTATTGGATTTATTTTGGCTAGAATAAAAACTGTTTTAAATTTTTAAAAAACATTTTAAGGTCAATACTATTAGCCTCCTTAAGCAATATTTTTTTTCTATTGTCTACAGAACAAACCACTGTTATATAGTGACTTGCATAATTAGCCTAGTTAAATCTTTAAATTGCACTTTAAAGCTGAATGCTAGTATCTTTAAAAATATCTAGTCAAATATTATGTACTGTCATCATGGCAAAGATGAATGAAATCAGTGATTAGAAATTAGTTTCTTTACTATTATGTTTAGAAATGAGTTAAAAACTTCTCTACGCTAAACAGAAATTGGGGAAAGAATATACATGGGGGCTAATAATTGTGTTTGTGTTGACTTAACAATTTTGTTTATGCTCAAACAGCAATATTTTACACTAACTAAATTTAAAAAGTAAAATTATAATGAAGGACGTTCATGAATGCTACTTTGTATATTATTGACATCTGTTTTGCCCATAAAAAACAAACAAAACAACTCTGAATTTCCCAACCTCTAGGCTCGCATAACTACAAGGCTCCAGCAGTACAGGGCGAAAGCTGAGTTGTCTCGAAACACTCGGCCACAGGCATGGGTGCCCCGAGAGAAGCTTCCCCGACCGCTCACCTCCAGTGCTTCAGCCATCAGGAAGCTAATGCGGAAAGCCGAGCTCATGGGAATCAGCACAGACATCTTCCCCGTGGACACATCTGATATCAGCGCAAGCGTGGATGGACGACGCAAACATAAGCAGCCTGCTCTCACTGCAGACTTTGTGAACTACTACCTTGGTACGTGGTTTTGGTGTCTCACTGGATAATTTAAGTTTTTAAGCTGAATTAGCTTGTCAGGCATTTTTTCCTTTCTTTCTATATTGCTTTCTTTCTTTTCTTTCGTTCATTTGAGTAATTTATTTTATTTCAATGAATAAAGAAACATTGGTGCATTTTTACCGTGTAGCTTAAGGCCATTGGACTTTAAAGAACTCATGTTTAAAGCAGCAGACTGCATACAAGGGATGACTCCATTGCCTTGCAATCCAGTTGCAGTGTGTAGGACAATTTTTGAGGATTTAGTCTTCTATTCATCAAACTAGTGATTGACACCTATAAGGCTGATATTATCAGCCAATACAAAAAAAGATACATATATACATTTGCAGTAAAAACTCAAAACATAAATTAACACAAAGTTTATGTTCACATGATAAGGTAACCTCTGTTTATATTTTCCAGAACAACTGAGCACAGAGTTAAGGGACCAGAAAAATATCAGTCTGTAAACATGTTTTGTACTTTAAATGAGGAATATAAGCATGCGTTATGGATGTGACCAAAAAAGTCTGCAGGTTTACTGTATACAACATACTTTGTACAAATTCTGTGAATTAAACTGAACAACCCAACAGAAATAATGCTAATCAAAAGGATAAGAGCTGGCGCTCTATAGAACTTGATTGATTTTTTTTATAATATTTTTGCATTTATGAGGAAAAAGCTTTGTTATGGATGTGACGTCTCTCTGTTACGGATGTGACAGATGTGAAATTGCCAGTTGTGTGACTTTGGTAAATCAAATATAATAGCTTGAACACTGACAGATACATTTTTGACTATTTCTACTGTATAGTACTGTAATATACTTGCTTGCACACACACACACACACACACACACACACACACACACATATATATATATATATATATATATATATATATATATATATGATTTTGATACGTATGTAATTGTAAATGAAATGTAATTGACTTTTTGTAAAATAATTTGATATTTTATTTCCTTATCTTTTTATTTTTATTTAATTACAATATATTGAATTTGAGTTATAAATGTGATGTATATTATCTTATATAATAATCTTATAATTAATAATAATCTTATTATAAATTTCTTTTTTTTGCTCTAAAAATACAATAAAAATATATTTGGAGAAAGAAACAACACTTTTTTAAAAAAAAAACTACGTGACTTTAATTGTAAACCTCTCGTTGTTACAGTTGGGGTGTGAACTCCCTTACTCGATGAAATCAGATAATCAATAAAACTTTACAGTTACTGTTTCCTAATCAGGCCTTAAGTTATATGGTGCTACAAATGCATTAGTGCTTGTTCATTCTTTAAAATGAACTATTGCAGATTTGCACATTGTGAATTTAATGCTGAAACGATATATTGTACATGTTGTTCTCGGTGTAAACAGGCTTATGTCGTCCCTTACCCAGTTTCAGTCGGTTTCAGACATGCATCCCGCTTTGTAGCCTTGCAGCTCGGCACTTGCCCTCCAAATGAGTGATGTTAAGAGCAGATGTGTGGAGTAACCTTGGGCACACACTCCATTAGGTTCCAGCAGGAGGCCTATCCTCTATCAGCGCTCTTTCTCTCCCTCTTGTTCTACCTCTTTTTTTATTTTTTTATTATCCCTCTCGTACTTTCTTCCTCAATCTTCCTTTGATATACTTTTTCTTGTACTCTGATGGCAATCTCAGTATCGATTTGTTTGTGTCTTTTGGTATTCAGAGCGGAACATGAGGATGATTCAAATCCAGGACAACATTGTGGAGCAGAAGAACCTCAAAGACAAGCTGGAAAGCGAGCAGGAGAAGCTGCACATGGAGTACGATAAGGTCTGTCTATACTGTTGACACTCCAGGCTCTTGCTAGCATCTGTTTAGTGCATTAGCGCTCGTCCATAGTGCATTTGTTTATGGCCATTGGTGCTTAAGCAGGGGCACGAGCACACTAGGAAATAATGACACACTGCTGGAGTGTTATACCAGGAGCATGTGGAAAAGGCTTCGAAATAGCACCAATTATGCATCAGTCTTTTCATTTCAAATCTGCTTTTAAGCTACTTTGTGCTTGACCAACTGCAGAGAGAAAAACAGGAGTCGAATATAACACGACTATTTTCAATAACGAAACAGGAGATCATGTAAGTTAATAATCAATAACTACTAAGGGAAGTAGATACAACTACAGATCAAGGCGCCACGGTGGTGTAGTGAGGAGCACGTTCGCCTCACAGCAAGAAGGGCGCAGCTTCGAGCCTCGGCTGGGTCAGTTGGCTCAATTTCTGTGTGGAGTTTGCATGTTCTCCCCGTGGTCGCGTGGGTTTCCTCCGGGTGCTCCGGTTTCCCCCACAAGTCCAAAGATGAGGTATAGGTGAATTGGGTAGGCTAAATTGTTCATAGTGTATGAGTGTGAATGAGTGTGTATGGATGTTTCCCAGAGATGGTTTGCAGCTGGAAGGGCATCCGCTGCGTAAAACGTATGCTGGATAAGTTGGCGATTCATTCCGCTGTGGCGACTCCAGATTAACAAAGGGACTAAGCCGAAAAGAAAATGAATGAATGAATGAATAATTGAACTATACTGTGGAAATGAATAATGCAAATGCTTTGGTTAATATTTCAGGCTCATTCAATATGTATTGTTTTGATATTGATTTGAATTTTTTACTTCTCATAATATTTTAAATATATTTTTAATGCTTAAAAAAATCCGTAGTTAAAATGAGCTGAAGCAACACAACACTTGAGTTTTTTTGGGGGGTCGTTTTAATTTTATGTTCAATCAACTTAAAATTGTAAATAATAATAATAATAATAATAATAATAATAAGTTAACTTAGTTTATTTGCTTTGAGATGACAAAGAAATTGTGAAACCCAGCATTTTTTTGTTATGATTATTTATTAGTATTTTATTTTAATTTTAAAGCATTTTTTGGGGTTTTACACAATGTGTTTTTTATTTATAATACATTTGTTTTATTTATCTTTAATTACTTTTTTGTAATTAAGATTTTAGAAAATTTTAAAATTCTAGAAGATTTTGGAAAAATGTTGTTGTCATTTTTTAAAATTAGTTTTAATTATTTTTAATTATCTTTTAACTATTTTTTTCTCTGAATTATACACTCACCGGCCACTTTATTAGGTACACCAATCCAACTGCTCGTTAACGCAAATTTCTATGCAGCCATTTCTATTTCTGCTGCAGCTCACTAGTACCAATTGAGAATCGTGTCAACGCCACAGCCTACTTAAGTATTGTTGCTGACCATGCCCATCCCTTTATGACCACAGTGTACCCATCTTCTGATGGCTACCTCCATTAGGATAACACGACATGTCTTAAACTGCCAATCATCTCAGACTGGTTTCTTGAACATGACAATAAGTACACTGTGCTCAGCTAGCCTACAAGTCACCAGATTTTAAACCAATAGAGCACCTTTGGGCTTTGGTGGAATGGGAGATTCGCATCATGGATGTGCAGCCGACAAATCTGCAGCAACTTCATGATGGTATCATGTCAATATGGACCAAAATCTCTGAGCAATATTTCCAGTATCTTGTTGAATCTATGCCATGAATGATTAAGGCAGTTCTGAAGGCAAAAGATAGTCCAAACCGGTATTAGTAAGGTGTACCTAATAAAGTGGCCGGTGAGTGTATATTCCATGATTTTGTATGTTTCAGAACTTCAGAAAAAATATTTTTAATTTATATTACAGTAATATTTATATTTCATTAAATTTCATTTCAGTCTTCATAGAACCCCCTGGGATTAGTACAAATAAAACGATTCAATTAAACAGTACAATATGTTTATTTGAAATTATGTTGAAATATACAATGAAATAATTTTTGTGATGTGCTATAACAAAAACTGACACTCAGAATATCAACAAAACATCAAATGTAGTTTTCAAAAATAATAATAACATTGTGTGCTGCTTTTGATTCGCCTCTTTTTCTCAACCCCCCTAAACATGATCTCTCCAAGCAGAATTATCTTGATGGGCTTTTCTCGTCTGGCCCAATGAAGAATAGAATGAAAGCAAAGAGAGCAACTTTGAGGAGTTAATGTGGCGTCCAGTCTTTCTGCGCCACATGTATTAAGCGCTATTAATGGAGTGTGTGTTGTTAATTACGGCACTCAACATGCATTAGCACGATGTCAGCCTCGGAGAGACATTTCAAGGAAATCAACATCTGCAGACAAAAGTTGTGCTGAAGGCAGTCGTCTGGAAATGATCATGTGGAAAATTATGTCTAATAATCCTGAATTATATAGTGTGTTACATAGATTTGGGCTTTTAGCTTGATTTGTTTGATTTGATATTTTCAACGCTGTATTATTGTAAATGCAGCATGTTTACGTCACCAAGCTAGCGAATGATAATGTGTTAGCGTCAGGTGTTTATCACTGTAGCTAAGAAAGGGCTTCTGGATTTATCAGTTTATAGAACAGTAATAGTGTTTATGTAACAGTAATTTAAATAAAAAAGTAATTTAAAGTAGCAATTTTTGTTTATTTATTTAGGGCTTTACAGCATCAAAATAAAATCAGCAATAAATAAAACATAGCAGCAAAATTAATTAAATAAATCAGTAAAACAATAGCTAAAAACCCTCGTAGTGTCGACATAAAAAAAGAAAATGGAATCAAGAATAACGTCAATGGAAAAAACAGATAAAACACTGAAAGTGATGGAAAATTTAGGTTTAAGTTTAATAAAAAAATCAAAGTAAGAAAGAGAGAAACATTGAATTGTTTAGCATAATATTAGAATATTTAAATAAAAAATATTTTAATGCACCTTTTTGTTTATGAAACTAAAATATTATAGCAAAATAATAATTTAGTTGGAAAGGGATGAGTTTCTCTTTTGGTGAACGACGAGGATATATTGTTAAAACCAAAACAAAACAATGTCATTTTACATTTACAACTATAAAGTTAAATTGAATTATTAATCAAAATTTGATCTCATGCATTCACTATTTTAGTTACAGTTTGAATTAGTTTTTACATTTGTTCCATATTACATTCTTTTTTTGTTTACTTTTTTGCTTGTTATTTGTAGTGTTAATTGATTTAGTGCTTATTTTATTTATATATCGATTATATGATTTACAATTTATAAAGATTATATGATTATGACTTATAAAATATTAGTTGTTTAATAAAATATTGAACTTTAAATTTTCCAATGTAATTTTGTTCTTATTTTCTTTATATATTGATTCATTTTATTGTTAATTTTAAATAAACATTTTTAACCAATATTAATAATCAATTTATAAAATATTTGAATGTTGTTTCATAAAATATTGAACTATTTTAATTTTTTCCATGTAATTTACTCCATCTTATTTTATTTATATAAATATAGATTTTTTTTTGTTTTTTAATAAAAATATTTTTGTCAGTATCCATCAGCTAGCTCTCTGCAATTCTCAGATGGTTGCCCACTGAAACTAAGCAGGGCTGCGCCCAATCAGTACCTGGATGAGAGACCACATGGGAAAACTAGGTTGCTGCTGGAAGTGGTGTTAGTGAGACCAGCAGGGGGCGCTCAACCTTCGGTCATTGTGGGTCCAAAATATTGATGGGACTCTGTACTGCTCAGTGAGCACCGTTTTTCAGACGAGATGTTAAACCGAAGTCCTGACTCTCTGTGGTTGTTAAAAGTCACAGGATGTCCTTCGAAAAAAGAGTAGGGGTTTAACCCCGGCATCCTGGCCCAGATCTGCCCATTCGCCTCTGTCCATCATAACCTCCTAACCATTCCCATATCATAAATGTAAGGCTTTATTACTGTTATTATTATAATTTATAAAATCTTAGAATGTTGTTTAATGAAATATTGAGCAATTTTTTTTTCAATGTAATATTTAGTAGTTCGAATTTAAAACATTTAATTTATTTGTTTACTTAAATGCTTTACTGTAATAACTATCGTTCAGCAGAAAAACTACATTTAAGGGATGATGTCGGGGTGTTCATTTTGTGGTAAATTATGAGTGCCCTTTAAATGCCCTAACACTTGTGCGTGTATAAATAACATAATAAATAAATATCTACATTATAAAATGGACAAATAGCAGCATTATTATGTGCTGATGCCCGCTGTGCTGTCAGCATCAGTCTGGAGCTGGTTTTAAATGTTAGCTCAAGCTCTCCTGGTGGAGCCTCATCTTCACAGACAGCGCAGATAAGGAGAGGCTCTCTGTACTTGCGTTTCACATACCCATAATAACTTCACCTCTCCACTGTTTCCTCTCATCATCGTCTTTATCAAACGCCTGCCTGACGCTTATCTACTGTCTGGAGCTCAGAGTGGCCCCTACACGGCGAAATGCCACTGCGCTCTCTGTGTGTGTGTGTGTGTGTGTGTGTGTGTGTATGTGTCTGTATGTGTGTGCGTGGAGGAGGAGGAGAGATGTAGATGCAGCAAGTGTGATGGCATATTTCATGGTGTGCTGGTCTCTGAATCTGTTTAAAGGAACCCTGGGTATTAAGACTTGTGTGAGTTCATATAAAATAAATGAGATCTATTTCTGAAATATGTCGTTGAATACCAATGAAATCTTTGGTAATCTGTTGTAAAATGAAAAAATTACAAAATGAAATCTATTGTCAATCTTTGGTAAATCTGTTCATGTAAACGTCAATGTGGCATAATTTCAGTACCTTATTTTCAGAGTTGATGTGTGGTAATAAATATCAACTGGCAGTACCAATAGTCAATAATGATGACTAAAATAATTCTGCCTCAGCAGCCAAATATGAATGTGTATTTTTTTTTAAGTCAATATACTGTATGCTGCATGTTTTAGTAAAACTCATTATTTATTTCATATCTAGACATGCAGGTCTAATTTCCCCATCTTCCCTTTGATGGTGTTTTAAAATGTAGCATTTGTTTGCCTGAATTCTGCTTGGGTATTTTCAACACAATGTAAGCATGTACACATATTAGCCACAGATTTGTGTACACATTAGATTTGTCCACACATTAGTCAGTGTCTGTGCGTGTGTGTGTGTGTGCTAACAGACAGAGCTGCCCAACTTGTCCTTGTCTTATCTTATCTCCCGCCTTGCCGCGGTTTTTATCTGCCACAGCTGTGCGAGTCTCTGGAGGACCTGCAGAATGTCAATGGCCAGCTGAGGACCGAGGGCCAGGCCATATGGAGCATGATGGGGGGGATCGTTGGACAGGTACGGCTTACCTTCAAGTGCCTCATGCTTTCTCTCTGCTGTCCATCTTCATTGCAGGTCTCTCCGCCCCGTCCCATCCTTGATCCAGCTGCACGCCTCATCTATCACAGCCCACCCTGATACAAACCATTCCTTAAGGTGTTCTTGTGAGGCTGGTGCTGTTTTAAAGGGGCTGTTTTTATACTTTTTTTATATATATATATTTTTAAATATATGTGTGTAGAGTTTTTCTTTTTATGTCTGAAACCATTTTCCATCTTCTCAGTGACCTTTCAAAGAACTTTTATTTTTCTTTGTTCTGATTATTTTTTATTATATATTTGCTTGATCTAATCAAAATGTGCTCTTTCAATACATTCATTTTTTATATTATTAATATTATTATTATTTTTCAAAGAAGTCTCTGCCAAATTTGTAAATGTAAATACCTTTATTTAGGTAATAGGTGTGAATTTGACCTGACATAAAATTATTATCATGGTTTAGGGAATTGCCTTCAAGGCAGATTGCTCAAAAATAACTAATAATACATTAATATAAATAACAAATATAATATATATTTATTTATTTCATGTTTTTTAAAGAAAATTATTCCGTTCAAGGCGGCATTTATTAAATGTAAAAATAATTGTTAAATGGTTAAATATTTATAAAAAAATTTAAATAACTGCTTTCTTATTGTATGTAGTTTCAAGTGAAAAAAAAAAAATATATATGTGTGTGTGTGTGTGTGTGTGTGTGTGTGTGTGTGTGTGTGTGTGT
>CAIGQQ010000001.1:7144449-7172653 GCA_903798035.1 Danio albolineatus | reverse complement strand
AAATTTTACATTCTAATATCCCTCAGCCAAAGTCTGTCATCAAAGTGACCCATAGTCTGTCAGCAACCCAGTCTAGCGTGTTCATTGGATTTCATCTACTGAAGCGTAAGTAATTAATTTATTAGTATTTAATTATACTATTTAAAAAAAGCCAACAGAGGCTTCTTCAACCGCAGTAGATTCATTTTTTTTGGGTAGACAGTTGATCATAAAGCAAAGACTTTATTCTCTTTGACTCACTGAATGGAAACGGCGCTTTATTCACAAATTATTTATGTGATTTTCCAGTACTGCAATAAGTCTAATTTGAGTCTTTGAATGGAAACATAGCTTCTGACAACCAGAACACAGGGTAAAACACAACGTTTCACTTGCCAAACTTTAAAACAAGACCAGGACAATTACTTTCAAGATGAAGCAGACTCCAGTCGCATCTATAATGATCATCTGTAGATGCCGGCTGTGTCTTCGGCATGGCGATGTATTTAAAGGTCACTAGTGGTTTTACAAGAGCCGTTAATGGTGCCGCTGCGTTTGAGTGAATTGGCTGATCTGTCAGAGAGAGGCTTGTTTATGAGTGGTTAGTAGCCCCCTCCTGTCCTGCCTGTGCACAGAGCTCATTCCAGCGGCCGTAAAAGTCCACAATTGCTCCGATTCATCAAAGAATTAGCAGGAGTGTGACGGCTCTACTGAGGTGCTCTTAACTGATCCAGGTGCAGATAGCAAGAGGGAGAACGTAAGGTGTTCAAATGAGCAAGAACTTCGACATGACAGGAAACGGTGTAGCAGTGTAACTGGATGATGAAATTAAGCACATTGAAAGACACATACTGTACTACACACGCTTAAAGGGATAGTGCATAAAAATAACAATACAGCCATCATTTACTCATCCTTGACATGTTCCAAAGTAGTTTGAGCTATTTTAGTTGTTGAACACAAATGAAGATTTAAAAGAATGTTAGATATTAAAGAATGTTGGAGACCTGTAACCAGGGGCGCCGCTAAGGGGGGGAAAGTTAGGACGATTCTAAGGGCCCATGCACTCTAGGGGCCCCCTGAGATCTGCTTTATAATTAATATCAGAATCAGAATCAGAATCAGAATCAGTTTTATTGCCAAGTGTGCTTCACACACACAAGGAATTTGCTTTGGCTACAGAAGCTTCCAGTGTACATAAAGTGACAAGTGACAACACAGAATAAATATTATAAAAGAAGACAATAGACATTAAACAGAGATGCAGTCCAACGATCTGGATGTTGAAATGTATGTACAGATTTGTTATAAATATACAGGTTATAAGGTGCTGTGTGCAAAAGAGTAAGTATTGCATTATATATTGTTATAAGGTGCTGTGTACAAATGCGTAAGGAAAAGTATTGCATTGTATATTATTATAAGGTGCTGTGTACAAGTGCGTGTGAGAAAGTATTGCACATTTATTGCACGATAGGAGAAATATTAACTGTTCATGAGGTAGATGGCCTGAGGAAAGAAACTTTTCCTGTGTCTGGCAGTTTTTGTGCTCGGTGCTCTGTAGCGCCGGCCAGACGGTAACAGTTCAAACAGGAAGTGTGCTGGGTGCGAGGCGTCCAGGGTGATTTTGCGAGCCCTTTTACTCACTGTGGAAGAGTACAGTTCTTGAATTGTAGGAAGGGTAGTGCCAGTGATTCGTTCAGCAGTCCGGACTATTCGCTGTAGTCTACAGAGGTCAGATTTGGCTGCTGAGGCGAACCAGACGGTGATTGAAGTGCAGAGGATGGACTGGATGACAGCTGAGTAGAACTGCACGAGCAGCTCCTGTGGCAGGTTGAACTTCCTCAGCTGACGGAGGAAGTACAGTCTCTGCTGGGCTTTCTTTACAATAGAGTCTATGTGAGTGTCCCACTTCAGATCCTGAGAGATGGTGGTGCCCAGGAACCTGAATGACTCCACTGCAGCCACAGTGCTGTCCATGATGGTGAGCGGGGGGAGTGCAGGGGGGTTTCTCCTGAAGTCCACTATCATCTCCACCGTTTTGAGCGTGTTCAGCTCCAGGTTGTTGTAACTGCACCATAAAGCTAGCCGCTCCACCTCCTGTCTGTATGCAGACTCGTCACCGTTCCGGATGAGGCCGATAACAGTAGTGTCGTCCGCAAACTTTAGGAGCTTGACGGAGGGATCTTTTGCGGTGCAGTCGTTGGTGTACAGGGAGAAGAGCAGTGGGGAGAGAACACATCCTTGGGGGGCACCAGTACTGATGGTGCGGCTGTCAGACGTGATTTTGCCCATTCTGACTAGCTGTTGTCTATCTGTCAGAAAGCTGGTGATCCACTGACAGACAGAGCTAGGAACAGAGAGCTGGGTCAGTTTGTGCTCGAGCAGTGATGGGACGATGGTGTTGAAGGCAGAGCTGAAGTCCACAAACAAAATCCTTGCATAGTTCCCTGGTTTGTCCAGATGTTGTAGGGTATAATGCAGTCCCATGTTGACTGCATCATCCACAGACCGGTTTGCTCTGTAGGCAAACTGCAGGGGGTCCAGCAAAGGTCCGGTGATGTCTTTCAGATATGCTAGAACCAGTCTTTCAAATGACTTCATGACCACAGATGTTAAGGCGACAGGTCTGTAGTCGTTGAGCCCGGTGATCTTTTGTTTCTTCTGGATTGGGATGATGGTGGAGCGTTTGAAGCAGGATGGAACTATGCGCTGTTCCAGTGATCTGTTGAAGATCTGCGAGAAAATGGGGGCCAGCTGGTCAGCACAGGTTCTCAGGCAGGCTGGTGAGACACCGTCTGGGCCTGGCGCTTTCCTTCTCTTCTGCTTACTGAAGACCTGACGCACATTATCCTCACTGATCTGAAGATCAGGGGGGGAGAGGGAGATGTCTGTAGGTACTATTATATCAGTACTATAATGTAATATAAATTATTAATGTATCTCTAAATTACAAGTAAAACAATTTATTAGAAAAAAAACGGCGTATATCTGCCTCTCGTGTCTGTCACTGTCAAATTGCACCCCCCTCCTTTCACTGTATGGTTCAGTCCGTCAGTAGCGGGAAGAGAGTTTATGCTTTGTTGAGTGCGATCGTGAGGTAAACTGTCAAAGCAGCGATGTCCTCGAGGTGAACAAAGATTAAATCCGGTCATCAAAAACGAAAAGAGAGGCTACAAAAAGCAGAGAGAGAGAAAAAGTGACGGCAGTTGCTATCACACTTTTTTGAAAAGAAAGGTAACGCTATGTCTATTCACAGAGCTTTCTTTTTGCGGTAATGATAGCGCTGCTAGTTTAATTTACTTTGCTAATGCTGAGCTCTTTATATATACGCCCTCACCCGCTCTTCCCTACGAAGTTCCCTAAACCCATCTCCCAGTTGAAGAAGCAGGTAACTGAGATCCTGCCTTTAAAATAGCATGTGCATTGCAGTCTGCGTTTAAGTATTAATTTCACTATGATATTAACTTAATGATAACTTATGATATTAACCAGGATGCTCCTCAAGCTCCTCCAGTCTTTTGAGCCTAGATTGTTAAAGTAGAGCCCATAGTGAAGGGCGTAATTTAAATGTAATAAATCTGCAGAATTCTGTCTGTATTACTTTTACTGCATGAACTCAGTTACACAAGCACGTGTGTAAACACACACACACATACAGACATACACACATACAGATTTTAGCCCCCCTTTTAATTTTTATTTTTATTTCCCAAATGATGTTTAACAGAGCAAATTTTCACAGTATGTCTGATATATTTTTTCTTCTGGAAAAAGTCTTATTTGTTGTATTTTGGCTAGAATAAAAGCAGTTTTTAATTTTTTAAAAACCATTTTAAGGTCAAAATTATAAGCCCCTTAAAGCAATTTTTTTAACCATCATTATACAATAACTTGCCTAATTACCCAAACTTGCCTAGTTAACCTAATTAACCTAGTTAAGCCTTTACATGTCACTTTAAGCTGTATAGAAATGTCTTGTAAAATATCTGGTAAAATATTATTTACTGTCATTATGGCAAAGATAAAATAAATCAGTGATTAGAGATGAGTTATTAAAACTATTATATTTAGAAATGTGTTAAAAAAAATCTTCACTCCGTTAAACAGAAATTGGTGAAAAAATAAACGGGGCTAATAATTCTGACTTCAACTGTGTGTATATATGCACATAAAAATGTAAAATTTTCAGTGAATATTTGACTACTGTTCCTTTTTTGTACTACGTTTACATTTGAACAATAAATCATCTGCTAGCTACAGTCATGGTCATTCTCTTACTAAATACTGATAAGTAGTGGACAAAATCATATGCATACGTCAGTATAACTACATCGCGGACAAAGAGTTTGGATAGCTAGCTTGTTAGTAGGGGGCCCATCCTCATATTTCATGGGGCCCAAAATTGCTAGCAGCGCCCCTGCCTGTAACCACTGAATAAATACTATGGACTTTAATGAGTACAGATTTGCAAACATTCTTCAGAATATCTTCTGTGTTCAACAGAACAAAAAGATAAATAAAATAAGGATTGGAATAAGTCAATGGTGACTAATTGATGGCAGTATTCTTATTTTTGGCTGAATCATTCCTTTAATAGGAATAGCACTATTAACTTATTTCTTGTTGTTAAACTAAATAAAAATCTACATTATTGATGCTGTAAAAGGTCCCTTAGGAAATTGAAAATAGTCACATTAATCTTACGCCAGAAGATTTCAGTTGTTAAACAACACTTCTGTGCATATAGCCCATTCATAACACAACAAAATCTGCATTGGCTCTGCGTGACTAAAATAGTTTTAAAACATAACATTACCTGTCTACAAGAAATACTTTAGCCATGGTGTCATCCTTCCTCCAGCGTGCAAAAGTAAGTCCAATATTGATTTAGGATTTTAAAGTTGTTGTTGTTTTTTTTTTTTTTTTCAGCATTTGCAAACAGCGGATCTGCATGAACGGCTGCGCAGATGTACAAATCTTCATTTGTTGACAGTTTGGGCTACTTTTCAGAATTATGGGAATTCTCGGCCCAACAAATTTTAATTGGATGAACATTTTTAGTATTATGCCTCACCCAGAAAATAAAAATACATACAAGTACATTTAGATTTACTTTAGTAATTAGTATTGGAATGTGAAGACACTTTCAACCAGCACAACAATTGAACATTTCTGGAGACAATCACCTACTGCACCTTTAATTAAAAGCCATTCAAAGTTTGGGAACCTTTGTGATTCTGATTCAAAATTCTGTCATCATTCAATTTCTTACATTGTTCCTGCTTTTACCTCCTGACTTCAACATTCTACTAAAGATCTTCTGTGTTTGTACTGTCAATATGTGGCTGATATATACTGTATCATAACACTGGCCTATTTAATTTAACTAGGTGCAAACATAAAAGCTTGAGTAACAGGGGAATTTGTTTTTGAGTACAGGAACATTCTGTGACTCTTAAACTCCATTTAACATCATCAATTTGAATAAAATCACACCATGTAGTTCTTGCTCTAGTTATTGCCTCAGAAAGTCATGGTAAGCATTTTGCTAAAGAGCACATTCACTCAAATAGGTTATTACAGTTTCCTAAATGTGTATTCTCAAAGGATTTGCATTATGTACAAGCACAATTCACTTCATTTAACAAAAGGTATTCATAGTCTGCCAACCAATTAAAGTTTGTATAGCTTTTATTTATTTATAATCAACCCATTGCAGTGATATCAGTCAGCGTAAGAGCTTTAGACTTTCTCGTCACAAATATGTGGGATGATAAGCGTCCTCTCCAATTAAGTAGCTTCATACACTTCTAGTTCATCCAAAAAATTTTCAAAATACATAATTTACTGACATAATACTTTTGCAAAACATGTAAGAGATTCTACAGGACACCAAAAACATTATTAAGAATATTGTTAACCATTTACTTTCCTTGTATGAGCAAAAAAATAAAGTAATTTTTTTTTTTAATGTTTGTCCAAATTTATAGTACTTATAAATGTATATGATGTTCATGCAGGTGATTTGAACAAGTGCAATTGCTGCAGTCCAAACCCTGGCACAAAACAAGCAGACCAAGACCTCAATGAGTTTCCAGATGGCGAACATAAAACCATATGTGCACGCATAAAGTGAGTGCATTTGTCTAGCATAAAGCATTGATTTGGATGCTAAGTAAGTTGGTGCAATATACATAAAGTTGACCAATCGGGTTGTGAAATTACACGTTTAGGTTCTGTCTGTTTAGTCTCAATATTAAAAATTGCCCTGTAAATGTTCACTGAACTAGAACTAAAGATGTGTTCACTTTTGTAGCCTCCTTTTTAGGCTCAACAAAATAATGTTTGAGCATCAATATCGCAATGTGTGTATCTGCAATAGTCACATCGCAGGATTAGATTATATATTAAAGATTAACAGATAAAGATATTATTAAACACTGTATATATCAATGCTGTTTTATATTTGATGATGATTGTTCAATTTCTTGAATACTGTTAGACTAAATAGAAAACCATGAAGCATTTTATAATAATGATATATTATGATAAGCGTTTTATCATAAAGTTTATTCCATTTATATTTTTGCTGTATACGCTTGTAATGTATTATAAGTTATGCAGAAGCAAGTCATAGAAAAAGACTTGATCACCCCACTCGATATAAATAAATAAAATCTTCTTAAATAGAGCTATTCAAATCATCAGGTGAAATTGTATTCATATCGCAATATACATTGCAGCAAAACAAAATATCATAATGTCAGATTTTTCCCATATCGAGCAGCCTAACTTCTTTGGTTCGTTTGGTCCGGACCAAAATAATATTTTAAAAATGAGATATTAGTATAGTTTAAAATTGGATTTTTTTACCAAACCAAAACATTCACTGAAGAGTTTCTGGTTTTTATTTATTGTTTATGTATTGTATATAAAGTCATTCCAAACATGTTTTTAGTTTGTTTAACATAGAAAAAAAATACAGTGTTGTGAAAATTTTTTAAAAACATGGCCATTGACTACCAGGGCATTTCGTCCTGCTGCTATTAGGAAAAACGTTGAAATATTACCAAAATATGTTTAAATATTACTAAAATATATTTTGTGACGTAAATTACAGAACACCTAAAGCGATGCTGTGCTGTGCTGAGCTGAACCCGCTCAATGGTTACATGTGCAATGTAATGGGCAACATTAGCCGCATTTCCAATGTCGGGCCAGTGCGAGCCAGGGCTTTTATCGAGCTGGGCCGTGTCAATAGCCCGGGAGATTAAGCAGAGAGGCCGAAATAAAGTCACGTTTCCACTATTGGGCTTGTAGCTTGAGGTGTGGCATGCAAACCCCACCCCGAGAACGCCTCCCGAAACAAACACAACCCCTTTAGTTCATCGGGAATCAGGCAGATAAAGCACACCATGGCATCAAGAAACGGTTAAAATGGAGACAACCAAAACTAATTAAACTACTGTACAACATTACATTACATTGCATAGGTTTTTGTATTTTCATCCATTATATTTGTTTACTTGCCGACCAACTGTTAGCATCGTACATCGAGTGGTCTTGCCACTAACGGAGGGATGAGCCAGCGCACCATCCATAATATAAAAACCACAGAAATTATCTAATAACTAATAATAAAAGGTATAACATCCTCGTATCAGTAGAAGACGTCAAACATTCAGCCCAAATGCTCCAAAGAGACCTAAAACATATATTTCCCTAGGCTATATTACTATTAATTGGTAATTCCCTGTTTATTTAAGAGAACAATTTAAGGATGTTGTATATTATTTGGTCATCTTAAGTAAAGGAAACCGTTAAGTGTTTCAGGACATAAGAGCAAGTAATAAAATATAGGTTATGCTGAGAGAAAGGGATAGTTCACCCAAAACTGCGCATCATTTACTCACTGTTTGAAATTCTTTCATCCGTTGAACACAAAAGAAGAGATTTTAAAGAAAGCTAAAAACCTGTAACTATTTACTTCCAAAATACTTGTTACCGGTTTTCAGCTTTCTTCAAAATTTCCTCTTTAGTCTTCAACAGAATAAAGAAACTTATAATTGTTTGGAACCGCTTGTGAGTCAGTAATTAGTGATGATATGTTTCAGTTTTGGATAACATATACTTGAATTCTAATATCAGCTCTCGAGGAGATTTAAGTACAAGAGCTGTTAAATGATTTACTATATTGTTAATAATAATAAGCTAATGGTCCAATATGAGTAAAACAATGTTTCTAAATTAACCCAACTGATGTTTAGAGAAAAGGAGGCGCATTTCATGAAGCATCTGGAGCTCGGACAATTGGCTGCCAGCACCTGATTGCAGTGGCGGGCCTTGTGTTGGATGATTCTGCTTGACTGGCACGCAAAGCCCATCACTCTCACATCTGAACTGCCTCCGATAAGGCTTCATTACCATAAGTTTATTTCTTCCCATTGAGCTGGGCCGTCTAAAACAAAGGCCAGTTGATTATTTTGCTCGATCATTGTACCATTCAAAGCGGCCGATTGCGAATGGATGGAAAACAATGGACTTTCCCAGAGGATCCCGAAGGCTGACATGCATACAGTAACAGGACCGGTGACACTGACGCAGGATCAGTGCGGCCAGGCCTGACAGTACACCCATGGGATGCACATGAGCTCAGTGACGCTGAATCTGAGCCTGTCAAGGGCTGTCTATGGGTTTGAATGGCTGCAGTCCGCTGAGGATTTTGCATTTCAGCAGTCCGTCAATGTCAGACAATAGCAAAGCATTTGGCTGCCGGACAACGATATGCTTTGTGTTATTTGTAAAATTATTTGTCAGTAATACACTTACATGTATTGAGATGAAACTGGGGTTTTACAGTCATTGTACATCTAATAAAACTAAATATGAACACTGATTTGACTGAAAAGATTTTTCAGATGTCCATATCTTTAATATGTTGTTTAGGATGCCTGTTCCCTTGATAATTGATGGAATTTAGATAGGCTATAAATTCATGTTGTATTTAATAACAATTGCCAAATATTTTCATAATCAAAACTTTGCTGATAATCATAGTCAAACAAACAAACAAACAAAACAAACAATAAATAAAAATAAAAATAAAATAAAATATATACATAGGGCCACCCTAAACCTCAATAGCAGCCAGTAAGCTCCTGGGCTGCTGTCAGCAAGGTTCATGTAAACCTAACCTTCAATATTATTTTCCCAGACTTGCTTCAGCAGGTGCTTAAATTTTATGTTATTGTTTACTTATATAGATATAGTTTTTTTCCCTCAATTTTTTGCTATCCTTATTTAAATAAATGAGCTATATAACTATGGTAAAAAATAAACATTAATAATAATAATAATAATAATAATAATTAACCTATATCTGGCATCTGAATAAATCATTTTGAGTTAGACTATATCCATATAAAAATTGTACATTTTTTTAAGAATATAAGAATTTAAATTATTTTATTTTTTTAATTGTCAAATTCAACACAACAGTCCCTTGAGGAAATATTTTTGCATGCCATGTTAAAGGTTTACCACAGTTTGGAAAAGCCACAGTTTAAAAAACGCTGACATTTTCCATTCCTAAGGTATATGTAAATTTTTATTTATTATCATTTGTTTACATTTTGTCGAAGAGTATTTAATTAATTAATTTATTTATTTATTTAGGGCAACAGTATCTCCAGCAGCAAAGGACCCCACACATCAAAACCTACTGGTCAGCCCACAATACAGCAAACATTTAAAAAACAAATCAATTATAAACCAACATCAGATTTAACCCAGACATTTAAAAATACCTTAGAGTAGTAATCACAAGGTTATCATACCGTCAGAACACCGCTCCATGCCTAGTCCTGCTATGGATGTCAGTGGTAACCAGTTTCGAGAATTCTTCAAAAATATGTTCTTTTATGTTTAACTGTGGGGGGAAAAATAAAAACAAAATTAAAATATATTTAATTAAATTTTAACATATTACAATTAAAACATTTGTTTAAAAATGATCAAATCCAACAACAGTTACAGACCTTTTAGCAAATATTTTTGCATTCCTTAAAATCTGTACATGAGCAATTCCATGCAAATGCCAACCTTGCTATGAAAACAATTAAGTTGTTAACAAAACAGCGAAACCCTTTACTTTTTTGTGTGTATTCTTCTATTTTACAGTGCTGTACAAATATTTAAAAATGTCTCGGTCTATGTTTTCAAAAAATTATATTTGATTGACTAAAGTCACACAGGTGGAAATTTCAAATCAGTCACATCTATAACAAATAAGTCTCACATCCATAACGCAGCTTTTCCCTCATAAATGCGAAAACGTGAGTTAAAATAAAATCAGCCATGTTTGTTGTTCTATAGTGAGCCAGATCTTATCCGTGTGATTAGCATTGTTTCTTTTGTGTTGTGCAGTTTAATCCACAGAATTTCTACAAAGTATGTTGTAGACCGTAAACTCACAGACTTTTTTTTCGTCACATCCATAACGCATGTTTATATTCCTCATTTTAAGTATAAAAATTGTTTACAGATTGATATTTTCCTGCTCCCATAACTCTGTGTATAGTTGTTTTGGAAAATGTAAACAGATGTTTGAATATAATGTTAACATATACCTTTCCTGTGCGTTTATATTTTGAGTTTTTACTGCAAATGTCACATCCATAACGCTGGAATTGCTAACATACTATTCTCATAGATTCACATTAAAGGGATAGTTCACCCAGAAATGAATATTTACTCACACCTTAACCGGTTCCAAACCTTTGAGTTTCTTTATTCTGTTAACCAAAATAATATTTTAAAGAAAGCTGTAACCATTGTAGGAAAAACAAATATGGAAGTCAGATGGTAACAGGTTTTCAGCTCAAAATGTCTTCAAGTTCAAGTATGTCAAGTTGGTCTTAACCAAGCAAAGAATGAGTAAATGACATCTTATTTTAGGGTGAACTTCTATCCCTTCAAGAGATAGATTATGCATCATATTTTTCTTCAGTTTTGCTTTCGAATAATACTGCGGTGTTTTTAATCTCTTCAAGTGCCAGCTTTAAGGCTCTTAAAAGCCATGTCAAATATGATGCAAAATTAATGCAAACATTTCATACATACATGCACACGTGTGTAAAGATTGAACAAACACTTTCAGAATTTTAAGATTTTTCCAATGTTTCATATTGATTGGCTTTATACAGTAATGTAGCTAACAATCAACATTTCCAGGGTAAAGCACATTCACCAGCCTAGTTTTTGCTGGTTGCCATAAAGGACTGCGGATGTAATGCAGATGATTAATACAAACACTTCCAAACACAGATTCCATTGTAGTACGCTGAACCAGAGGTGTTTATAGAGGATTATGGTACATGAAAACAGGCAATGAATGGTACAATAGAAGCACAACTAAGAAGGAGAGAAAACACGGGATTACATGTGGCTTTCTGCCCCTTAATGTGATTTTCTTAATGACAGTTTTACCTTTTTATGCACTTCAGTGAGGACAGTGGCGGGGTTGAGATTAGAGAGAATGTATTTTCCCTCAAAAGCCGATTAGCCTGATTTGAAACAGAGCCAAATTGAGCCTATTCTGTTCCCATTCGCACAGGCTGGACCGCAAAATGTAAAATAATGAGAGCAGGGCTTTGCGTTACCTAACATTCTGTGTTTTCATGCTACAGCTCCACGGATTCTCATAAACCAACACATTTAACAGCTTTAAAGCAAAAAAGGAACTCACATTTAATTCTTACAAATTGTAGAAACACACGAGGACTTCTTCTAGGCCTTCACGAGTTCTTTTGTTGTTTTTGCCTGCCATCTTGTGGTTGTACTGGGACTCTTCGCCATGGACACGTTGGGTTAGAGTAAAATAAAAACAACAAAACGTCATTTATGTTTACTGGCAAAATGTTGACCTGTGCTGTATCCGAAACCGCTCCTTATTCATTAATCCTCTACATTTGTCCACCAACATAATCGACTTACCACTTGATAATGAAAACAAGTGTTCGAGCAGCACCGGAAGGGACACCGTTTTGTGTGCGCTTGCTAGCTGATAAATCCCATTAGCTTGAAAACTTCTTCCTGAGGCCCTATGGTAGGTTATTTAACATTTAGTGAGCTGTCAATGGAATTATGTCTATGATTTAGATTTTTGCCATGTATACAAATATTGCTTTAATTATAACTGTTTAACGTTACACCAACTCCGCTGTGGCATCTTCAGTGCATCATGGTTATTTAATAGCTTTTGGGTCGGAGATTTTCTTTGTTTTTGTTATTTCATTTTAATGTTCCGTGACCTTTGGTGTCTGATCAACTCTTGGGTTTCTCTCTCATACATGCACTCAAATATTTCTTGATTATCATAATTTTTTTTTTTGTTAATCCCTTTATTAGGCCTAATCAAGTCACCCCGGCGGAATGAACCGCCAACTTTTCTAGCATAAGTTTTACGCAGCGGATGCCCTACTGGGGCACAGCGGAAGCTCATTCACACACATACACTACGGACAATTTAACTTACCCAATTCACCAATCCAAACCCACGCCAACACGGGGAGAACATGCAAACTCTACACAATGCCAACCTAGCCAAGGCGCAACCTTCTTGCTGTGAGGCGACAGCGCTACCCACTGTGCCACACACCCCAACTCAATGTTCTATTCACACTAACATGTTTAGCATGTTTTACACATTGGTAACATGCTAGCAGTTTTAACACATGTTGGTAAGAATGCAATTATTGCTAATCATTTAAAGCAGTGGTTCTCAAACTGTGGTATTTTTAATTGACTTTTAATAAGACATTTTTAATTTAAACTTTGAAGGTTTTGTTGTTGTTGTATACCTGTAAGCACACAATGTTAATGTTGAAACTATTTATATTGTTTAAAGTGGCTAACAACAATGAATATTCTTAATAACAAGAATTAATCTGCCTCGTTTTTGAACTGTGCAGAGCTCATTCATTCATTCATTTTCTTGTTGGCTTAGTCCCTTTATTAATCCGGGGTCGCCACAGCGGAATGATCCGCCAACTTATCCAGCATTTGTTTTACGCAGCGGATGCCCTTCCAGGCGCAACCCATCTCTGGGAAACATCCATACACACTCATTCACACACATACACTACAAACAATTTAGCTTACCCAATTCACCTGTACCGCATATCTTTGGACTTGTGGGGGAAACCAGAGCACTCGGAGGAAACCCACGCAACCACAGGGAGAACATGCAAACTCCACACAGAAATGCCACCTGACCCAGCCGAGGCTCGAACCAGCAACCTTCTTACTGTGAGGCGAACGTGCTACTCACTACGCCACCGTGGCGCCCTGTGCAGAGCTGTAGCTGCTTAATTAGGCCTATACGCTACTGTATTTCAATACTGGTCTATATGGTGGTTGAGACTATTTTTTCTGAGGTGGTACTTTGTGAAAAAAGTTTGTGAACCACTAAAGGATTTTCCCCACTTCACCAACATGTCTAATTTTAAAGACAAGAAGATTTATTTAACACGAGTTTCCCTAAATTAAATGCATGCACAACACTGAATTGCAGTCAAGATGTTTATTTCTCATCTCTCACATTCAAGCATTTAAAATGCATTTTAGACATCCTGAAAAGAAAGCAAATGGGATCGAGAAGCCCAACTTAAATTCTGCAAGTAATCACATATTTACACATTCGCTGTGATTCACAATGATGTGATCCATTCAGAATAACAGACTCGAACATGACCTTACATACACATGTGAGAGCTCACACAGAAAGAATATGGAAAGCTATCGGGGCAAAAAGTCTTCAAACTAAACACATGAAACTTGATTGCGTCAACAAGTACAACAGCCAATGAGATTGCTGTATTTGTGACCATATTTGCTTCTGCCATACAAATGCTAACTAGGATATATGTATATAAATGTCAGATGTTGTGTTTATTTGAAGAATATTGTAATGGTACACTGGCAGGCACAGTACCAGTGCAAATGTAGGCATAATATCACCTTTCATAAAAATGGCCACCTCAACACGGTGGATAACAACATAAAGTGAATAACATTCAAAATTGCTGTCTCAACAAGGTCAAGCTGCGCATTGATCAAGTTTCATGTTTCATTCAAAAACCTTTGGCATCAACTCTTTCATACAAAAAATGTTCAAGCATTTCACAATGTAATGCGGGCAGATGACGTTTTAGCACCGTTTCACCAAAAGGGGGTGATGAACAGCATTACACAGCAGTCGGAGTCTTGCTGTACTCATAATCTCTTTCTATGCAAACATAATAAACAACTCTCCAGAAAGGAAAACTGTGATACATACAGAGAAAAATCACAATAGAGGTTGTAACGTTACCGCTAGCATAAAAGCATATCTTTTGCAGTAGTATGAAATATGCACTGATTATAGTTTTAAGACCTCTATAGATTACAGAATGATTGCTTCTCTACAGTTTAACCATGTGCCAATGTATTAAGTCAAATCCAAATTTAACAGAACCCAGTATTGCTTTGCACTACAAAAAATTCCTTAAAGAGATAGTTCATCCAAAGATTTACACACCCCCTAACTTGTTTCAAACAATCTTTCTTCTTTTAAAAAACTAAAGACGATATTTTGAAGATGAAGCTGAAAACCTGTAACCATTGACTTCTATAGTATTTGTTTTTCCCACTATGTTAGTTACACACTGTAAAAACAACAATCCGTAATTTTACGGTTTATTTCTAGCAGCTGGTGTGCCGGGAAAAAAAGTAAAATAACGCCCATTAAATTACAGAAATATGCCGTAAAAAAAGTTATATTAAATCACAGAAATATACTTAAATTAAAATTTCTGGTAAATTTCTGTAATTTAATGTTATTTTACTGTAGATTTCCGTAATTTAATATCTGTTATTTTACAGTAAATTTCTGTAATTTAATATCTGTTATTTTAAAGTAAATTTCTGTAATTTATTATCTGTTATTTTACAGTAAATTTCTTTAATTTAATATCCGTTATTTTACAGTAAATTTCTGTAATTTAATATATGTCATTTTACTGTAGGTTTCCGTAATTTAATATGTTATTCTAAAGTAAATTTCTGTAATGTAATATATGTCATTTTACTGTAGGTTTCCGTAATTTAATATGTTATTCTAAAGTAAATTTCTGTAATGTAATATTAGTTATTTTACAGTAAATTTCTGTAATTTAATATCGGTTATTTTACAGTAAATTTCTGTAATTGAATATATGTCATTTTACTGTAGATTTCCGTAATTTAATATGTTATTTTAAAGTAAATTTCTGTAATTTAATATCGGTTATTTTACAGTAAATTTATGTATTTAATATCGGTTATTTTACAGTAAATTTCTGTAATTTAATATTGGTTATTTTACAGTAAATTTCTGTAATTTAATATCGGTTATTTTACAGTAAATTTCTGTAATTTAATATCCGTTATTTTACAGTAAATTTCTGTAATTTAATATCCGTTATTTTACGGTATATTTTTTGTAATTTAATATCTGTTATTTTACGGTAAATTTCCATAATTTAATATCCGTTATTTTACGGTATATTTCTTTAATTTAATATCCGTGATTGTACAGTAAATTTCTGAAATTTAATATCTGGTATTTTCCCATATATTTCTATAATTAAACAGACATTATTTTATTTTGAAGACTTTTCTTCAAAATATCTTTTTTTGTGTTTAAAAGACGAAAGAAACTCATAAAGGTTTGGAACCACTTGAGACAGAGTATACGCTACCTGACAAAAGTCTTCACGCCTATCCAAGTTTTAGGAACAACAAATACTAACTTCACTTCTAGTTGATCGTTTGATTTCAGAAGTGGCTTATATGAAAGGCAAAGGCTTCAACTTATGCTTATTTTACCAAAATAATATATGACCATGCCTCGTTTTTTTATTTATTTATTATTATTTAATTAGGACAATAAGATCTGACTTTGCTTAGACAAAAGACTTGTCACTTAACAGAAATAATGTCCAGTATAACATATAAAGCCATGATGCAGTGGAAAAATAATTAATATTGTGTATGACTACCATGAGCAATGTTCACGTCTGGTGACTGGGCTGGCCAATCACTGAGCACCTTGACCTTCTTTGCTTTAAGGAACTTTGATGTGGAGGCTGAAGTTTGAAGAGAATTTGTCCACTCCATTGGTTTGTAATGTAATGAGCAGCACAAATGTCTTGATGCCTCAGGTCGGCGGTATTTGTGATGATTGAGATGCTGTTCAACAGATGATTCATCAGAAAAATCTGTCTTCTGCCACTTTTCCAGATGATCAACTAGTAGTTTCCAAATGATCAACTAGTAACAACAAGTTAGTTCTTGCTCTTACAACTCTTAAGACCTTTTGTCAGGTAGTGTATATTCATTTTTGTCAGGGAGGGTGAACTATTCCTTTAAATGACCTGATCCAAATCAACACTCAAACCGGACGAATACATTCAAGAGCAGATCCATCAGTCAAGAATCAAATCAGCTGCAGCACTTTTCAACCCATAGGTATGACGTCAGTTTGAACATTCAATGATTTCTGATTCGGGACGTCTATAGCATGCATGCGGGACGGTCACAAATGGAATTAAATGTGGCCTAATTAAAAGACTCATGCATTCAAACATCTCTAATTGTAAAGTGCAATTATAACAATGAAAAATAAAACCTTGGATCTCATATAGAGGGTTACACATTAAGTCTCAAATAACAAAACATGGTATTTACAATTTCACATGTGCCTAACCATAAGAAAACAATGGTCCCACTTAATAAGAACAAAGCAAGCAATCAAACGAACAAACAATGCAGTGCATATTAAAATGAAAACAAGCATAATAGAAACACATTCAGCAACAAATGATGCAATTAAACATCACTGTACGTCACTGATGATCACTTATTGGCCAGTAGAGGGCAGTGATGTGCAAGAACACAATGACAGAAGTCATTTCAAAACATGTATTCACCAAGGTATAAAAAGCACAAGTAATAAAATCTGCAGACAGTTCTTCACATTCAGGGTTACAGTGAAAAATACAGCAACCAAATATCTAACTATAGCGCAATTACTCCATCACAAATCACTCTCATATACACAGTTACATGTTGAGCAATAAAAGGTGTCCCGGACAGAATATTTTCAGTCTATATGGCTATGAAAGATAAAACATCACCTGAAAATGAACTCAACAGCAAATGCATGGTTAATGCATGTACAACTGCTGAACAAAATAACTAAAAATAAAACATTTTAAATCAGTCTAAGATGTATTTCCAGTCTTGTTCGACTGGTCTCCCATCCTGACCAGGTGTTAAGTGCTTAAAATCAGTCTGAAATAAGACCACCAAATCAATTTAAGCCCAATGTATACAGTACTTTAGTTTATCAGTCAAAAGCAATGTCTTTCAAAGTAAACATCATTAAAGAGCATGAACACATGCTAGAAAGATTCATCCTTTTTTAATTTATTTATTTTCCTTTCCTGATTTTTTTTTTTAAGAAATGCAGTTTTTTTTGTATTCATTCAAACTAGAGTTGTAGTTATCTTCTAATCCCTTCATTATTTATCTATTTTGATAACCTACAGTAGTTTATTGTTGCTCCAGCTACTCAATCTTTTTGGACTGAATCAGTGTCTTGAGCAAGTCGTCACCTTGGAATTATAAGGTTCTATCTGCATTCTGTATGATTTTGAGATATTGAGCTTCAAAGTGGGCGCCACGGTGGCGTAGTGTGTAGCACCTTCGCCTCACAGCAAGAAGGTCGCTGGTTCGAGCCTCGGCTGGGTCAGTTGGCATTTCTGTGTGAAGTTAGCATGTTCTCCTGGTGGTATAGGTGAATTGGGTAGGCTAAATTGTCCGTAGTGTGTGAATGAGTGTGTATGGATGTTTCCCAGAGATGGGTTGCAGCTGGAAGGGCATCCGCTGCATAAAACAAATGCTGGATAAGTTGGCGGTTCATTCCGCTGTGGCGACCCCAGATTAATAAAGGGACTATGAAAATTAATGAATGAATGAGCTTCAAAGTTTTTGCATTCAGTAGCAAACAGCATGTGTGTAACATTTTTCTTTAAATAAACAGTCTTAAAATGTAAACAACTCATACAAAATAATGTAAATACATTGTCAATTAATAATAATATGTCAATAACTCAAGTTTGACAAAAATGTCAGATAGAACCTTATAATTCTAAGTTGACGAAGTGTTGCCATCTTGTGGACAATTAAGCAGTGCAATGAAAAATAAAAATGCAAGCTGCACACACAAAGTTTGTGCGTTTAAAACATAAGTTTAAAACAATTGGGGAGCAAACATACAATTTGTGCATATTATTAAGTGGAAAGATTGTGAGTAATCTTCAGTATCTTTTCAGTATACTTTGGTCTTTAAAACGTTTTTCTGCTGGCCACTTATAGTTTCCAATTTGTAAAATCAAGTGTGAACCTCATCACATGCTTACTTAAATCCCAAAATATACTTCACATTTCATGCATATTTAAGGATCAGCATACAGGATGACTGGCACAAATATTGTCATTGTAAAAGAACATGAATACTGTTCACATGGAGCTAATAATATGCCAAAATATCTGAATTTGAATCGTGTTCATTTGAATTAATTGAATTGGAAATGATTTCTAATAATAATGTGTTTTTTATCTACATATAGCAGAATGTAAAATATTTTAATAGACGCCTACGGTCGCACATGGAAGTTAACAGGACAACAAAAAGAAAGTAAACAGGAGCAAATTTCTCATCGTTTGGCTAAATGTGCCATTGATAAGTTGGCAGAATGACCCGTCAACTTATCAAACATATGTTTTAGGCAGCGGATGCCCTTCCAGCTGCAACCCATCACTGAGAAACATCCATACACACTCATTTACACACATACACTACAGACAATGTAGCTTACCCAATACACCTATACAGCATGTATTTGGACTTGTGGGGGAAACTGGAGCACCCTGAGGAAACCCACGACAGGGAGAACATGCAAACTCCACACAGAAATGACACCTGACCCAGCCAAGGCTTGAACCAGCAACCTTCTTGCTGTGAGGCGATCGTGCTACCCACTGTGCTATATAAATGGTGCAATCAATATAGACTTTTAAAAAACAGTTGTCTTAAATTTCAGAGGATCAATATTTAAGTAATGAAATCTAATTTAAATTAAGAAATTCAAATTCAAAATTATTTTGATGGCATAAATATTCGGTTTTATTAAATTACAATTGCTAATAATTAAACATTATTCAGATTCAGATTGTTTCTGCAAATGTTAAGCTCCATATTCACGCACCTTTTTTTTTATACATGCATATGGTCACAAATGACCATTATTATTTTGATATTTCTTGCAGTAATTAGTTAGTCCACAAGGTGGCAATGATGACTTAGGGGAGTCGATTCACATAGTAGTTGCACAAAAACTGCATAAATGGAACAGACTGGAAACAAGTGACAATGGTTACCGGAGTAGATGAACTCATTGGTACAACTCTTGCATGAAAGAATACAAAGACATTTAAACGGGGTATACCCTGTTGTGAGAGAATACTCACAGACAGACCCCTGTAAACCAAGAGAGAGAGAAATTTTGTTGATCATTTTGTTTTCATAAATAATAAATGACATTTTTTTTAGTTATTTCATTTAAATGAAAATTAAATTTATTTCTTATATAAATGATCTGCCAATGGGGTCAGTAAAATAATCTTGTGTTCGGTTGGAAATATGATTACTTTGCTCACCACATTGGTAGATTACTTGGCTTTTTTACGGTATTTTTAGATATTTGGACTCTAAACAGGGCGCCATGGTGGCGTAGTGAGTAGCACGTTCGCCTCACAGCAAGAAGGTCGCTGGTTTGTGCCCCGGCTGGGTCAGTAGGCATTTCTGTGTGGAGTTTGCATGTTCTCCCCGTGGTCGCGTGGGTTTCCTCCGGGTGCTCCAGTTTCCCCCACAAGTCCAAAGACATGTGGTATAGGTGAATTGGGTAGGCTAAATTGTCCGTAGTGTATGAGTGTGAATGAGTGTGTATGGATGTTTCCCAGAGATGGGTTGCGGCTGGAAGGGCATCCGCTGCGTAAAAAACATATGCTGGATAAGTTGGCAGTTCATTCCGCTGTGGCGACCCCAGATTATTAAAGGGACTAAGCCAAAAAGAAAATGAATGAATGAATGAATGGACTCTAAACAAGGTAAATAAGAAAAGCACCGAAATTACATACGAGTTAAATGTGTGTGTACGCTTCAACTGAAGTATACTTTGAAAAGCTTGCCTTCAACTGTCCATGCACACTAGTATACACATTAAACAAATATACTTTGGGCTTTGGATGTTAGTTTCAAACAAACAGCAATAAGTCAATAAAAAACCCAAGCTGAGTGCTTTTGAATGAACTTCACACAGTGGCCATGGCAAATTCAGCTCTCTGTGCGGCACTCAGAGTGAAACATTCATTTGGTCTTGTTCCAAACCGCAGCCTCGGTATCCCAAAATTCACTCTGTCCACCAACAGTGACCCTGCAATTCTGTAATGAGGAAAAAAAGCAGTGCACAATACAATCAATGGCGCCATTAAACTCTTGAGGTCAAACCGCAACGCTCTGCAAACAGCAGCACGGATCCATCTAGAATGTGGCATTTTCGAAAATCTGTGCCGATTACGGAGCGTTAATAAATCTTTGGCTGAATGTAAATGTCCTGCTATGAGATGGATGTGAGAAACCCTCAATCCTCCCAAGCCTTTTATTTCTCCTGAGCTGAGAGCGAGTGTGACACGAAGCAAAAAATGGCTTAGTTGTACCCTGTGCGTTAGAGAGACGACTATACAAGACTATCATTCATAGTTTCGCCAAACCTGATAGTGGAGACATTGTCCTCAGCAGTATCGAAGACCCTTTCTGAACGAAAAAAAAAACCAGTGAGTTAAAGGACTTCTAGCTCTTCGAATATGACAGCAGACATGGCTATGTCGGGATATAAAGTCTGTGTAACATATATACAGTACATGTATCTACAGTATATGATCAAGTGTCAATTTCAAGGGCAAAAAATTTTGGAAAAAAGGTTTATGTTGGTAAAATAAAAGGTGAATTTGATCCACCAACTCAAATTTTGCAGCAAAAACCTTTGAGGAAGTTTTTCGCCCTTCAGAAAAAACGAAATCTGTTTAAATGACAGGATTTTGCTAACGTAACACTGAGAGAAGTGGAAACCAAACAACGCAGATGAAGCAAAAACGCAACATTCAGCAAAGTAACATTCATGTGAAGACGCACAATAGCTTGCGAATAAAACCTCCATTCTCTCTCTGAGTATGTGACTGTTTGAAGGCAAGCATGAGATTGTGGCTCTGAGAATGAGGGAGGTAGAGACTTTGCTTCAGCTGCGATCATCTATTGGACTCCCCAGTGTGTTTGCTCCTACAATCTGTTCCCCTTCTGCTGTCAGTCAGTCACGGAGCCAAATGAGCCCACCCAATTCAGACACACTGTCCCACTGTCACTCTTTTTTTTGTTTTTGTTTTTTTGTTTATGATGTCATCATTTCCACACGTGTGACCCGAGCATTTGATTTGACCCGGGCGCAGCTGTACCGCCCATGGACTGCCCGTATCCCATTACGTTATTGGCACCGTAGAAATTCATTCCTGCCACGTGTTGAGTCATCTGCAAGAGAGAGACAACAAAAACGGTCATTACTAGCAATTAAACGAAAACAACAGTGACACTGACATTTGTTGTTTACATCTGTTTTCCCTCATGATTTTCTTTGACATGTATTGCTGCATCCCAATATGCTTACTATCCATCCTGTATAGCAGTGGTCCCCAATCTTTTTATCACTGCGGGCACTTGACAAACATTGTCAACATTTGCCAACAACTTTTATTTATAGCACTTCCATTCTGCATCTTGTGTTTGAATACACTATGAACAGCAGCTACGCTAATGATTTTATTTATTCTCTATTTCCACCTGGGGATACTCATCCCGAGGCCTCTAGAGATTGTGCAGCGCCATTGATGAGATCCAAGACCTTTGAAGAAATGATGCCAAGTTCGCCATAATCTTGGATTAGGTCGCATCCTGAGCAGATGCTGTGACAGTCATGTTGGAGCAGAGAGCATGAGACTGATTCCTGAAAGACCCCAGTTACAGACAAGTCTTCGCATTGATCCCGCTGGGATAGCCCGTACACCCACTGGTGACCTACTCACACCTGCAGCTTCTCCACGATGGACGTCCAGTGTCCACACAAGAAGTTTGGCCAGAAGAGAAATGGTCATGTCTGCTTGAGCCTGGTTTCTCTCAAAGTTTTTTTTCCTTCACTTTCATCAGTTGGTGAAGTTTTTTTCCTCGCCACTGTCGACTAGGCATGGGCCTGTATAAGATTCTGACGGTATGATAACCTTGGATAAAAATATCACAGTTTCACCGTATAATGGTATTGTGATTACTGCTCTAAAATACATTCTATTTAAGTGTCTCGGTAAAAAAAACAAAAACAATTTTGAACATTTTGTAAATAATATTTTGTAACAGTAAACATGTCAGGCTAAATAATTCGAATGAATTATTGACACCTGCTCTCTTTGATAGTTTCAAAAACACAGATGTCTTTACAATTTAAAGTGGCATGTTTGGATTTCTTTTCTGCTGGAAATACTGTTGTCCTTAAAAAAAGGTAAATAAAAAATTCTTACACACACATTAGGAACAATATAGCAGAAAATTTTGACGGTTTTAAAACCTTGACTTTTCCAAACCACGGTATACCACAAAAACGGTTATGGTCCCATGCCTACTGTCGACACTGGCTGGCTTGGTTTGGGACTTGTGGAGTTGCACATCGATGGAGTTGCTCTTCAGTGTTTGGACTTTCGGCAGTGAAAATTAAACCACACTGAACTGAACTAAACTGAAATAAGTAAAAAGAAAATTCTACAACTTCTGTTAAGTGTATTTGACACAATCTACATTGTAAAAGCGCTACATAAAGATGAATTGAATTGAATTGAAAAATTTAAGTTTTATTTATGGAGAAAATTATAAGCACTGCAGTATTTGGGTGTTTTGTGTTTGTCTGAGATAATTAGTCTACCAAAATCTCTATATTCAATACAAAGTATGAAGCTGATCGGTCAGTTCTTATCACGCGACTTGCGAAACTTGGCTCTTTTGGAAACAACAAACTTGAGCGTGGAAATACGCGATATTTGAACATCATTTGCGATCTCCAGCAGTTGACCTTCTTCTTGCACAGACATGCTGGATTCACCTGATTTGTTGACAAATGGGTTGCAAATCCATTCCTTGGCAGTTCGCGTGTCCTTTATTAGGCCTTTACCCCTTCGCAATGAAACTTCCCAGAGACATCTGTTTCTTACTCATTTTGACCGAAAGAACAAGGTCATTTTTTAAAATAAAAGATCGTTCAGACTCAGATAATAAATAAAACAGAAATAATTAAGGATTTATTGTGTGGCCCGTTACCAATTGATCCATTTTAATTGGACTGTGGGTTGGGAACCACTTCTATATAGTATTCGAAAACAGAAGTAGTATGTCTCAAAACAGAGTATGTTGAAATGAGTATTCCAAAAGTTACCCAGAAGGTCTATTTTTTCCATTAGAAATTCAAAGTGCAGATTTGTGTGCAATCTAACCCCTAACATTGACCACAATGCATTGTGTATTGAATGTGACCTCAATTAAAACTACAAACACAGGTAAAAATGTGTGATGCAAAAAAGAAATAAGGGCAAACAGCATTAACACCAGTAAATGATCATTCACTTGTTATTTCTGTTCGAACAAACTCTGTATTGTGTATTTTGCTGCAAACACTACAAACTGGATTTGAGCTGAAAGCACCTGAAATGTTAAGTGCAATCAGTGTAAACAAAGTCTAAAACATTTGCTTGCTAATGGTGAATCCGGCGCTTGTTACCTGGCTGATGTTCCACTGCAGCTGTTGGGCCTGCTGTGCTCCATATGCCTGCTGAGGAACTGCTGCCATGTTTCCCATCATGCCGTTCTGCATTCCCATCACACCACCCTGCACCCCTGCCATGTACGGAGGAGCAGCTGCCACTCCAGGTTGCGGCATGACACCTGCCTGTCCCACTATGTTCATATGTGGAGCCATCATAGGTCCCATCATGCCCTGCTGAGCGCCCAGGGCCTGGTATTGGCCATATCCTGCAGCAGGAACGTAGCCCATCTGAGCTGCTCCCATGTACATGCCAGCTGAAACAGAAAAACATGCATAAACAGCACAGAGCAAGAGAAAGCAGCCCTATTTTGTACTTCGGATCTCACCATGAGCAGCCATGTTTGTTTGTGGCGCAGCACTGCTGTACAGGGACAAGATTGAGTCCTTGGACAACTTCTTTCCACTGTCTTCACTTTTGGTTGGAGGATCAAGGAACAGACTGAGGTTTTCGGGCACTGATGCTGCTACCCGTCCAGTGGGCATGGACCCTGAGCTAGGCTACAATGAAAAAAACAAACAAAAATCACTTGGTTGAAATAGGTTAGGGGCGCAACAGTGGCTCAGTGGTTAGCACTGTCGCCTCACAGCAAGGTCGCTGGTCCCGGCTGGGTCAGTTGGCATTTCTGTGTGGAGTTTGCATGTTCTCCCCGTGCTGGTGTGGGTTTCCTCCAGGTGCTCCAGTTTCCCCCACAGTCCAAAGACATGGGGTATAGGTGAATTGGGTAAACAAAAGTGGCCTGTATGAGTGCATGTGTAAATACGAGAGTGTATGGGTGTTACCCAGTACTGGGTTGCAGCTGGAAGGGCATCTGCTGCATTAAAACACATGCTGGAATAGTTTCATTCTGCAGTGGCGACCCCTGATAATGTATATAAAGGACTAAGCCAAAGGAAAATGAATGAATCACTCAAAAATATAATAATTAATCAAAATAATAATTAACTAGTGTAATTTTATATAATCATGACGCACATGTCCACATATTTTTAAGATGTTATTTCAACTTAACCAATAAGAGCAAATCACTTCAATATGAATTATCTTGTGAATTTACTAGTGCTGGGCAACGATTAATCATGATTATTCACATTCAATTTAAAACTGTTTTTGACATAATATATATGTGTGTGTATATATTTATACAACAGTTCTGTCTGGTTCTCGAATCTGATTGGCTGATAGTCGTGCAATATTCTGCAACAACAGCACTCGTACATCGTCTTCACTCTTGTGTATAACTCCGGACACATGGAGTGACAGCAGATCAATGGACAGTTTGACAAATATAGCAGGTGCTGGACAACATAATGCATTTTTGAGGCTTTTTAGTTGAGAATGTAGTTTAGATTGCAGTTATGCGGTTTATTTGTAAGGATAGTGCCTAATTTGGGCGCCACGGTGGCCGAGTGGTTAGCACGTTCGCCTCACAGCAAGAAGGTCGCTGGTTCGATCCCCGGCTGGGCCAGTTGGTCTTTCTGTGTGGAGTTTGCATGTTCTCCCCGTGGTTGCGTGGGTTTCCTCCGGGTGCTCCGGTTTCCCCCACAGTCCAAAGACATGCGGTACAGGTGAATTGGGTAAGCTAAATTGTCCATAGTGTATGTGTGTGAATGTGTATGTATGGATGTGTTTCCCAGAGATGGATTGTGGCTGGAAGGGCATCCGCTGCGTAAAACAAATGCCGGATAAGTTGGCGGTTCATTCCGCTGTGGCGACCCCGGATTAATAAAGGGACTAAGCCGAAAAGAAAATGAATGAATGAATGAATGATAGTGCCTAATTTAAATATTTATAATTTCAGAAATTAAGCGCATCTGCAGCCATCAGCTTGTCATACTGAAAAGAGCAAAGACGGATGCCCAGCAAAATGGTGACGGAGACCACATAAGAAGTCCTTAGGGGAGGAAAAACTCAGCATTTTCTTTTCGTATTTCGTATTACAGCTGATCAAATCATTGTAAAACAGGTAAGTGATATGGCTGTATACATATATACAATCTTCTTCCATAGATATTTAAATTTATATCATATACATGTATACTTTATATCTAAATATATATATATAATACGCATCCATGTGTGTTTTTTATATATACATGAAAAATATACACAGCACACACACATATTTTAAGTCAAAACAAACTTTTTTTTAGATGAGTATAATCATGATTCATTTTTAGCTAAATCGGCAAAGCAATAGAACTTACTAAATATCAATCAATCTTTTTCTCTTAATTTGGAAACCAACCAATTTTAAATCAAACTTAAAAACTATGTAATAATATGTGTGAGCCAGAAGTTGCAGAGACTTGTATTTCAGTATGTTGATTTACTTCCAACTGAAACAGAATATTGAGCAGGGGGCAGGGCTTTCTTCTTCCTCATTGGAAACAAATGGTAAGAGGGGCGTGGTTAAGAATACTGGAGCTAAATCATCCAACTGACGTCAACAGAAAAGGACCACCACTCCAAATGTGAATGGTCAAAATTTGAAGATTACCAAAACAAACATTTTATTTCAGTGGATTAACTTACACAGATTAATTGTTAACCAAAAGAATAACAACGCACTCTAGCAAAATAAACACATCCATCAACCATCATCCATCAAAATAATCAAGTTAATGCTCTCTTGAAAACTCTTTACCGTGCTCCTGGCAGAGTTTGAGCTGCTGACGGCTGCAGGCAGAGAACTGAAGAGGTCGAGGGCGGGACTAATTTCAGTGCTTGGTTTGCCATTGGTCACTGGAGCTTGAGGTGCTGGGGCATCTAGGAAAGAGAATTTCAATGTTAAAAGTCTATACTGACATTATTGTTCTGATAAGTGTACACATGTTAGCATGTTACCTAGTCCTAGTAAGTCATTGACAGACTGTGACTGTTTCTTTGGAGTGCTTTTGAACTGTTGTGACTCGTCCTTTTTCTGCAAAACAAAAAGTGTATAATTTGTGTGTTAATTAGTGATGGTATCAATTTAAGCAGTAAAAAGTCCCTTCAAGGAATTTACAACGTGTCTTTACATTTTGCTACCATTTTCTTTTCTTTTTTTCAGGAGGTACAAAATAAGGTTAGAACAAAACATGAAAGCCTCTCCTAGCAATATTAACCACAGTCCCAATTTTGTAGGTAAATGGAAAACTGCAATTCCAATAACCCATTAAAAAATCCTGAGGGAAAACACAACATAAATGAGTTTTCAAGGATTTAGGTTTATAAATCAGTAGTTTGCAACAAGGGGGATTAATTATATGAATTAAAGGTGCTGTATGTAAGTTTGACGCCTAGTGATTGATCTAAGTATTGCATTCCTGGATCAAAACAATTGGAAGTGCAGGTTGCCAGATTGAGAACCAACCAGGGCCGACTCTGAAGACCGAGCCTAAATTTAAACCGTTTTCTATATAAAAGCAATAGCAGGTGATGTTTTTGTTCTAACCATCTCCACGAATTGATATATTAGAAACGACTTCTATTTCTCACAGTGCTCTGTTCACTGTTCAGTGTTAAATGCTAATGATGTAGTTTGAAGGCCATTAAGTGACAGTTATTGCCAGACTACTAAAAGCAGCAGCAGCTAGTTCACTTCAGATCATAAAAATAAAATAAACTTGAACATTTGAAAGTGAACTTTAGAACTGTGACTCAAAACCAACACATAGTGATTCAGCATGTACATTTAATAATGTTAAAGAGGTTTAATATGTATTAAACAGATTATCAACCTTACCATTTCGTGAGTGAGTGCATATTCTGTGCTTCTAAATGGCTGTATTTAAATTTCTGTCGCGCTACGTCTGGTGCAAACAGCCAAATTTCTTATCACTGCAAACCTTGTCAAGTAACGTGTTGTTAGGACATACGGTTACAACGTAACCTGTTCACCTAATGTTTACACTCATAATATTTATATTATTTGCTAATAAATAAGCTCAAGTGGAGCTCTGAATCTGCGTCTCATTTCGGAGAGTACAGTATGTGGTTTTCCAACAAGGGTGTTGAAATATAATTGGCTAAACTGGCATTGGGCGGGTTAACTGACCAAAACAAAGACAGCATTCTGGCTCATAAAACACATTTTTAAAGCAGAATATCTGGCTCAGTATTGTTTTTCAGATCACTTGGCATGTTTCTTAAATATCTGCAAACATATTATGATATTTTTATGCTT
>CAIGQQ010000001.1:7120105-7141993 GCA_903798035.1 Danio albolineatus | reverse complement strand
TTTTTTTTTTTTTTTTGTTTTTTTTTTGCAACAAAACATTAATGACACTCTTAAAAATTAATTAACAGAGTAATGACACTTTTAATAAGACACTTTAATGACAAATACAGTTTGTTCCACTGAAAAAGTGATCAGAAAAATATTTATGACAATAATCATGCTTCATGACATTAATGTTTATGACAGATTTCTGACAATTTTGTGGTCATGGAAATGTCAAATTGTTATGACAAAGACAAAAACAGGTCGTGATGTATTTGTTTATGTCAAGTCGTCATAACAAACAATGTCCTCTTTGCATTTAAAATGACATAAATGAGCAAATAACATTTAATAACAGTTGTCATAAGCATGCATAAAAACTCATTCACATTTCATGACAGTCTGATGAACACCCCATTCAAGTAAATAGTTACAGAATAACCTTAAAACACACATGTATACACAAATACATTATATGTACTAAAGGATACTGGTCCGTCTCTGGGCGCTGGAAGCACTCTGGTAAAAAGGCCTCATATAGTCTCCGAGCTTTGGCATTCCCCATTTCCTGAACAGACTGAGCACAAACATAAACACATCTATATCATCCATACATTTTGATGAAATATAAAAAATGGTGCACTTTCTATTGGAAACCTTGAAAGCTTACCTGTATCTGCTCTTGAGTCCACTGGTCCAGGTTTACAGATTTCACTCGTGAGATGTGAACACCAAGATTCCGGTGAATTCCAGCACAGCGGATACAAATAAAGATTCCAAGATTCCAGGACGCCCATCTGGGACCTAATAGACAAAGAAAAAGAAGAAGCAAAAAGGCATTAGAGAAATAAGATTTATTATCAAATATGATTTATTATAAGAATAATATTAAATTTGCACCTTTGGTGAACCTGGTATTAAACTGATACATTTACTTGATACAATGCTCTAATTTATTCAAATTATTCTACAAACACAAAAGTTGAGCTGAGGGTTTTTCTTTTTAATAATGAGGTTTGCCCTGCGCGCTCGCGGTTTTTAAAAAAAACTTTTTTTGGTGCGTTAATCTTACCAATAATATTATTCAGAAGGTCATGATCCGCACTCATTCAATAATTGCGTCATACAGTTTTTTATTGTACTTCTTCAGGTGATACAAAACACAAACGTTTCAGCACAATGCATTCCTCAGTGTGTGCAAACTGTACGAAGCAATTATTTACTAAGTGCGAATCATGACTTTCTGAATAATATTATTTTCTTTTTAATACATTATTAGTTTGTATTTAGCAATTAAAAACAAAACACCAGTTTACAAAACAGCAGAATAGTACAAATGTATAATAATAAAAATATTATTAATATTATTATTATTATTATTATTATTATTATTATTATGTTATTGTTGTTAGCATCACAACAGCATATTAGAATGAATTTTTGGATAATAATAATCATTTATTAATTTTCCTTCAGCTTAGTTCCTTTATTCATTAGGGGTCGCCACAGCGGAATGAACCGCCAACTTATCCAGAACATGTTTTACACAGTGGATGCTCTTCCAGCTGCAACCCAGTACTGAGAAACACCCATGCACACTCATTCACACACATACACTACCGCCAATTTAGTTTATTAAATTCACTTATAGAACATGTCTTTGACTGTGGGGGAAACTGGAGCACCCGGAGAAAACACACACTAACACACCAGTAATAATACTACTACTAATGATAATCATAATAATAATTATTATTATAATTATTATTGTTTGAGCATTAGACAAGCATATATGAGTTTTGGAGTTTGTGACACTAAAGACAGGAGTAATATTACTGAAAATTCAACTTACCCAACACAGAAATGATTAATAATGATAAAAAAGATATTAAAAACATATTATGTTATATTCATAAAGTGTAAGCTATTATGCTAAGTGTGCAGTTTATTTTTATATTAAATAAATGCAGGCGATGCAGCGGCTCAGTGGTTAGCACTGTCGCCTCAGAGCAAGAAGGTAGCTGGTTTGAGTCCTAGCTGGGTCAGTTGACATTTCTGTGTGGAGTTTTCATGTTCTACCAGTGTTCGCCTGGGTTTACTCTGTGTGCTCCGGTTTGCTCCACAGTCCAAAGACATGTGCTATAGGTGAATTGAATAAACTAAATTGGTATCGTATGAGTGTATGAGTGTGAATGAATTTCCCAGTACTAGGTTGCAGCTAGAAGGGCATCTGCTGTGTAAAACATATGCTGGATAAGTTGGTGGTTCATTCCGCTGTGGTGTCCCATGAAGAGTAAAGTGACTAGCTGAAGGAAAATGAATGAATTAATTAATGCAGTCTCGCTGAGAACAAAGTGTATACATTTATCTGATATATACAATCATCACAGAAAAAACATAGATTTTGACAGTACAGCACATCTGACTGACTGAAATCCAGCAAATCTCTCATTATCATGCCATTGTGATTCAACTTCCTGTGGGGTGTGGCGAACTCCCAATTGATATTCCATCTTCTGAACAGAAACAGAGCCTTGCCTTCAAAAATCAGAATTCATCCCAAACTCAAGCAATTTAATGAGTCAGTGAAGGAGAGAATGGCCAGCAAAACACAGACAGAAGGGAGCGAGAGATAGAAAGAGCCTGCTGAGGAGAGATATTTACATTCTCCTGCCTGGCATTAGGAGAGAAAATAAGAAGCTTCGTGCACCGCAATGACTAATCCAGTTTGGGCAGTCATGTGGACACGCTGGCACAACGCTGATAACACACATACACACACACACACCCACCAGCCCCTGCAGCATCTGTAGTCATTCCCACTGCTCTTAAATCATACATGATAAAGCCCACACTACATTCAACAAAGCCATCTGAATCTGAACGCTGCCTGAAGGTGCTCTTATCACCATTTTATTCCCCGTTATGTAACCGTACTCCACTGAGACATGAGCAAGCTTTAAAGACGAAGCGGAAAAGATTTTCAGCTTTTATGACGCAATGCCGGTTTCGTCCGAAAGGTGGCAGCAGCGTGTTGTGTTATTGCTCGGGTTGGTCTCCTGATGTGATGTCAGAGAGGATTGTTGTGGCAACATTTCTGCTTAATTGCTTGGTGTTTTCTGGAACGAGCGCGCAGCATCATGGGACGGTCATACCTGCTGTTTACACAGCGCACCTGCTGTGCTTATATTCGTCTGAGTGGATCTAATTTGAGACAAAATAGACAGTTTTTGGTCTTCAGCTGTGAGTATAAGCATTAGTCGGGGCGCCCACAGTGTGTTCAATAACACTCACAAAACTGAAAAGCACTTGTGGAAATAATGAGCTCCAATCAGACTGCGAGATATAAAATTAAATATATAAAGTCTATTTGTGGTAGTAGTTACTTTGAATCGGATTTAGGAAATTATTCAAGGTAACACTTTACAATAAGGTTCATTAGTTAATGCATTTACTAACATGAACTAATCATGAACAACACTTGTACAGCATTTATTAATCATAATTGAACATTTACTAATGCATTATTAACATTCAAGTCCATGCTTGTTAACATTAGTTAATGCACCGTGAGTTAACATGAACTAACTAACAATGAACAACTGTATTTTCATTAACTAACATTAACAAACATGAATAAATACTGTAGTAAATGTATTGTTCATTGTTTTGTTCATGTTAGTAAATGCATTAATTAAAATTAACTAATGAACTTTATTGTAAAGTGTGACCTTAATCAAGTTGGATTGGTAGCATGTAGGACAGGGAATCATGAAATATAGTTTTTTAAAGGGATAGTTCACCACAAAAGTACTAATCATCAAAAATCTGTCATCATTTATTCAGCCTTCACTTGTTAAAACCTATTTATGAGTTTCTTCTGTTGAAAGATTTTGATTTTGAAGAATTTTAGTTGCTGGTCTCCATTGACTAGTATTTTTCCCCCTATAATGGAAATCGATGGGTCCTAGCAACAGCATTCTTCAAAATATCTTCTTTGTGTTCAACAGAAGAAAGAAACTCATAAAAGGTTTAAAATCACATGCCGGGGAATAAATGAGTGATTATTTTTTTTCTTTTAAGCTGACAGTATGTGCAAAACTAAACACAGAGTCTTCATTTAATCACAATGATGTTGCTCTAATTATATTATATTAGATTCTTAATTCTATGAGGTTGTTTTTCTTTTGTAGACCACAAAGGAGAAATAAAAAGTTGTGTTTGTCATAGTGATATACTATAAGTGAATACTACGAGTTTTTCGTTGAGGAGTTGAACTACAGTGGTTGGACTGTATGTTTTTGATTCAATCTTAAGAATCTAAGTCACAAGTAAATTAGATATTAACAAGCAAATACATTTATTGAATATTCTAGATTACATAAATAGAGCTTAAAAAAAACACTAATTTAAAAATACTAATTAAGCCATACTTTATTTATTTCCGACCACATCTATGGCCACTTAATACACTGTTGCCATAGTAAATAAGGACATGTATTCACTAAATGAACAATCTGTGTGTACTCATTCCAGAAATCGTGATGACTGACATTGTGGTAACCAATAATATTACAAGAACCAAACTATTATGTTCTGTGATTGTGTTTATGTTTGAGACGACTTTACAGATCAATCTCTTGCCATATCCTTGCATTATAACTACTAGATGTGTATGTGTATTCGAGGTTCATATAGTTAATATACTGATATTTTATACTGTTTCCAAGAAAAAAAAGATTTAAATCTGGGTTTAAATTTACTATAGGCTTTTTTTTTCTTAACAAGATCTGGCAACACTAATGAGTCAACACAAGATTTCTATGTGATTTCTTGCACCCTAACTACAGAAAAGAGAGACTGCTATTATTTAAAAATGAGCCACACTTTACAATAAGGTTTTATTAGTTAATGTTAGTAATGCATGTTTTACACTAACATGAACTAAAAAAATAATAATAATACTACTACTGTACCTGACAAAAGTCCTGTCATCTATCCAAGTTTTATGAACAACAAATAATAACTTGTTTCTAGTTGGTCATTTGGTATCAGAAGTGGCTTATATGAAAGGCAAAGGCCTCTAAATTACACTTATTTTACCTAAATAATATATGATCATGCCTTGATTTTTAGTTATTTAATTAGGACAATAAGGTCTGACGTTGCTTAGACAAAAGTCTTGTCACTTAACAGAAATGATGTACAGTATATAAAGTCTTGATGCAGTGGAAAAAAAATAATATTGTGTATTCTCATGAGCTTAGAGGACTGCATCCATACATCTCTGTAATGACTCAAATAACTTATTAATAAAGTCATCTGGAATGGCAAAGAAAGTGTTCTTGCAGGACTCCCAGAGTTCATCAAGATTCTTTGGATTCATGTTAAACATAAATACTGTAAAAAATGTATTCTTAATGGTAGTAAATACAACCTTAGGTCCCCTTTATATTAGGTGGCCTTAGGTATTATGTACTTAAACTGAAATGTATCATTTATTTATCATAAATGTTTTTACATTGTACTTATGACTGACTAAATATTGACATGCAATTACATCTGTACTTAAATTATGTAATTGCACTATTGAACATCCCTTGCATCTTAACCCACCCTTAAACCAACCCATACCACCAAACCTGTCCTTCAAAAGCACCAGAATTTGTCTGCAATACATTATGAGCACAGTAAGAACATTGTATTTTTTGATACAACTACATAATAGTTAAGGTGACCATTAATATAAAGGCAGACCCAACCTTTTTATAAAGTGTTACCTAAAATGTAATGAACAACTAGTTAATTTGCAGCTCAGTTCAGTTACATTAAACCGAATCACTCCCGGACTGCTTTTGTACAGAGCAGGATTGCGCAATAAAGAGTAAACTGGCAAACAAATTTAACTCCAGAATGTACATTGACTATTCCTGTGCTATTATCTGAGCTTTTCCAGCGTCGCTCACCTCTAAACAGAACATAAAAACAAATAAACAGTGTTTGGCTGCTGTAAACGTCAGTCAGACAGTCTCTTTCCTGTCTAAATGGCCGGAAGCGGACCAGACTGTATTCTGGAAATCAATGTCGAGACCATCTAACCTTGTTTGCTTTAAACCTTTCTATGTCCCAAAAAAAAGCTCAGAAAGACCAAATCCAATCTCGGGAATCTGAGATCTGATATGCTATCCTGCTATATAATTGTGCTGATTTGGCCTTTAATGGGAGCACCAGGGCATTGCTTTATATCTGCACTGTGCTCACGGTCACACTAACATCTGAGATCTGGCACTGGCTCTAATGCGAGATGGCTCTGAGCCAGAGAGGAAAGGGATATTCCCGACGGGATGCATGCAGCTGTATAAAACACAATTTCTGTGAGCTCTTCTGTGCTGTGGGCCTATTTAGATTACCTATTCATCCCCCACCTGCAAAAATCCCTCCGCTGTCCGTCTCCCGCTGAAGCCGCCTGCAGTGGCAAAGGGGTAATCAGCTTGTGCGGTATTACTGGAGGACACCGGCTCAGGGAAGGAGAGTGAGAGAGAGAAAGAGTGTTTATGTGTGGGATGGAGGACGGCCTGAAGAACATGTGAGGCTGTAATAAACAGCCAGGTGGAGTCAGGCAGGTTTCAGGGTGAATCACAAAAGAGATGCAGAACAGGATGGAGAGATTCGCACATGCAGATCACACTTACTGGCTTACTTACTTACTTTAGAGAGAGAGAAGTGCCAGGAAAAAGGACACGTGCCGAGCCACCTGTTTATTAGTGGTACTTAATAAACTAAATATCGCAATGATGGTCATATTTATGGGGTTGGGATTTGAGCATGGTACTATAATTCCATATGGACGCTAGAGACATGATCTTATGGTAGACATTATGTGTTGTCATCTTTTTATGTAATTATGATAATGACTTTTGACCTGGAAGATGACAAAATGAAACCAATTTAGGGCTAACAATTAAGGATGAGCTCAGGTCTGGGTGATTTAGGGGAAATATCTTTGATTTGGTTTGGGATCAAATTTTGCAAAGTTGGGATAAAGCTGAATATATAGTAGTTTACACACTTTAAAGGCACCTATGATGCACAAATCAATTTTTGGAAGCTGTTTGGAAAGGACTGTGTGTAGATATAGTGTTGTTCACTGTCATTTTGGAGTGTTACAAACACAAGTTGTCACGATCACCAGCGATCAAACAGCCAGAGATCGCTGGTAAAAACACACACACGTTCCATGAACTACAAATCTGCTTGTTTACGGACTACAAATCCAGTCAGGCAGCACACACACACACTCCTGCTCAACATAACCATTGATTGCACACACACCACCGGAGGATTGTCAAGGACTGATTACACACACTACATAAGCAACACATACACTCATCCATCGAGTATTGTTTACTGTATGTGGCTTTACAATGCGTTTCCTTTGTCTAGTCTTTTGTGTTTTGAACCTAGCCTTGCTTGTTTGTTATCCTTGCCTGCTACCAGCCTTGTTGACCTTCTGCCTGTTCTACGGCTACGACCAAGATTCTGAATACCTGTATACATCTGTTTGCTCCTGTTGACCACTGCTTTGCTGACTTTCCTAATAAATCTGCAATTGGATCCTCACTGCTGTTGTCAGTGTCACTACCCAGCGTTACACAAGTCTGGTTGTTTAAATTTTGTGACGTTAAAATATGATCCAATCTTTATTTTGTGTTGTCAATTGGATTCAAGTCAGGTGATTGGCTGGGAACTTGTACAGCTTGATTGAGTTTCCTTTGCTGTGTTTTGGATCATTGTCTTGCTGAAATGTCCAGCCTGGTTTCATCTTTATTATTCTGCTAATGTAGATGTTGAACTGAAGCAGATAATATTCATTTACACCGATGAAGAGCAGAGGGTTGCTGAATGACTACTGAGAGATTTCAGCTGCTGTCTGGGCTTTCACTGCATTTCTACACCTCCCTTCATGTGTTCAATACTTTTTCCCTGCGTCATTTCATTTTATAACACATAACTTCATTTGTAAACTAATTACTTTTGTTTTCTTTGCATATACTGAATGGATTTGTTTGGTTGTTACCAACATCTGGGGTAAATTTCAAGTCAATGGCACCTATAGAAATATGTTTTCTGAGAAAAATGGTGACGTTTTCAATAATTATTTTCACCGCTGTGAATAAACGACTTATAAATGCTTTAAAATTATTACATTTTATAAATGTATTAGGATTATGGACTATTGGACAACATCCATTCTTGTAAGACAATGTAAAAAAAAAACGTTTTTGATCCAATTTAACAATGTCAACATACAGTAGTCAACATTTAAATAGAAATTTTTCTAAATTGTCACAAGACAATAATGGATGTTGTTCAATAGTCCATATTCTTTATATATTTACAAAAATGTAACCATTTTAAATCATTTATAAACTGTTTATTTTACAGTGGGGGAAATAATATTGAACATCACTATTTTTCCTCTGAAACATATTTCTAAAGCTGCCGTTGACTTTTTCCCTGGAAATTTTCCCTGGAAAATCCATATATGCAAAGAAAATGAATCTAATTAGTTTATACAGAATACACTACACACATAATTCAAATGTTTAGGATTGGTAAGCCTCCATTTTTGTAAATATGAAACTTTGAGAAATAAAAGTATACATTTTTATTATTATTAATATCATAATTATTATTATTATTTTAAAATGTAATTTTAAATGTAAGATTTAAACGTAAGCTACTGATAGACAAGACATTTTCTTTGACACTCTCCAGTAGGCATGGGACGATAACCGTTTACAAAGTATACCGCGGTTTGGAAAAGTCAAGGTTTTAAAACCGTCAAAATTTTCTGTAATACCGTTCCTAACGTATGAGTAAGATTTTTTTTTATTTACTTTTTTTACAGCAGAAAAAATATCCAAAGATACCATTTTAAATGGTAAAGAAATCTGTTTTAGGAACTAATGAAGACAGCAGAAGTCAATGATTCATTTGAATTATTTAGCCTGACATGTTTACTGCTCTAAAATATTATAAATCTTTCAAAAAATAAAATATATTGTGTTCAAAGGGGAAAAAAGTTTTTGATTTTTATTCAGACATTGAAAAATAATATAGTTTAGAGCAGTAACCGCAATACCGTCATACCGTGAAACTGTGATATTTTCATCCAAGGTTATCATACAGTCAGAATCTTATACGGGCCCATGCCTACTCTCTAGACACTTGTTGATCTGCATAAAAGAGTGAACAGCTTCCTCTCCAGCTCAACAGCAGTCTTTTTTACCGTCTGTTTGGAAATTTACAGGGCCACAAAGCTGTCTGAACGTTGCTCTTAAAGTTTCATTATATGCTGTGATCTACCATGTGTTCCTCTGACAGGCGGCACTCAGGTCTGACAAAAGAGTGAAGCATAACACATAAGAGCGCACCTGAATCAAGAAGCACAACATCCAACAATACCGCTCAAAAAAGAAAACATGGACTTTGGATGGGTCTGCGGTATAGGGGTCTGTGATGAATAAACATGGGGTCTCGCAAACACACAGACAGTCAAAAAACACTCTTTAAGTACACAGAGACTTTAAAAGAGCAACAGGGCCAATTCCTGGGCTAAATGGTTGAATTTTGCGACCCTTTTATGTCAGTAAAACTTAATTGTTAGAGGTCGCCCTGGTTTCACTACAAAACCTGCTAATAATAATCAATGATTAATCAAAAATCATTTAAATAATTGTTAGATTAATCAAGTACCAACATAATTCAATTCATCTTTATTTCTATAGTGCTCAGTGCTCCCACATAGACTTTAATTGGGTGGGCGCTGTATATTAACGGCTGTCCAAGTATATTTGGTGATCACTCGTGATCTATTAACTAGGAGAAAATCTTCTCTTGACCTACACGTATTGTACTGTTCGTTGTGTGAGTGTGAGACCTGTCAACACTCCCACACACAATCTCACACGCTCTGCAGACCCACAGAGACGAGCCTTTTGGGCACTTAAAAAGCCCCTGTTTTGCATTAAAAAAGGTCATATTTTGGTTTCGGGGGTCTCCAACAACAGCCTGATATGCGTGTAAGGTCAAAAAACACTTTCATTGTCTTATGATATACATTTATTTTTACCTAATTATCCTAGTGACTCCCTTATGAATCGTTCAGCGATTCATTTGTTCCCAAACCCCTCCTTAGTGCAAAGCTAATCTGTGCTGATTGGACCGGTGACCCAGTCTATTGTGATTGGTCGACTGCGTTCAGCATGAGACAGAGAGAAACGCCCAACACGTCTACAGTATGAAGTAGCAAAGAGTATGTGAGAGCCCAATGCAAGAATGCAATAAAGTAATGCAGTTAAACACCAGCATATTACTCTACTCTTAAGCCTAACCCCAAGTAATAACAACACACAATCAGTATTAATCCACACAGTGGCAAAAGTTGAACTATTTTGAAAATTGACCGCGTCGTGCTTGTGAGGAACAGCTGATGGTGGCCATAGCAAAGGCAAACGACAGAGGATCACGAGTCCAGAAACGCATTTAAATCGGTAAAGGAAGAAGCATGCGTTACGTTTTTAATGTGGTTTTGGACACGGTATGTGAACAGCCCCATAAAGATTTAACCTGAGAGATACAGCACAAGCACTGATCTATAATTTGAAGCCTTTTTATTACACGCAGCTGAATCTCCATCTGTCAGTGATCGTCATCTTAGCGTCATGATCAGTCCCGTGATCCCCTCGATTCCGCTAGTGTCTGAAAGCAAATAGCGTTCACATTTTACCGGTACTGGACCTACATATTTGGTGATGTACTGAGTCGGCGTCGATGCAATCAAGCAAAAGATACAAACCCAACTCGATTCATTTATTCGACTCTGACTCGACTATTTTCTAAAGAATCAATAGTTTTAAACACAGTGCACTTTCAGATTTAAACCTCAGCTGGATGTTTTCATTCACTTAGTGCTTTGATACACACTGCATGGAAGCTCATTTTCAAAAACCCATAATAGGGGCTCTTTAAAAAATGCATCCGGCTGTAGTTTCTAAATATCCTAAAATGTCTCAGAAAAACTTTACTATACTACATTTTAAGTTTTTTTACTATATTTTACTATCTTTATTCCCTTGTTTTTGTCATTTATTTAACATTTGTTGTATATTTTATTAATTTGATGATGTAAATTTATATCATTCTTTATAAACATGTAAAATACAGCACAAAATGTCATGCCAATAAAGCAACTTGAACTGGAGAGAGAGAGAAAGCGAGAGAGAGAGAGAGATCAGCTTTTACCTGTCAGTGGGTGCACTAAATAGCATAAAAGTAAGAGAAATTGTGGATTTCTTTTTTTTAAATTATTATTTCAACAGCTGTGAAAAACAAAATTATAATAACCCATCGGAAAGAAAGAGTGTATAACATTTTGATAATGAACGCAAATATATTTAAAAATCACACTTTGATTTTTTTGTTTGTCACATATAGCTGGCCGTTTGTGTGATGAGTAAATAGTGCGTTTCAATCCGGCTACGCAAGTATATTTCAAAACTGTGGGAAGCACTGTCGCTTTTACAATGTAGATTGTGTCAAAGCAGCATAACATAGGAGTTCAAGTAAACTGAAACTGTCAGTGCAGTTTTCAGAGTTGAAGTTCACTTTAGTTCAGTTTAGTGTGGTTTAAATTTCACTGCTAAAAGTCCAAACACTGAAGAGCAAATCCATCGATGCGCAGCTCCACAACTCACAAACCAAGCAAGCGGCAACAGTGGCGAACCATTTGAGGTAATTATTATTATGTTTTTAATTTAGAAATGTATTAATTGATTTTCTTCTTGTTATATATATTCATTCATTCATTTTCTTTTTGGCTTAGTCCCTTTATTAATCAGGGGTCACCACAGCGGAATGAACTGCCAACTTATCCAGCATATGTTTTACGCAGTGAATGCCCTTCCAGCCACAACCCATACACTCTTGCATTCACAAACATACACTACAGCCAATTTAGCTTATTCGATTCCCCTGTACCGCATGTTTTTACATGCAGTTATCTAAACTAAAAACATATAATATTCAAAGATTTTTATACTTAGACACCATAGGCTACTTTATTAGGTTCTACTAGTTATGTGTTATCCCTGTGGGTGTGTATGAATTTTTTAAACAGATGTTGTGGTTTTGGCTAACTGGTTAATCGAAAAGAAGACAATATATGTATATATGTTAATATTCTACCAAATGAGGTGCTGGTAAGACAAGAATATCTCAAGCTCTAAATGAACCTCTAAAAGAAGGAAAGCATGATGGGGGAAATCACAGAGCTGGCTGTGAACTAAAGACCCAATTTCTTCTACTGTGCTGAGGGATTATAGGCCTGCCAGGCTGCTTTTTTCTCTGCAAAATACAGGGCTTCTCCCATCCCAAAATATCCAGAGGGCATGAAAAAGCCGAGCAGATGGGCTTTATGGTTTATTCAAGATGAAAAACCATCAATACAGGCCTTGTTATGAATTATACAGACATGAACTAGTGAACTTTTCTTACAATAGTACCTTTGCATTTATTAGTAATCTAATGATTATTATTAATTATTCTGAACAAGACAATATTATGATAATCCTGTAATGTTCCCATTATACATGTTCTAATACACAGATTGATTCATTACCTCACCTGTCATTAGGGTTCCATTCAGTTTTTGCTTTTTAATTGTTTGTGCTAAACATGCAAACAGACAATTTCTTTTGATTTTCTTCATCAAACTATTAACCACTACCGTGTATTTCCTGTCACTGAAAAAATCCAACATAACAGTAGGGATTGCGATACCAATATTATTGTTTCCGATCCAATACCAAGTATTTCAAGACAAGTATCATCGATATCGATACTTAAATCGATACTTAAATGAAATATTTTATAGTGATTTTAAAAAAATGTTTATCACCTTTATTATTTTTATTATTATTAAATTAAACTCAATTCTTTTTTACATTTATTAAAATTACAGAACTATAATTGGCTAAACAGCATCTTATATAATTAAAAATAATACACCGCACAACTGAATTTCTTCACCTTATTTAAAGGTCAAAGCAGCAGAACATTGGATTGAATCTTAAATTTAAGTTGCAATATTCATTTGTTCTTTCTGATTTTAATCAGTTTCCAGATTTTTGTGAAGGAACAACAGATTGTTGATTTTTTTTTCCCTTTAGCTGATTACTTTTACGATAACTTTTAGATTATACTTCGTTTATGTTCAGTCATAATGTTGACAGCTCCGCTCTCGAGTTTTACAACCCGCACTGGGTGTGTGTGTGTGTGGTGTCTGTACCACTGTGCCGTGAGGTAGCACTGAACTATCAGCGGAAGAATATTATAGTTCCCATTCGTGTTCCCATTTAAGTAAATATTTATATAATTGCGGCCCTATAATTATTTAGATATTTCAAAATCTCTGATCACTCAGTAAGAGAAACCCCCCAGAAAAGATAGATACTTTTATACTTAAGGATCGATCCTTTCGATACATTCCCAGTATCGAAAATATCGATACTTCAGGATCGATCTGCCCATCCCTACATAACAGTAATAGTGTGCTACTGTATAGGTGTCAACATGTATATACAGCACTTTGATAATATAAGACTTCAATGAAAGTATGACTTCAGCAGAACAAAGGTAATCAAAAAATGGTAGATGCTTAATCAGAGTATAGCGTTAATATTGTTAATATCCAAATGGTTTATTTTATTTTTATTTTCTGCGTGTTAACAGAGAATGTCTACTAAGCTCTACTACAGCCCTGACTGCACCATAATTAGACCATTATTAATGGAAATGATCTTTAGTAGGCATTTAAATAATTCTTTATTCTCACAGCCGTTTTGCAAATTTGCCAAAGTACGTCCCACACAGGTCAGACCCTGGTTGTGTGCAGACAGACTCTACTTTACAGACATTGTAATACTTCATTTCAAGTCTCAAACAGTCGCCCTATAGGTCACAGTATGAATTAAATTACTGCAGTGTTTTTTGTACATCAAGAAACATGGATGTTAAGTGGTTTTAAGGCAAAACTTCTATGTTTCAAATAACTGAAATACATGGCTAAAAGCATGGTTAATCATCATTCAGCACAAAAATGGATGTAAAAAACTGCACTTATAAAAAATATAATAATAATAATAATAATAATAATTAAGTCCTTATTTTATAACAAAAAAACATTTTACTGACAAATTATTCAATCCTAGTGGTTTGAAAAACATTTATTCAATCATTTTCATTTCAGCTTAGTCCCTTTTTAAATCTGGGGTCGCCACAGTGGAATAAACCGCCAACTTATCCAGCATATGTTTTACACAGTGAATGCCATTCCAGCTAGTACCCATCACTGGGAAAAACCACACACACTCTTAAACACACACACTACAGACAATTCCAGACAGAAATACCAACTGACCCAGCAGAGGCTCGAACCAGCGACCTTCTTGGTGTGAGGTGACAGCGCTACCCACTGAGCTGCCGGTTTAAAAAAATGTTTTTTAAATTAAAATATATAATATTTTGAAGCTTTTTTATTCTTTTATCCTGTAGTCAAATTATTCTCACTAAATATCACAAGTACACTACCTGACAAAAGTCTTGTCACCTATCCAAGTTTTAGAAACAGCAAATAATAACTTGACTTCTAGTTGATCATTTGGTATTAGAAGTGGCTAATGTAAAAGGCAAAGATTACACTTAATTTACCAAAATAACATATGATCATGCCTTAATTTTTAATTATTTAATTAGGACAGTAAAGTCTGACTTTGCTTAGACAAAAGGCTTGTCACTTAACAGAAATAATGTACAGTATAGAATATCAAGTCATGGTGCAGAGGAAAAAGAATGAATATTGAGCATGAATTCCATGAGATTGGAGGACTGCATCCATACATCTCTACAATGACTCAAATAACTTATTAATAAAGTCATCTGTAATGGCAAAGAAAGCGTTCTTGCAGGACTCCCAGAGTTCATCAAGATTCTTTAGATTCATTTTCAATGCCTCCTCCTTCATCTTACCCTAGACATGCTCAATAATGTTTATATCTGGTGAGTGGGCTGGCCAGTCCTGGAGCACCTTGACATTCTTTGCTTTCAGGAACTTTGATGCGGAGGCTGAAGTATGAAAAGGAGCGCTATCCTGTGTATCCTATAAAATGTGGTTTGTTATGTAATGGGCAGCACAAATGTCTTAATAACTCATGCTGTTGATGTTGCCATTCACTCTGCAGATCTCTCACTCACCCCATACTGAATGTAACCTCAAAACCATGATTATTCCTTCACCAAAGTTAATTGATTTCTGTAAGAATCTTGGGTCCATGCAGGTCCCAATATGTCTTCTGCAAGCATTGGTGATGATTGAGATGCAGTTTAACACAAGATTCATCTGAAAAATCTACCTTCTGCCACTTTTCCAAATGTTTAACTACAGGTCAAGTTATTATATGTTGCTCTTACGACTGGGATTGGCGACAAGACTGATGTAAGGTATATGTAATGTATAATTACACCATAAACCCTTTTCTGGGTGTCTTTTGTAAATTGTGTATAAAAATCATATATTTTGACTACTAATATTCTACTATGCCAATGCTCCTGATCTGAAAAAAGTCCCCTTCTACATAAAAATAATCCTTAGAAATAATCATCTAAATTGAGGAAAGCACATCATGTGGCAGCCATGTAAATAAAGACGTTCTTTCATTTCTTGTTCAAGTGCAAACTACTAAATGCTGCGCAAATGACTAAAGGGCAACACAAAGTTTGCTACAAGAGAGAATTGACCTCAAACACAATCAACATCAGATACAGCCAGTTAAACATGATCAGAACACTCACAGAAGAGTCTTTGTAAACGCAATCAATGTTTCTTATTGGTTATATTTGTACAATTTTGTTTATTAGACTTGCTAGACAATGTTAGATCGTTTACGCTTTTGCCGTTCCTCTGGAAAATCGAAGATTCAAAATTAAAGATGTGATGTACCAGGAGTGTCCGCATAAAACTAAATGTACGAAGAGTTTTTTAAAAAGCATATTGAATGCACATATCTACATACTGTTTAAATGTAGATAATTTAAACTGTGAAAATGTGGGTGATTTCCATTATCATTCAGTGTAACATACAGTTTATACACCCACATTTAAATTAAACCACATCAGTCTTACTTCTTGTACTCATTCAAATGTTTTGAGGAATTAATGATCATATCAAAGTGTTTTATATTATAAATGATTAAATAACTTCTAGCTGGCAAATATGTAAACCTTGAAGATAGAATTATAGTAAATTAAATGTTTAAAATGGGCGACGCGGTGGCGCAGTAGGTAGTGCTGTTGCCTCACAGCAAGAAGTTTGCTGGTTCGAGCCTCGGCTGGGTCAGTTGCCATTTCTGTGTGGAGTTTGCATGTTCTCCCCGTGTTCACCGGTGATCCGGTTTCCCCCACAGTCCAAAGACATGCGGTACAGGTGAATTTTAAGCTAAATTGTCCGTATGCGTGTGAATGAGAATGTATGGATGTTTCCCAGAGAAGGGTTGCGGCTGGAAGGGCATCCGCTGCGTAAAACAAATGCTGGATGAGTTGGCGGTTCATTCCTGCTGTGGCGACCCCGGATTAATAAAGGGACAAAGCCAAAAAGAAAATGAATGAATGAATGAATGTTAAAAATTACAGTTAATATTCTGTGGCTGCACTGTGATTAAGGTCTTAATTACGGTCTTTAATGGCATCAAATGATCATTTTTAGACTTACTTTGCTTAACAGATTTTTTGATAACTGCTACACAAATGTTTCAGTGATTTTTTTTTTCGTTTTCGTTTTCGTTTTGGTAAAGGTTATTACACACTCAATCTGAAATTTTCATCTGCAATTTTTGCACGTTAAAATTTATTTGACAATTGTATTGACAATACTTCCAAAACTTTTGTCTGTCAAAAAAATGTATATATTTCTTTGTTTTTTTTATCAGCTCTTTGATAAGAAGGTCAGGTGGAACTGCATGTTCTGCATAAAATGCTAAAATGTTCTGCATACAGCATTATAAGTGATGTAGTTTTACAGCGTAAATGCAGCTAATAATTATAATTGTTTAAAAGAAGTTGATTTAATGCATCCAGATGGCTTCGACATAAGCACTTACACTTACTCACGACAGTTCTGTCTTTAAAGGTTCACTTCAATCAAAAGTACAATTTGAACGCCTTGTCAAAGTTGGCATGAAAATTATGGCTGTAAGAGAAAATACATCTCAGTCAATCTATGAGTTGTGGATTTTTAGGAACGCACAAGTAATAGCAAATCATCCATGTCATGTTTTAATTCCAATGTATGAATTACTACCAGCTCATTTGTGTAGAAATAACTGCAACAAGAAGTCCTTTATACCTGTATCTATTGCCATTTTCTTTTGTAAACTAACTTGGTGGGGTGGCATGGTGGCTCAGCACTGTTGCCTCACAGTAAAAAGGCGCCGGTTCGAATCCCTGCTGGGCCATTTGGCATTTCTCTGTGCAGTTTGCTTGTTCTGATGGGATTTTCAAGCTTGATTTCTGCTGCAACTTTCTGTTGGTAGGGTCAGAATTTGGAGTCAACAACATGGAAGCAAAGAACCATCCTGCCTTGTATCAACGGTTCAGTCTGCTGCTTGTGGTGGTGTAATGGTGTGGGGGATATTTTTTTGGCACACTTTGTTTTTTTTGGTTAGTACCAATTGAGCATTGTGTCAATGCCACAGCCTACCTGAGTATTGTTGCTGACCATGTCCATCCCTTTATGACCACAGTGTATCCATTTTCTGATGGCTACTTCCAGCAGGATAACACGTCATGTCATTAAGCGAGAATAATCTCAGACTGGTTTCTTGAACATGACAATGAGTTCACTGTACTCAAATGGCCTCCACAGTCACCAGAGCCAATAGAGCACCTTTGGGATGTGGTGGAATGGGAGATTTACATCACTGATGTGCAGCTCACAAGTATGCAGCAACTGTGTGATGCTATCATGTCAACATGCACCAAAATCTCTAAAGAATATTTGCAGTACCTTGTTGAATCTATGCCATGATGGATTAAGGCAAAAAGGGGTCCAACCTGGTACTTCACTGGTGAGTGTGTGTATAATTATTAATTTAAAGGTCCTAAAATACATATCCATTTAAAAATATACATCCAATTATCTGCATTTGACTTGATAAGCATGAAAGCAATATCCATCCATAAAAGCCTATCCATAAAGTGTTAAGCAAATTTTAAAATTATATAGTAAAATAGTAAAATAACAGTAAATTAAGTATAATAGTATTTTTTTTATTTTTATAAATAGAAACTAAAATTTAAGGCAACAAACAAAACTGCCTAAAACTCCATGACTTTTCCAGGACAAAGAATATGCAAAAATTGCCTGACTTTTTCAATGTCTGGAATACTCCTAAAAATTCCATGATATTCCAGAAATGCCATGAAAACCCTGATTGTGAAACACGAAAGCAGCTAAATAACATAAAAGTCACTTTTATCAAAAAATCCAGGGCTGGAACATAAGCACACAGGCTTCTCCTCAGTGGGAGACTGAGACGGTCTATAAGGGGCAGTCATCATGTCCTCGAGCATCCCATCCTCAATCCACTCCAGCCTCCACGCTGGTCTCTCCATGACAACCGGCGAACAAGGGAATGCAAATGAGCCACATACCAAGGTGTTCTGGGAGAAAAGGTCGCACGTAAAAGCACTTCCATTTCACTCAGCTGTTCAAACACGACCTGTTCAACACTTTCAATCAAACGGTAACTAAAAAAGAAAGAAAAGGAACTGGAATGACCACACACAATGAGCAACGGCATGAATAAAGATAAGAGATCTTCCTTCTGTTCCTGCTGTTCCAGCTGCTCAGTGAACGGATCATTAAAATATGGCATTGGTTGAACTCTATAAATTACTATAGCTCTATGTATTACATCAACGATTGAAGCTCAACTCAAATCAAAACAGGAAACACCCAAAACAGGAAGAACCAGCTAGTTATTGTGGTGCAGAGTTGCTAAGCTGGCAAGTTAAACAAAAAAACAAAAAACAAATCTAATGTACTGAAATGGTCATAAAATAGTGGCTTCCTATGAGAACAGCACAATATTTGGGCCTATTTTGGCCAGGTTTCGAGTGGGGTACAGTGTCGGTATGCTTTTATGCCTGTTTCCACTGTCAAAAGGTACCAAAAAGTGAACCATACCATACCGCTTTTAGGTGCCCTTTCCAAAAGGTACCTAGCACAACATGATGAAAAGCCACAAAGCCAAGAAGAGCAGAATCTGCCACGTGTCCTGTTGTTTATGAGGCCATCAAAAAGCGCAAGTGGTTCCACTTTCTCTGGAGAGCTTGTGAGCTCGAGCTGGCCACACGTTTATATTTGAAATAACGAACTTGAGCTCATAATAATAACATGTGCATGATTATTGAAGTGTTTCTGACATCCTTTCACAAATGGACAAACTCGAGAGGGAAGCGCAAAAAAATCAAGGAGCAAATGACTCTTTCAGCAACCTAAAATATGAACAAACTGCCTGTTTTATAATTATCATTACCTTTTGGACTATTATGAACTTGGAATGACGGAATTACTTTCTAACAATACTTTCTGCCATAGTTCCCAACAACCGATAGCATGTCTGTGACGCTTCCCGACACTATCACAGAAAGTCTAGCATGTTTAATTTGTTTACATTTAGACAATAAAAGCACATCACTTTTCAGTTATATGCATGGGTGCTGGCGTTAATCTGCGGGTCAGGTAATTAAACAAATAGTAGGCATATTTACTTATGGTTTGGTCACGGGTGGGTAAGATCAATCATTGGTCATGCAAACTTTAACTACTTTCTCTAAAATATTAAGGTGTTTTCAACAATTTTATCTGACACACTGGTACAAATGTCATCTCAATGTCAATGACATCTCCATTTTCACAATAAGTTTCTGAGCTCTCTCAGCCTTCCAACCGAGTTCGTTCTTCAGAGGTAATGTGGCAACACATTCAGTGCTGTGAATAGTTTGTAAAGCCTGTCCTGCTTGTTCAAATTACTGGATTAAACTAACAGAACGATAATAGTATGAACTAAGGTTCATACACATTTTTACCACTACAATTCCATGACTTTACCATGATTTTTCCAAGACTTCCGAGTAAATTTTCATAAATAATGGTTTCATGCAATGTCTACATATGCGTGTAAAAGAAAAACAACGCATGTTCAACTTTATTACAGCATATCGTACAACACGCAACAATCTATTTAGTTTCAATTTATGTTTATATCTATGTAAAATTTATTTAGATAAGCCAAGGACAGAAAAGAAGTAAATAACCTATATATTCAAGTATACAGATATCTGTTTTCCATCTCTGGAAAATGCCATGTCAAAAATTCCATGACATTTCCAGGTTTTCCATGACCGTATGAACCATGAATTTAACTAAAACTGACCGGCGCAATTGATGATTTTTTCATATAGGCTTCTTTGAAACTGTGAATATTTCATTTAAAAATTTTTTTGGACTAGATTATTATTTTATTTAACAAACCAGTGCTGAAGCATATAACAGAATTGTCTTGAAGGACTTCACCTCAAATAGAGGTGTGAACCTACACTGGTCTCATGGTTTGGTTTGGTTAAGATTATCATTATCATCGATTCGATTTCTCAGTGCATCACGGTGCATTTACGATGCTTTCCATACATAATTTTATATTTTACTTCACAGCACAACAATTCTTGTCCTAAACAGTATAAATTAATTTATATATTATTTGTATTACAATTTTGTCCTTTAATACAAGCAGTCAGATATATGTCCAGTACCATTAAAAACTCGAGTACATGCACTGACCAACATGAACATTCGTAGCAAATAATCAAATGCAAATATTAACCCGGTCGCTTTCTGAGCATTGTCGAGCGAGTTCTTACACCTCTATGATTGTTCACGCGCTTAACAGAAAGGGTTGTGATTGGCTCTGGCACTGTTCACCGATGATAACACTAATAAATAGCAGCAGCGATCACAGCTGATCCGTGATGCAGAGTAGAAAACTAGCTATGGAGACACTCGCTCGTGTCTGGATCAACAAGTATCACTGTAACAGCCGATAGGAGATGAAAAGTTACCTCACACCAGCTGGTCAAAGGTCGAGAGAGAGAGAGAGAGAGAGAGAGAGAATTTTTTTTACATTTTTTTTCTAGAATTATTATTATTATTTTTTTACTTCTACTATTTACTGTGTTTACTGTGTTTTTTTTTTATTACATATGTATGTTCTTTTATTTTTATGTAAACTTTATAACTGCTTTGGCAATACATTTGTAATAATTGTCATGCCAATAAAGCAACTATTGAATTGAATTGAGAGAGAGAGAGAGAGAGAGAGAGAGAGAGAAAAAAAAGAGAAAGAGAAAGCGAGAAGGGCCTTTTACGCCATTAAAAAATCAACACAAATAGAAATCCCAGTTCGAATCTGGCTCAAAATTTTCCAGTCAGTGATTGAACCAATAGTGCTATACGGGAGTGAAGTGTGGGGTCCTCTCCTCAGTCACGAGTTTGATAAGTGGGATAAGAATCCAGTTGAAAGCCTACATGCAGAGTTCTGTAGGAGCATCCTCAGGGTACAGAGGAACACACCCAACAATGCATGCAGGGCAGAATTAGGCCAGTACCCTCTACTCATGCGCATTGAGAAACGAGCCGTCAAATTTTGGAAACACATTAAAATGAGTGACCCCAACTCTTATCATTTTAAAGCCCTCAAAAACCAAGAAATGGACATTGAAAAAAGCCC
>CAIGQQ010000001.1:7105003-7119705 GCA_903798035.1 Danio albolineatus | reverse complement strand
GCTCAGCCTGCTGGTTTGTCCATTTACACACATTTTTATCATCACATGATCTCTTATAACAAAATCACATGACCTTTTTTGAACGTGCATACTGGAATTTATGCGGTAAAAGTGTTTCTATCGCAGTTTATGCACATCTTTTCTTATCGAATAAAAAGTTTATCCTACTCAGTTATGTGCATGCATTTTTAATCTGCCTTTTCAAAACTTATGCGCATCATGGCGTTTCCATCAACCGTTTTTTATGCCTAGATGCAAAATGCGAATAAAAATAGCTGGATGGAAACGTAGCTAGTGAAAGACTGTCCAGCAAACGCACATGCAGTAAATTGTGCAGCGTTTCTACGTTTTTAAGTAGTTGGAGTGTTTTAATTACTCTTGCTCGCCTCCCTCCCATAGTAAGCTACCACAATATAGCACATATGAGATAAATGATGTCAGAATGTAATAACTGGTTATGATCTATCAATGAACAGACCTCGATTGGTCCACGTCTACATTGTGGTGCATCGAAGAAACAATTAACATTTAAGGCTCGTACACACCGGGATGCTTTTCGTTTGCGTTTATCATCTGTGTTTTTCGAGAACTTTTTCCGCATTCAAACCTAAGCGATTTTCTCTGCTGTCGAGCAGAAGAGTATGCAAAATCCCTCCTTGATGTTAGATGGCGCACAGGGTGTCGCCAAGCTTCTGACACCCGCTTGTTACACAGAAGAAGAAAAGAGGAAGTTTACACGCTGGTTGTTGCGATCGGCAAAGCATGGATGGTTCAAGTAGCAGCTCTCGCGATGGAGAAATAATTATTGTGAAATAAGTATTATTGTAATAACTGCAATAAGCAGCTCCACGTTCATATCGCCTCTGGGCATCTGCGCTCGCATTAACAGTTTTGCGCTTGAGCGCCTCCAAGGGGTGTTTACTGTAATTTTAGCGGCTCAAAAGTGACTTTTACCTTGTTACAAATAACAAATACCATTTTAAACAGTCGATTCTAATAAAAAATGTTTCTAAAGCACCAAAATGCTGAAAATTCGATCTATTTTTAATAAAGCTCTGTGTTATAAAGACCAGGCACGTGTGGATTTGCAACCTGCATTCAAAACACATGACAGGCCAATACCAACACATTTTACACTAACCAAAAACACTCCAACATTCTATGCACAAATAAAATAAAGCAAATAATCCCACGTGCTACCTAAAGCTGTTATAGCCAAGAAAAAACACTCTTTAACGCAATTTGCTAATTAGATCTTTAAGCCTCTTCAGATGTGTGAAGATATAGTATCACTACAGCAGAGTGCTACAAGCAGCAGTAATAAGTTCATATGAATACTGTAATCTTTGTAATGACTAACTTACACACATCAGAGTTAAAAGGCAGTTGACCATAAAACACAATTTCAGTCACAGCTTGCTCTTTTTTCTTTTCTTCATGTGAACAAAGTCCACTTGCGTACACGTGGAAATAGCTTATCACATGATTAACCAAACCTGTTAACCTTGCTTGACCACTACAAGCCGTTTACCACATTATTCTGAGAAAACACCTCGGCTGAGTTTGTAAATGAGCTAATGAAGCACATGTGCACTTTAAATGTCACACTTGATTGTTCTCTTTTTTCCAAATAGGATATCCTGTTGTTGTACTACTGCACAACTTCTTCCCTCCTAAAGCAGAGCTGCATGACGACTCTGAGTGTACTTTCACACAACACAGTTTTTTCAACTAAAATATGTTTATGCATATTGGCCATTCAGCTATACTGGAAAAATATGTGATATGCACTATTGTTGATGTGTATTGCGATGATGATATAATATTGAAAAAAGCTATTTTATTAGCTAGACCAGAGATGCCCAAACTAGGCCCCGCAGGCCAAAGTTGGCCCATGGTAACCTTTTATTTGGTCTGCCATCCCATCTGAGAATGGTTTGGAGATTGTCATTTCAAATTTATTGTATCCTTTTATTTGTTTGTTTTATTGTTAGCTACAAAAAGCTGTCTGAAATTAAACGTTTAAATTTACATGGTGTAAAATTAATCATATTTAATTTAAAACGTACATACGACAGATATTGAACAATGCAGAGACTTTGGTGAGTGAATGAAGTCAATGGCAGATTCTGCTTGAGTAGCGTATTCAGCATTGAACTCCACTGTTTTATACATCTGACTGTTTTTGTTTTTATTGTAATAAGTGTTATGTTTCACGTATGTTTTGTGGTGTTTTGTTATTTGTTTTCTGTTTGGCGTTCTCTTTTCTCTCTTCCATGTATATTCTGTCCTGTTTTAGGTGTGAAACCATTGGTCGAAAGAGCCGTCAGTCATCATTATGACGCCATCGGCGCACCAATCAGGAGCTGGTCCGCGGAGTATAAAAGGCATGCGCTTGCGCTGTTCATGAGGATCGCAAACTCCTCACTTGTGTCAGCCAGCCTGTTCACTGTGTTTGTACTTATTCTTTGGCTGGTGCTGTTGTTGTTGAGTGTCTTTAAAATAAGGGATCGATTTATTAGAGAAACTTGTGAAAGTTAATGTAGTATCTATTGAGAAGTTGAACGATCTTTATGAGAGTTGGATTATCAAACAGCTCTTGTTTTGCTAATGGCTAACAGTGTGTACTTTACGAGAATTCTATTAATTCCGAACAGAATTGTAGTTTTCTGTTAGTTAGTTTTTTGGAGGCGTTGCCACATTTGTTGTTATGTTTTGGAAATAGTTATGAAGTTTAGTTAAGCAGCGTGCTGAAGTTTACGGTTTTGTTTCTGCATTTTTCTTTGTTTAGTTAGTTTAGTGGGTTGGGGTTTAGTTAAATCGTTTTGTTATATTTATTTCTTTGTTTTGGCAACACTCCTGTTTTTCGTTTAATTCAATTATATTTATATTACATCTAATTTTCTATGGCGTAGTGAGTAGCACGTTCGCCTCACAGCAAGAAGGTCGCTGGTTCGAGCCCCGGCTGGGTCAGTTGGCATTTCTGTGTGGATTTTGCATGTTCTCCCCGTGGTTGCGTGGGTTTCCTCCGGGTGCTCCGGTTTCCCCCACAGTCCAAAGACATGTGGTATAGGTGAATTGGGTAAGCTAAATTGTCCATAGTGTATGAGTGTGAATGTGTGTGTATGAATGTTTCCCAGAGATGGGTTGTGGCTGGAAGGGCATCCACTGCGTAAAAAAATATGCTGGATAAGTTGGCGGTTGATTCCGCTGTGGCGACCCCGGATTAATAAAGGGACTAAGCCGACAAGAAAATGAATGAATGAATAATTTTCTATATTCATTGTTTGATGTGCTCTGTTTAATAAATATTCACATTTTGTTTCACTTATGCAGTAGTTGTGTTTTCTCCTTGTTCCACCTGCATTATTAGAGACTCACTGATTGTTATGTCTCATCCATTTAATAACTTAAACACGTAACATAAATTATACTTTGAATCATATTAACTTATGCAGTTTAACTTTTTAAAGTAAAGTTTTCTATTTATTTATTTTTTTTTATGAAAAAATAATATGAATTAGGAAATTACCCATGGCAGCTTAATGTAAAATAGTTTGGTATAGTTACCTTTGGCCCATGGCTATCAATGATATTTTGGTATTTGGCCCTTCATATGAAAAAGTTTGGGCACCCCTGAGCTAGACATTTTAACAGGGTTCATACACATTTTTACTACAAAAATCCATGACTTTTTCAAGACTTTCAAGTAAATTGTCATGACCTATTGTTTCATATAATGTCTCTGTGTATGTAGTAAATAAGAAAAACAATGCACATTCAAATTTATTACAACACGTCTTAAAACACGCAACAATCATTCATACATTTAGTCTTTTAGTCATTCATTCTTTAGGCTTAGTCCCTGATTTATCAGTGAAATGAACCGCCAACTACTTAGTTTAAATGTATGTTTATATCTATGTAAAATGTATGTAATGCACTAATAATGTGAAACCATGCGATTGGCCAAGGACAGAAAAGACAACTAACCTGTATTCAGATATTTGTTTTCCCAAACTTCAGATACATTTTCTCAAACTTCAAGGGTTTTACAGTTTTTCTAAAACTTTTCCAGGCTTAGAAATTGTCATGTCAAAATTCCATGAATTTTCCAGGTTTACCATGACCGTATGAACCCTGTTTTAATACCCACATGAACATGGGGAGAACATGCAAACTCCACTAACCACTGAGCCACCGTGCTGCCCACAGACAGCCCAACAAACAAAAATAAATAATAATAATTTATTATAAATTTAAATAATTTATCATTTATTATAGTTTTAAAAAGAGCACGAACAACTGTTAAGCAAGCAACAAAACCAAATGACACATTTAAAGCATTTAGTAGAACATTCAAGAAGGACTGACTGGAACTAGAATATGGTTGAGAGAAGACATTAGAAGTTTTGGATGTCCTCAAGCTCAGTACAGGACAGTTCAAAATGGGGAGGGCTGGGAACAGATTACATCTGACCAATAGCAGCCAGTCTGGCTCTCAGAGTAAGTAGAAGAGCTGAACCATGTCCCTTATGGGCTGGAGGTCAAACAGGGAAGTCAGCCAACATAAAGTGTCTGACAAGCAGATTCACAGAAGCAACACGGTTTGGGCAGTGTGACCACATGTGATTTGTGCAATGTTGTGTAACACAAGTTCATGTGAAATTTTTCAAAACAGCAGGACGATCTTCAGGGCAAGCTCAAACTGAAAGCAGAATGTTATATGAGCTCTTTAATGCATAGCTAAATCAATACAGTGGTTATTTAAGAAATAAATATAGATCAACTCTCTAAAATATCTTACGATACCAAAACAAGTTCTGCTGATGCAAATAATAGTTGCAAAAACTGTGATTCAGCGGTATTGCGCACTGCCTTACGCTAGCGTTTCACTTGTGCTTGACAAAAGAACCTGTCATAATGGGAGGACAAACAGTAGATCTGCTTTGTTGTTGTATGTGGAAAAAACAACAGGATGCTTTCTGTTGTTGACACGAGTCGAATTATAGTCACAAAAGGTTTAATAAAAGATGATAACATTCTCTTTTTGTACAGTAACATGCTGTTAATGCACCTGCAACACACCTGCACTGATATTAGGTGGGCACGCGGATAACACATCACCCAAAGGATGAAGAACAGCCTGACTCATTCTTCACTAAAACCTTAAGCATTTTTAGCTGAACTGTGATCCTTGGCGATTCCGAAATGCCACGCCAATGGGTACTGGCACTTTGTGAGTCATAAAACACTTCTTGGCTAAAATGAAAGAGTTATCCTTATTATATTAAAATGCTGCTCATGCTTATCCTTAATGAAAATGGTCAAAATAAAGTGGAAGAAAAAGTTTAAACAATATCAGTGTCAGCTTGTGCACATCTCCCGGTGCAGTTGGACACTTTGCACTACAAACTGACTGTGGGCAATGTAATAGTAAATCTGTAAATTAAGTTTATTTACATGTGCAGACTGAATATTTTGCTTCCTAACACCTTAGTGTATCGCTATAAGCCGCTAGTGTTAATTGTGTTTTACCTATTCATGTGTTTTTGACTCTCAAAATGCCAGTAGCTGTTACAACAAAAAAAGATTTTACACATTACCATGACTGAGTATGGGTGGCACGATGGCTCAGTGGTTAGCACTATCGCCTCACAGCAAGGTTGCTGGTAGGCATGGGACGATAACCGATTCCAAGGTAGACCGCGGTATGGAAAAGTCAAGGTTTTCATACCGCCAAAATTTTCTGCTATACCGTTCCTAAGGTATGTGTATGATTTTTCTATTTATTTTTTTGTTTTTTTAGGTGTAAATTGTAAAGACATCTGTGTTTTTTAAACAAATGAAGACCGCAGAAGTCAATGAATAACTTGAATTATTTAGCCTGACATGTTTACTGCCGTAAAATATTTTAAATGTTTCTCAAAATAAAATATATTGTGTGCAAAGGGAGAAAAAGGTTTTGTTTTTTAGCCAGACATTTAAAAAGAATATGTTTTAGAGCAGTAAACACAATACCATCATACCGTGAAACCGTGATATTTTTATCCAAGGTTATCATACCGTCAGAATCTTATACTGGCCCATGCCTAGTCGCTGGTTCGAGTCCCGCTTAGGTCAGTTGGGATTTCTGTGTTGAGTTTGCATGTTCTCCCCATGTTGGTGTGGGTTTACTCCAGGTTCTCCGGTTTTCCCCAACAGTCCAAAGACAAGCGCCATATGTGAATTGAATAAACTAAATTGGCCGCAGTGTATGTGTGTGAATGTGAGCGTGTATGGGTGTTTCCCAGTACTGGGTTGCAGATGGAAGGGCATCCGCTGTTTAAAACATGCTGGATAAGTTGTTCATTCTGCTGTGGTGACCCCTGGCGAATAAAGGGGCTAAGCGAAAGGAAAATGAATGAATGAATGAATGAATGAATGAATGACTGAATGATTATTTTTATTACTCATTAGCTGGTAATTTAGAACCTATCATTTGTATTCACATTAAATTAAAACTCACTCACTGTAACAATGAAAAGATTAGTACAACTAATCTTTCCTGTTTGTTGGCTAATACAATGAAGCCACACTCGTAATTTGCTGTACATTATGTGTCATATCCCCTTATAGCGTCGAGTCATTTTTGAAAGAAACTATATTGGATTTAATGTAATACAGTACGTTCACTGTAGATTTTTTGCTTTTTAACATATCTGTGACTATATCTTAGGAATCACCTGCAGCATTTTATCTATAAAATAAAATTACTAGTATTATTTAGAGGAAGCCCAGCAACTGATTCTTTGAAAAAGATTCGAATCAAAAGAACGATTCGTTCACGAATCGAATATGAACACACCAACTGATGTAAAATACAGAGGGCCTAACCTCAACACAGAACATAACAGCACAATAAACTCTATTTCTGATTGAAGAAACAAAAAAACTGAAGTAAGAATTGTTCAATGCAAAGCTGTTGTGAAATACGAATCTTACCTTTGGCGTAACAATCAGCGCAAAACTTGTTTTCCTCTGACGTGAGAAGGGACGTGAGAACCGCCTGATAGCGGTCAATGTCTTTGACTGATTTGCCCGTCATCTTTAGAAATCACTGATCGACCTGCTCGGTAACAAATAGTCCAAAGCCGTGGAGGAGATGATGAGATGTTTGTCCGTTATTGAGATTCACCGGGAAGCGAATCGCTGTCTGTCACAACCGGCTGCTGCTGCTGCGGATGGAGAGAGAAAACGCTAAAGAACTACTGGCTTCCGCTAATATTACCAGGAAGAGGAAAAAAGCGTTGAACCACTGTTCACATGAAAACACCATATTCCCCCGTGCACATTCGCTGGTCCTTGACAGCCAACTTTCCTCCCGCAGAATCAGACACACATCGAGCTCAATCTCTACACTTCAGTATTTACTCTTATCAGCTGCGCTTGCTCACCGCGCGGCCTCTGTCGCGTCCAGACATGTACTGTGTAAAATATCGAGGATATAAAAGATCACACAACTAAATCTAGCGTCAGATGGACAATTGCGGTCGTGATGTTCGCTGTCCATGTGAATTACTGCCCCTTTGTGTATTTTCTAGAATATGGGAAATTGCTCCCTCGTGTGGGGAAAAACGACACTGCGCACATCCGTTTCTTACTAATACACAGGGATGATGTCTCAAGGACAGCATCATATTTGATGTGTTGTTTATTTCTCTAAAAGTGCACTGTTTGAAATGCCTTTTTGAATTTTGTTTTATTAGGACTGTCCAATAATTAATCGTGATTAATCACATCCAAAATAAAAGTTTAACATAATATTTGTTTGTGTACTGTTTATATTTTATTATGAATATATAAATACACACATGCATATACTTGATAAAATGTTGGTTTATATTTAGATATATAAAAAATATATGTGTATGATACAAATTTTACATTTGAATATGATGTAACTACTTTGATGTAACTTTTTTATATATAGTTTTGGCTTCTATGAATGTGTTTATCACATATACATATTATGTCAAAACAAACTTTTATTTTGGATGTGATTAATCACGATTAATTTTTGGACAGCCCTAGTTTTTATATTAAGTTTTGTTAGATGTGGCCACTAAAACCACACTGATATACATACAACACTCAGTCAGAAAAATGTTAACATTCATTTTCCTTCGGCCTAGTCCATTTATTCACCAGGGGTCACCACAGTGGAATGAACCAACTTAAGTTGCACTTCCACCTGCAACCCAGTACTGGGAAACATCTATACACACTCATTCACACACAAAGACTACGGCCAATTTAGTTTATTCAGTTCACTTATAGCGCACGTCTCTGGACTAAGGGAGAAACCGAAGCACCTGGAGGAAACACACACAAACATGAGGAGAACATGCAAGCTCCACGCAGAAATGCCAACTGACCCAGCCAGGACTCGAACAAGCAACCTTCTTGATGTGAGGCAACCGTGCCACCCCAAAATGTTAACAAACAGGGAGAAACGTTTTAGTATTTTTAAAAAAGGTTAATAAGAGATGTTTAAAATGTATTAATGTAATAACTAGGCCAAAACATCAAATTTGTTCAAATAAATTGAACAGCCTTTGAAATATGTTAATGTTTCATTCATTCACAGACTTTTAATTTGAAAAAATCACTGAATTTGTTCTTTTCATCATTTATGAAGCACAAACTATGCCTCATAAGATTTCACATATAAAATAGGTGAGCATTAGGCTTCTTTCCTGACAACATAAGTTACAGAGGTTATTATTCTTGCTGCCTTGTAAATGTATCTTCACATGCTAAGAAACTACAATCATTCAGACAGCATGTGAAGCAGAATTAAAAAGATTGTGGAAATTTTCTGCTCTTTTTTTTGTAGTTTGTAGTAAAAAAATAGTTCACCTCAAAAATCATTTATGTTATAATTTACTCACCCTTTACATGTTTCATATCAATCTTAATTCCTTTCTTCTATTGAACACAACAGAAGATATTTTGAAGAATGCTGAATGTTGTCAGATTTTATCAAAATATATCTATATCTAAGACATGGAACCACATGAAGGAGAGTAAATAGTGAGTACATTTACACTTTTTGGTTAAACTATTGCTTTAATCTCTGAGTGGACACTTGTTTGTTTTGTTTTTTTGTAAAAATTGTGGGAAATTTTCACAATTTTATTGGTATTTTTGTGTGTGTTTTAAGTGTGTTTTTGTGTGTTTTAAGTGTGTGTTAAACTTAGTGATGCAAAAGATAACACATCTTTAGGGGCTGCATGTCCAACCCTTTCATAATGCAGACTTGAGTATCTGTTTTCTCAGCCTCAAAAAACAAACATTCTTGTGTCCAGAAGCTTCTCAGGCTGTACGCTAAATCAACAGTGTCCATATTCAAAAACCTCCTCAGGTATTCAGTAAAGGGGGAAGTGTGAGAAACACACAGACACAGCTGCGTCCAGTCAGCTTTCTGTGAGCTCCGCTGGACAAACCGAATCTCCGCCTCCATCACTGCCGATGGTTCCTGGGGTCCATCCGGTCTCAGTCTGAGGGTCTCTCTGAGCTCTCAGGGGCAGGCTGTAGGGCTGGGTTAAACCTCTCTCATTCCTCCCCTCAAGTCTCTGCCACTGCTTTTTTCTTCCCCGTCCTGGGCACAGCGCACACGCTCACGCACACACACCTCTCCTTTTTCCCTGGATCCACCATCCTGGGCTGAGAAGCCAGGAGAGAGGGTGGCAAGGTTTGGAGGAACCGTTGGATTTTGGATAGTGAATCTTCACCATGGCTGAGTTCTTCATCATCTTCAGGAGTTTGGTTCTGCTGCAGGTCCTCTGCTTGGCCTTATCGCAAGTGGTGAGTTTGGCTGCTGTTTGACTGTTTCTACTGATGCAATCCAGGAGGAAAACATACACTCAAAAATGACGTTAGCTGTTTGTTATAACTACTTTTAGCTGAAGCAACACAATCGAGTTTTTGGGACAACGTAATTGTTTTATTTTCAATCCACTTGGATATAGTAAAAACTAATAAGTTAGCTTAATTCCTTCATGATGTCCCAACACAAAAGTAAGCTGTAAAACATACAGGGTTCTACACAACTCAGTCATGCTATCCCAACACAAATCAATTAAAGTAAGTTAACTTAACAAATTGTTAAATAATTAAGTTGTTTCCACAAAATTTCAAGATTTGTGTTGTTTATACTCATTTTAAATAAGTACTGTGAACAAGCACTGTAAAAAAATGCTGGAATCCACACAATTCCTCCATGTTGTCCCAACACACATTGATTAAGTTAACTTTTTGCAAATTTAAGTAGATTGAACATAAAACAATTAAGTTGTCCCAAAAACTATTTTTAAATAAGTAAGAAAGTCATTTTTTGCAGTGTAACATTTTTTGAGTGTACTTGTTTGATGGATTGTGACATGATTTACTGTGGATGCAACTGGACTGCAACAGATCATTCCAACACTTAGTTGACCAACTTTTCATCCTCAAAACTTGACGATTTCCAACTTTTTGTGTCATCTAAAATGCACACAAGTAGATTACCCTGCTTTCTAAATCATGCAGATACTGGAGGCCTGTTTATTTTTTATTTATTCATTCTCTTTTTTTGTCTCCAGTCAGTATTATCTTTTGATTTTCAATGCTTAAACAGTTTGGTTCAGTGACTGAAAGGAATAAACAGAGAGCTGCTGAATAAAATATGAAGCCCAAATTGAATATCAGGCGGATAAATAGAGAGAGGGGAGACGGTGGAAAAGGAGAGACTACAAAGAGGCCATTGAAAACACACAGCTATTCAATCAGACAGAACCTGAAACTGCTGTCAGCCGAATAACACATACTTGTTGCATTTAGCTGGACATCCATAGCCCAGAGCTCGCTTGCAGCTCATATGCATAAAGCGGATTGTGCAAATTGAAAGTGCACACATCATGGATTAAATTGCATAAAGTAATGCATTTAAAAAGATCAATCTTTGATGCTGAATGGGGGAGGGTCTGAATAAACATCCCCATCCCCTTTTTTCCCACCCCGAATACCCTGATTGCACAGCTTATTGTTTTTTTATATAATAAAAATCTGCGAAAATAGGGCATGGTGTATTGTATGTAATATGAATCATTTTGAGTATTAAATGTGTAAACGTGTGAAGAAGTGACTTATTGGTAAATATTGAAATGAGCAGTACTAAATGTGCTTTAAAACAGAATTAACAGTAAATTAACCACAAATATATATAAATTATTCACATAATAAATGAATAAAAAACATAAAAGCAAAAAATAAATACTTAAAACATTATATAATGAAACAGAATGTAACTAGAAAATGTTAAAAATATTAATAAAACATAGGAATAAATATAGTAATATAATATACCGTAAATAATTAGGAATTAACAGTATTTTTATACTAGAGAGATTTACCTGTTTCTCTTTTTTTCTTAATATTTTTGAAAGACTTAAATAATGGTTTTGATAATTTGTTGTAAAAAAAACATAAATTAATTGCTTAACTACTATTTTACGCTTTTGTTTTACTATTATTTGCTAATTTAATCGCCATATGTTTTGCCAGGTACATAGGCAGAACATAGACACAACAAATAAACTAAATAAAACCATTGTCTGAATAAAAATATAAGTGCAGACACAAAAATACCAGCACATTTTCTACAGACTTAAAAAAATAAAATAAAATAAAACACAAAGTTCAGAATACCAATAAAACATGTCGAGATTTTTAACATTTTCATTATTTTTTCATTAATTAGAGTTAATTGAACTGTGAGACTGCATCCTTCAATAATGACAAAACTAAAACTCTTTCTAATTTTAGACCGGTCCACCCGGAGCTCAAGGCCCCGGCGGTTCCCCTGGTCCCGCTGGAACTCCCGGAGCCGACGGCATTGATGTGAGTATTGAAGCTGAACTACAGGTCTAGCTCCTACAAAGACACTCATTGTGCACCTTGTTTCATGAGCCCTGCGTTCATCTGCACTTCCAAAATCTTGCCAACAGAGGGCGCCTGAAATAAAAATAAGCACACAAAAGGGTTCTGTTAGATGTTGCCCCTTTCCCATATTAGAGAGAGAGAAAGAGAGCTGGTTAGATGGTTATTTAATACAGTTGAGGCCTATGCTGGATTTAGTATAAAGACACTCAGCAGGACAAACAACGAAGTTTGACCGATTCATAACAGAAACAGAATCCCACTGTAAAAATACTTGCTGCCTTTTTTTTTGTTGTTGTTGGTTTTATATCAAAAGGAATTTTTCTAGTCATCTCAACTCATATCAATTAAACCGATTTAATAAAAAAATATATTAAATTAAACTTTGTACAACTGAAAAACATTTAGTGGAAACCTGATTAACTCACTACTGTTAATTCATTCATTCATTCAATCATTTTCTTTTCGGCTTAGTCCCTTTATTAATCCGGAGTCACCACAACGGAATGAACCGCCAACTTATCCAGCATTTGTTTCACGCAGCGGATGCCCTTCCAGCCGCAATTCATCTCTTGGAAACATCCATACACACTCATTCACACTCACACACTACGGACAATTTAGCTTACCCAATTCACCTTTGCCACATGTCTTTGGACTGTGGGGGAAACCGGAGCACCCGGAGGAAACCCACGCGAACGCAGGGAGAACATGCAAACTCCACACAGAAATGCCAACTGACCCAGCCGAGGCTCGAACCAGCAACCTTCTTGCTGTGAGGTGACATCACTACCTACTGCGCCACTGCGTCACCCTTAATGTTAATTAAAGTAACATAAAAATATTTGTTGTACTGTGTATATTTTTACAGTGTATATAAGATTCTATATTTAAGGTTTTAATAAATTTATTATTTTGCTGTTTATTTGGTGACATGAATGTCGGTATATATAGAGTACATTTAGATATAAAATAAGGTTAGACAGGCTAAATTTTTTTAGCTGAATCAAACTAAAAAATTCTAGTCATCTCAACTTAAATTAGTCAGACTAATAATATTATGTTAGACTTTGTATAGTTAAAAAAAAATTGAAACCTGATTAACTTATTAAATTAAGTCAAAGTAACATAAAATAGAGGCATCACTGTGGTGCAGTGGGTAGCATGATCGCCTCAAGCAAGAAGGTCGCTGGTTCAAGTCTCGGCTGGGTCAGTTGGAATTTCTGTGTGGAGTTTGCATGTTCTCCCCGTGTTTGTGTGGTGTAGGTGAATTGGGCAAGCGAAATTGTCCGTAGTGTATGTGTGTGATTGAGAGTGTATAAATGTTGCAGCTGGAAGGGTTGGAAGGGCATCCGCTGCGAAAAACATATGCTGAATAAGTGGGGGGTTCATTTTGCTGTGGCAACCCCAGATTAATAAAGGGACTAAGCCGAGAAGAACACAAAAGACATTTGAATAACATAAAACAACAACTTTTTGTCATCATTTTTTACAGTGTGGTGTACTTTTTTGTCGTTGTTGACTTTTTAGCAGTTTTATTTTGATGATATATTCATGCATTGTGTTAAATACATGTAAACTAACATTTATTAGAGTATTAGTAGACTAGGAACAAGCTGATGTACTTGCAGAGTTACTTAGTCAGTGTGTCCGTGTGTGTGTCAATAGTTTGTCAGAACGGATTACTACAAATAGTGTCATTACTCAAACTGCTTGTTCTACCCCTTATTTTTGTTTTATTATTTTTTTATAGGGTGAGAAGGGCCCTCCTGGACCTCCTGGACCAATAGTAAGTAGCAAACAGAATTAGGCTTTTTTATTATTATCTATCCAGTACTATCATTCTGAAATAATCCAAATGAGCAGATTTTGCTGCTCAAGAAACATGCTTATTTTTTTCTTTGGTACTGCCAGTGGTAAAAACAATGTTCTGCTGCCTAATGTTTTGTGCAAAGCTTTGTACATTATTTCAATACTACGTATTTGATGAACAGAAAGATCATTAAATCGATGTATCCATGTACCCTTGTTGATTTAAGACACAAGAAGCATGCATGTTTTTTATTTGTATACCACCAATGTTTTGTGCAAAGCTTGGTACATTCTTTCAATATTATTTGATGAACGGAAAGATCGAAAACTTTTCTATTTATTATATATGATGATATACGGTATAACAGAAAAGTTCAAATATGGTTATTACTAAGGCCAGACTGAATCTGTGAACATTTTTGCTATTTCTGAGGAGAATTTTGAGAAAAATCTGCATATTTATGCGGAATGATTTTGGGAGTATCATAACTAAAAACTTAATATATGAAATAAAAAATAATACATTTTTAACTTATATTTAATGTTTACAATGCAAATCTAATCAGATTCACTTGGTAAACAAAGCAAGTCTCTTATATAATATATCTATTAAAAGACAGAAAATATTACTTTACAAACTGTACTGTAAATAAATCAAATGAACACTTTAATATTACTATTATTATAGCACAATAATATTACTGAAATTATTTTAAAAACTGAATAAGTATAAATTTATAACAACAAGTAATTATATAGACTAAATGATGGGTTAAATGATGATGGGCTAAAAATCTGCGGAAATTTTTGCGTGCGCAGATTCCGTGTGGGCCTAGTCATTACTAATTAAATCAATCTATCATTGTTGATTAAAGGGTAATGAGCTAAAGTTTATATGTAGTTTGGTATATTTATATAATAATTATAAT
>CAIGQQ010000001.1:7084148-7104603 GCA_903798035.1 Danio albolineatus | reverse complement strand
CCCATCTCTGGGAAACACATCCATACATTCTCATTCACACACATACAATATGGACAATTTGTGGGGGAAACCGGAGCACCCGGAGGAAACCCACGCAACCACAGGGAGAACATGCAAACTCCACACAGAAATGCCAACTGGCCCAGCCGGGGATCGAACCAGCGACCTTCTTGCTGTGAGGCGAACGTGCTACTCACTACGCCACCGTGGCACCCCCAAACAGCACACATAAGCACAAAATATCTTGTAAAACTCTGAGAATAATGTTATTGACATATAAACCATTTCTTTCCAGTCATCTTTATTCTAAAAGGTGTATAACAAATGGAAACATTTTAATACTCATCTTATAAACATTCTAATCCAATATTATGTTTTATTGACTTCCACAGGGTCAGCCAGGGCCTAGAGGACCATCAGGACGAACTGTAAGCATGACATATTTTATGAACATTATATACTGTCATGCAGTGAAAGTGATAATTTACTCAAAACAAAATTTGATTAATTTACTCACCCTCCACTTGTTCCAAACCCTTATAAACTTCATTTTTCTGCTAAATGTTGTAAACTCATAGCCATTGACTATGTCTCCATCCTAGGATTAAATTTATGCGCAAAACTGCTTAACCAAATAAAAGATGTGCAAATAAAGCAGCGTTTCCATTAAAGAGAACAAAATCGTTACTTCTTGATTAACTTTCAAGTAAAAACTGAATTTACTGCAGTATGAGAAGCTGCTTGAATCATTTCCTCATTTTAATAAATTACTTGTGCCTCAGAAGACAATCCCGACACGCAATGAACGTGTGTTTGAAGGCTTGAGACACAGAGCACAGATGCTCCTTACAATTCTGGAGGTGATTAATAAAATAATAACACTAATACTGAAATGTTAAGGCGTTTTAGAATGACCAAAACAACATTTCAGATGTTTTACAATCTGCTCAGTCTGCTGGCTTGTCCATTCACATACATGTTTATCATCACATGACTTTTTTTTTAATGCGCATACTGGAATTTGTTCGGTAAAATTGTTTCCCTCGTAGTTTATGCACTTTTTTTTAGCGAACTTAAAGTTTATCCCACTCAGTTATGCAAATACGCTTATTGATGTGCATCTTTATTATTGATGCACATCTTGGCGCTTCTATCAACTGTTCTAGGTAGATGAAACATAGCTATTGACTCATATAGTATTTTCCCCTACTCAGGGTATTCACATTCTTCGAAATATAATTGTTTTAACGGTTTGGAACCTCTTAAGGGTCAGTAAATAGTAAATTAGATTTTTTTGTGAACTATCCCTATAAGCTATTACTTGCAGTTACACCACCTATTCAACAGGTGATGCTGTGATACAAAAATAAGATCATAAATTATACATATTTTTTATTTTAGCGCTAATGGACCACACTGGAGCTGTTTCTAACATTTGTTATATATCTTTTTTAATCTTCAGGGACCTGGACTGCCTGGACTTCCTGTAAGCAAGTTTATTTACTATTATTTAACAGGTCAATAACAATACAATATCAAATCAAATTGGAAACTGTATTACATACAAAAAAAAGATAGAAGTTTGTTCATTCATTCATTCATTGTCCTTCAGCTTAGTCCCTTTATCCATCAGGGGTCACCACAGTGGAATGAACCACTAAAAATGAAAGTTGTATGGGTTAAAAAAGTACTGTTGGGCTATTTATATTTATTTACATGTAAATATTATATATGACAAATGCTGGTAACCTAACGTTGGGTGAAACACTAAATTAAATATAAGTTTAATAAAAGTTAATTGAAAATATTTACTTAATGGTTTGTCCAGATTTGACCCAAAATTGGATTAATACAACCCAACATGTTTTAGAGTGTGGTAATTGTGAGACATTCGTGATACTGTATCTACACTTTAAAAAATGCTGGGTTCCACAAAATTCCTTTATGTTGTCTCAACACAAATCGATTAAGTTAACAATTGTTTTTACAAATTTTAGTTGATTGGACATTAAACAATTAAGTTATCTCACAACAACCCTCAAGAATTGTGTTCATTCTTCATAAATAGTTTGAACGATCAGCAAAAATAGTTTTTAGAGTGTACACTCTAAAAATGCTGACTTGTTTTAACCCAACACTGGGTAAAATATGGACAAACCCAACAGATAGGTTGAAAAATGTAAAATGCTAAATTGTTTAAAATTGATTCAAAAAATTACATTGGCTTTGTCCATATTTGACCCAATGTTGGGTTAAAACAACCCAGCATTTTTTTTACATGGTGTCAGGTTTGAATTTAAACTGAATTATAAGTGTATTTTTTTCATCATTTTCTCACATGCAGTTTCAGTGAGAATAACTTGCGCTACATTTACATGCAGTACAAAACCCTGCAATTCCTCATGAATCCTAATGGAATCTTTGCCCGCAGAGGTTCCTTCTGTTCTGCTCTTGACAGCACACCCTTATTTATGCATTCGATTAATCAAGAAGTATCTCATTTCACTGTTCATTATCTCATTACAGGGAGCAGCAGGGCCCATTGGGCTTCCCGGACAAATTGGACCTACAGGACCAAAGGTGGGTCTCAATCGAATACATCCTCATAATAACATGACAGTATACGAATCTGTTCTGCTTAAGAACGCTATTTAATTCTTAACCTTTGTTACTTGCTAAAACTACTGTTTCTGCAGTAGTTTAAAAGGGATTTAAAGGGGCAGTTCATCCCATAATGGAAATGTACCCACTATTTACTCAATTTCTTTATTCTGTTGAACACTAAAGAAGATATTATGAAGACAGTTAAAAACTTGCAACCATTGACTTCCATTGTAGGAAAAACAAATACTATGGCAGTCAATGGTTATAAAAAGATCTGGTTATAAGAAATATCTTCTTTTGTTTGAACTGAAGAAAGAAAGTCAAACAGGTTTGGAACAAATGAAGTGTGAGTAAATGATGACAGACATTTCAGTTTTGGGTAAATGACACTTTAAGTAGATTTTCACTTTGTAAAGCCATATAATCAGAGTGAGAATTACAGTGGGGTTTGGGGGGGATTGACCCCCCCTAATTAACGCTTCTGAAGGGATGATGTAGTAATAGTAGCCCTTTAATAGAGAGAAATAGTATTAGTAATAATGTTAATGTAAATAATAATGTTAATAATTAAAATAAATATAAACTACCAGTCACAAGTTTGGGGTCAGCAGGATTTTTAAATGTTTTAAAATAAGCTGCTCCTGCTCACCAAGCCTGCATTTATTTTATCATCTCACATTCACCAGTAATCTAATCCTTGCAGATCGCTGGTGAAACACAGAGAACTACAAACTACAAAGATCTACAGATCCAGATCCATGCACCAGACAGACATACAGACGGTTGCTGTCTTTATAATCCTTGTAATTAGTCTTTGAGCAGCCCCCAGCTGTGTGAGTGTAATCAATCGTGATCCAAACCAGGTGTGTGTGTGGTGCATGACTGGATCTGTAGTCCATATAACAGCAGATTTGTAGTTCTTTAGCAATCTGTGTTTTTACCAGAGATCTGCAAGAATTAGATCGCTGGTGATTGTGACACATCAAAAATACAGTAAAAAATGTAAAACTGTGAAATGTTATTGCAGTATAAAATAACTGTTCAAAAGTAGTTTATCATTTAATGTAATAATTACTCCAGTCTTCAGAGTCACATGATCCTTCAGAAATCACTCTATTAATAATAATAATAATAAATAATAAATAATAATAAAAATAATAATAGTTGTTGTTATTATTATTATTATTATTATTATTATTATTATTATTATTATTAATGGTAATAGTAACAAAAGCTGGACTGGAGTAATAATTTCATTTGAAACTACATACAATAAGTAATAAATAAATATTTAATAAATATTTTTAACATTTTAACAATTTAACATTTTTTTTTACATTTAATAAATGCTGCCTTGGTGAATTATAAATAAAATTAATAATAATAAAAAAAATTCACCTTTGTGAATGCACAATCGTGCCAATCCGTCTATGCGAGATCATATTCATTCAACAGTCATTTGGCAGATCTAGAGCAATGATAGACAACGCAAGTGTTCACACTTTTTTAATGTAGTTTGTCTCTACATACAGCCTAAAAGTGAAGTCAAATTAGATGCATAGTTAAGCCTGGTTTATACTTCTACGTCGAGTGATCGCGTTGTTGTGCATTTATACTTCTGTGCACCTCTCTAATCCTTGATCTTATGTAACCTCTGAAATAGCTAATCAAGATACTGAAGGTAAAATACACTAACTATCCCACAAAACATTAGATGTCATTTAAGTAAATACATGAATTTGATTAACTGAAGCATGCATTACACAAACTAACGTTACTGACCCAAATGGCCCCCTTGCCCTTCACCTCCAGGGTTCCCCTTCCCCCCTATCCCCATTGTCAGTGTATAATTTGAACTGAACTGGTGTCTACTTGCTCTCAAATCTTACCTCACGCAGGGTGTCTTGGGAAGTCCAGGACCTCCAGGATTACCCGGACCTCCAGGCAAGCCTGTAAGTCACAGTAATGTTTCATTTACTTCACTTTGAAATATACTGTAGTCTTCTCAAGTTAAATCACAAAATCCAATCCTCTGTATAAAGCCGTGGGGCTGATAATAAATCAGTGTCAGAACAGTGTAAAATGACATCTCATCTCATAACTGCTGCATTCTGGGCGAACGTTTTATTTCATTTTCTACTCCGTTTCATTTAATTTCTAGAAGACATCCATCTGGGATCTGCTTCAGGACTCTTTTACTTCATAATAAATGATATTCTGTTTCTCTTCCTGCAGTATACAGTATCTACCTGCATGCAAATGCTCTTTCTAATTTTGTTTATCCTATTATGTCATTTTCAGGGTCCACCAGGGAAGTTTTTGGGTGTAGAGGAAGGCAGTGCTGACTTTCAGGTAAGAACAAACTACAACGTGCCACGGCTAAATGGCAGCATGGTGGCTCAGTGGTTAACATTGTCGCCTCACAGCAAGAAGGTCACTGATTTGAGCCTCGGCTGGGTCAGTTGGCATCTCTGTGTGAAGTTTGCATGTTTTCCCCTGTTGGCATGGGTTTTCTCCGGGTGCTTCAGTTTTCCCCACAAAACAAAGACATGCGCTATAGGTGAATTGGATTAACTAAACTGGTATTATGGGTATGGGTGTTATATCCACTGCGTGAAACATGTTGGATAAGTTGGCGGGTCATTCCGCTGTGGCTAAGCTGAAGGAAAATAAATGAATGAATGAATTGGACAGAAACTTATGGAATATTTCTTGTTGAAAATAACTTCACTATCAGTTCTGAATTGAAATATTTGACAATTTAGACTAATCTCTATTTAATTTAGATTAATTTAGACAATTTTAGATATTCTTGCAAATACAATTTTATATTTCTCAAAAAAATACTGAGTTAGTAAACATAATTATAACTTTTTTTTCATAATTGAGAAAAATGTATTAATTTAAATGTATATATACACACATCACTACATGCTAAGAATAAAATAAACAAAATAATTAAAAATAAATAAATAAATAAATAAATGAATGACATTTTGAAACATACAGTTACAAATAGGATAAAAATGGATATCTGTGAAATGTAATTGTTTCTCCAAATATGTCTTAAATGATGTGTAATGCAGAGAAGATAAACTTTAAACAGAATAGTTTTAATATCTCATTTCGAATAACTACTTTATTTTGTCTTTGCCATGATGAGTGTACACGATATTTTTCTAGTTATTTTGCAAAAGATTAGTATTTGGCTTTAGGTGACATTTGAAGGCTTAATTAAGTTAATTAGGCTAAGTTAGGGTAATTAGGCTTTTCGTTTGCTAATTAAAAATAAATAAAAAGTCAATATTATTAATATTATTTTTTAGCAGTTGTTGGGAAATATTGAGAAAAATTAAAAAATTATTATTTTATTATGAAGACATAATTATATTATGTCTTCAACAGTAAATTTGAGGTAAAGCTATTTAACATACAATATACATATGTTTAAAAATCATTACAAAAATGACAACAATTTGATGCACTTCTGCTGTATTTTACACAGATATACTTTTGATCACAATATTCATTTATTCATTTTCCTTTGGCTTAGCCTCTATTTCAGAAGTTGCCACAGCGTTAACTATTCCAGCTTTTTATTCTATTATGTTTTACGCAGCGGATGCCCTTTCAGCTGCAACCCAGTACTGTGAAACCCCCATACAATCTTACATTCACACACATACACTACGGCCAACTATGTTTACTCAACTCACTTATACCGCATGTCTTTGGACAGTGGGGGAAACCGGAGCACCCAGAAGAAACCCACGCAAACACGGGATAATATGTCAACTCCACACAGAAATGTCAACTGGCCCAGCTGGATCTTGAACCAGCGACCTTCTTGCTGTGAGAAGACAGTGCTAACCACTGTGCCACCTTTGATCACAATATATACTCCTGAATTCTTCAGTCCTGCACAGTACTGGGCATTTCACTGATCTAAAATGCTCTTAATTACACTTCACATCCAGTCTTTCTAAATGCTGGCCTCTCAGAACTTCTCAGTATTTGCTTCTTCTCAGACGCTGCCCTGTTAGACCTTCCACACCCTCTATTGATCTCGCTGTTCATAGATTTTCTTAATGAGCTTCATTAAACGAGTGTCCTGCTCATTAGCACCTCTGCGGATGAAGAAGGTGCTGTGATCCACATGCTCTCCTCCAGCTGGAGCCCTGCACTGTCTGGATCAATCCCCATCATCCATTTACTGTAATTAGAGGCTGGTGGTCTGAGATCTAGGAACGGCCTGTTTTCACTCTGCTGGGATGCTCCGAGCTGAACTGATCTGACAGTTTGTTTGTTTAGACTGTGCAATCTGCCGTGCTGTACTTGATTTCGTTTAACCCCATTTTTCTACTGTGCTTTCTAGTGTCCAACCAACTGTCCACCGGGACCGAAGGGTCCTCAGGGCCTGCAGGGAGTCAAGGTATAAGTCTGCATTTTATTTTCCACCCTTTTCCAATGTCCCATGATGCATTGCGTGAATTATTGGTTTAACTTCCATTAGACTGGCCTGATGAGATCGGTTCCAAATCGCATACTTATGCACTACTCTATGCCATTTTAGTCATTTAAGAAGTAGTCAATTTACTCTAAAAAGAATAAGTGTACTTTTAATAAATAACATTATCGTCGTGGGGAAATAGTTTGATTTTCTGTTTAGTAAATAAATGTTAGTGTACCATTTGGGATGACTCTAAACTCAGACATAATAGTAGTACATAAGAGTTTCGCATCGTTGCTGTCACCTTCCTTGAATGTGGAAATTATCATCTGGGACTGTTTAGACATTTAATGAAGAGGTGACTAATCATGAAATTATTTTCCTTGTAGGGACACAAAGGTCGTTCTGGAGTGTTGGGAGATCCAGGAAGCATCGGAAAAATGGTATGCTTATTGTCTGATGAACAACTGAATAATGCTATAGATTCAAATATTATATTATTACTTACAAAACACCAATACTGCTGCTAGTATTATTATTATTATTATTATTATTAGTAGTAGTAGTAGTAGTAGTATTACGTAAAAATAATTCAATATTTAAAATAATGACATTTACATATATACAGATAATATTTGTATTTAGAATAAGGATAAATATTTATATTATTAGGTCATTAGTAGTGCCAGACAGAATCTGCAGACATTGTTTTTGCTATTATCATAACTAAAACCTTAATATATAAAATAAAAAGTAATACCTTTCTAACTTTTATTTAATGTTTACAATGTAAATCCAATCAGATTCACTTTATTTGGTGAACAAAGCAAGTCTCTCATATAAAATCTCTACAGAAAGACAGAAAGTAGTACTTTACGAACTGTATTGTAAATAAATCATATGAATATTTTCATAATAGTAGATATTATTAATTAAATTAATTTGAAAACTGAATAATTACACAAGTAAATAAACAAACTCAATGACGGGCTAAAAATCTGCGGAAATCTGCAGAATTCTGCGAGCGCATTCCGTGTGGGCCTAGTCATTAGTATTAGTACAAAGTTACTATTTTTATTATCATTATTTTCATCAACAATAACAACACTGTCATTATTATTATTAATATTATTATTATTTCTTTTTTTTCTGTAGTTACACTCTTAGGCAGCGACTGAAGTAGTCTTCAGCTATACTGATGAAAGTTAGCTGATTTTCAGGTGCTGCATAATATCATTTCACCTGCTGCAGCTATGGTACAGCAGCAAAGTTTCTTGATTATTACGCTGGAACAAGAATATAGTTCCTAGCCTTATCAACCTAATAAATAGCAACTTTTTCCTCCTCAGTCTTAGTACATGAAGTAACTACAGGAGAGTCAAGCTTAAAATAGAAAAATGATCAAAACTCTTTGGTGATTTTTAGGCAAAATGCTAATGGTCTAATCCGATTCAATGATCTATGCTAAGCTAAGCTAAAAGTGTTCCCGCCAGACCTGAAGATCGACTGAATAGATTAATACAATATTTTAAAACTCAACTGCTTACCACTAGTGTTTCATTAACGGGGTCCTATTATGCTTTCTTTAATGTACAGAGTTTTTGTTTAAGCATAAAGAAATGTGCAAAGTTAAAGAGCACTCCAAGCCACTCCAAAGGGAGTCATATTCTATGAGAAAGTACATGTCTAGATTCCTGAGTTTGTACTGTATTGTCTTCATAGTAAAAAGACACTGTTTCACAGATCTAATATACTGAAACATGTGTGATTTCTTATTATTATTAGTGTATAATATATAATTTTATACTAGAATTATTAACAATAATAACTTATTTAATAATAAATTATTTTATAATAAATTATTTAATGATAATAGTTAAATAACTATTATTTTCCTTTTTATTGCTCTTAGTATTACTGGTAATAATAATAAAATTATCAATAATAATAAACGACCTTCATACTATTGATGTGTTATTTACTGTTATGCACAGTTTTCTATTGAAATAACAGCCACACGGTATGTACACTTTTCAACCACAACGGGGCGCTTGTGAGCACTCTTCTGAATCATACAAAAGACAAATGAAACTCTAAACTTGATAAATCTCATAATCACAAAATGACATCCCGAGAAAACATACAACAAAAATACTGTCTGTTAAAAACAACCTAAAACAATGTCTATTATTAAGCATCCCAATCATGCGTTGAGCAGCCGCGGTCTCTCTCCCAAAACACATCATCCAGAACAGGATTATGTGTTAATGAAGCCCCTCAAGGCATATAACAGCCTCTAATCTGAGTGTGAGTCACAGACAGAACACATTGACCCAGATGAAGGGAAACAGGGGCCCGGCAGGTACTGAGACGCTGCTGCGCTGTGAATTAATCAGACTTAATGAGCCCCACAAGGACATTAGAATGGACTACAGGGACAGAGCGGATTTACCCCTAATGCAGAGCATGACTGTCCAAGCGCAAGCTTATAAGTCTTTGGGAAGTCAAAGTGTGGCAAATTCAGGATGCACATATCTAAAATGCGTAACCAAATAGTAAAAAGTAACTGAAGCAACAACTTCAAAGTGACAGGCCACATAATATCCCAAAATGTGTTCATAAAGGAACTTAAAAAAAAAGACTTATATTACAACTCCACTAAAGTTAAACAGCTGTGCTTTACCAATTTTTAATCCATTGAAGAACTTTTAGCTTAGCTTAGCATACATAAATGAATCAGATTAGACCATTAGCATCTTGCTCAAATATGACCAAAGACTTTTGATCAGTTGTCTGTTTGAAGCTTGACTTCTCTGTAGTTGCATTCTTAGGCAGTGACTGAAATAGTCTTCAGCTATATTGATGAAAGTGATTTTCAGGTGATGCATAATGTCATTGCACCTGCTGCAGCCATGGTACGGCAGCAAAGTCCTTTGATTATTACGCTGGAACGAGAATATGCTGTAGTTCCTAGTCTTATCATCCTAGAAAATAGCTACTTTTCCTTCAGTCTTAGTACACAAAGCAACTACAGTCAAGCTTAAAATAGGAAAATGATCAAAACTCTTTGGTGATTTTTAGGCAAAATGCTAATGGTCTAATCCGATTCAATGATCTATGCTAAGCTAAGCTAAAAGTGTTCCCGCTAGACCCGTAGATCGACCGAATAGATAAAAAAATGGTAAAACTCAACTGTTTACCTCTAGTGTTTCATTAAAGGGGTCCTATTATGCTTTCTTTAAATGTACAGAGTTTTTTGTTTATGCATAAAGAAATGTGCAAAGTTAAAGAGTTAAAGTTAAACAGTTTCTGAACTCCCTCAAATGCCTTGATTGTAGTTGAGATTTTTTGAGAGAAAGTACATGTTCCTGCATTTGTACTGTATTGTCTTTATGTAAAAGAGACACTATTTCACAGATCTAATATACTGAAACACGTGTGATTTCTTCCCCAAATGCTAAATAATTAAGCACCGTTTCTAAACTCCCTCAAACACCTTGATCACAATATCCTGAATTTAAATAATACGAATTAAGTTGAGCATGTAGTGTTTTTATCTTTATGCAAAAGAGGTGCTGGTGCACAGATCTAATATAATAAAACACATGCGATTTCTTCCCTGACTGATTACATTCACAGACACAAGTGGCATTTTGGAAACGTATGCGTGTCTGTGTGTTTCTGGCATATTCTTTGACTGACGCAAGAAAAAGTTTGATACTCACATAACATGTCCTCTGACTGTTTTTGTTTGTTAAAGAAATATGTAGGCCACAAGCTGTAAAGGCTCCACCCTTCTCTGGAAAAGGGGGTGGAGATCAGCAGCTCATTTGCATTTAAAGAGACACAAAAATATTGTATATTATTTCTAATCAAAATAGGCATTTACAACAAACAAGATATAATTAATAAATAAATGACCAATGACCTAATGACACATTTTTTGGTTTTCTGAAAGATTTATCTTGTATAAAAGAAGCAAATGCTAAAATATCCTTTGTATTTTCCTCTTTAGGGTACAAAGGGTGAAGTCGGCATCTCCGGTGAACAAGGGATCCCAGGCCCTCCAGTAATGTATTTATTTCTGTTCTGGTTTGCCATTGAATCATTTAAGCATCAGTTGATGTTACATCAGCGCAAGTAATTTTAGTACATTTTATGAATGTCATGAGCTCACCTGTAAAATAAATAACCTGCTCCTCTGTACAGGGCCCTCAGGGTCTGAGAGGGTATCCAGGAATGGTGGGACCAAAAGGCGAGACGGTGAGTCACAGATCCCAAAATACTTCTCATTATCTGTTCATGCCTGCAACACAATCACTGGAAAAAGACAGACATTAGTCATGTTAAATAATTCAAAATTTGAATAAAACCTACAACAGTTTAGAACTAGAACTAAAATAACACAGGGCCATCAGTCAGTCTTTCTCAAATTTAAAAAAGGACTGTAAATAACACGCCTTCAGCATATCTATAACTCAACATGGGTGGGTTCTGATCCATGAAGTCTGTGGTTAATTTTATTGCAGTTTTTGCCTGTGAACAGTGTTGCCAGATTGGGCGATTTCCCCTTTTGAATTTGATTCTGCGAGTAAAAAATGGCATAGACAGGTTGAAAAAATTTGGGCGGTTTTGAACCAAACATTTTATATGCAACTTATTTAACCAAACATAACTGTGTGTTCCTACTCCATTCAGTTAGTAGAGAAAAGTGCATAGCACAAACCACGTGGTGAAGGAAAGTTGTTTGAAAATCGGACTTCCTGGACAAATCCAACTCCCTTTTGTGTGCATGCGCATCACACAGCGCCTGCAGTTAAACTCACAGCGGTTCATCCAGCCTGATCTCACGAGAAAACAAACCATTTTACGTTTTGCCAGTTTAGTGGCTAATTCATATGAATTCGTATAAGTTCAGTCGTACGAAAATGTACGATCTAAAAAAGGAGGCGTGGCACCCAACCACACCCCTAAACCCAACTGTCATTGGGTGATGAGCAAATCGTACCAAACGGTAGGAATTAGATCGTACGAATTCATACGAATTAGCCACTAAATCAAAATTTACGAATTGCCGCGAGATAGCGTTGGTTTATCATAACACTTATCGACCATTTTTTCTCCAATTGACAGCTAGAACAAACTAAGAAGCGTTGTCTGATTGTCAAGCAGCACCCAATTATGTTCGAAAGAATTTAAATTATATTATTTCGAAAGTAAAACATACTCTAATAGCTAGTGTTACACAGCATTAAGTGCTGTGCGTGGGTGAGAGGGGGGCAGTGTTTCAATGTGTTCCGGTTTTGTGACTGCTGGTGTTCCTTGCTGTATAGTTAAAATTATGACAGTTTAGGTAACTAGGTTAGTTTGGATTTACTGTAAATAAATTAAAATTAAATAAAACATTAATCTAACATTTTGGGCGTTTTTTTGTGTGTGCTTTGTGTAGGAAGGTTTTGTACAGCTTTTGGGCTGGAAAAAGATAGCTATATCTGGCAACACTGACTGTTGAATGAGATATTTATATTTAAATGTTATTGGTTGCACAAGCAAGAGCTTATTGTTAATTTTAGCTTCGCCTACAGAATTGTATATGCACCCTGATTTTGTAAAAAAAAAAAAAAAAACATTACATTAACTTAAATTGCATTTGTAGGACAGCAAATCTCCACAGACTTGAATTTGTTTTACAATCTAAAAGCTTAAAAAGTGTTTCACAACTTTTGTGACAGGGACCACAAGGTTATAAAGGCATTTCAGGACCAATCGGCATCCCTGGACGCCCTGTGAGTATTTGTTAAAATGTTTCATTCTCATAACTGACAAAAGCATAAAAAAATAAATGTTTAATGTGCAATATAGGGTGAAGAAGGCCCCCAAGGACCACCCGGAGAGCCTGGTGACAAAGGGGACATGGTACAAATCAGTAATATTACATCCAACATTTTATCCACTCATTAATTTGTCCATCCACGTGTCAGCTTATCAACTTTGTCTCATCCATCTATGTACTTTCAGGGAGAGCGTGGTATACGAGGACCCCAGGGAGTGGTCGGAAAGAAGGGAGATAATGTAAGCACAAAAGGATAGTTTCAGTGCAATTTAAAACACATACTCTAAAGGTATGCTCTTAATCTTTTGATTGATGTTCATTGTCAGGGTCTTCCAGGAATTGATGGAAAAGATGGTACTCCTGGCATCCCCGGGATGAAGGTACTGATGGCTCTTTTCAGCTCTTAAATCAAAAACCACAGCAGTCATCATTATTCAAGGAGACACAAGACATATGTAAAGGATAAAGCACGGTAAAACTGAAGGAGGAAGTCTTGTGTCATTCAGAAGGGGTCTCTTTGAGGATTAATAGCCAGTTAACAAGTATTGGTTTAGCTTGTAATATGACAGCATGGATATTTATTTCATTATAGAACAGAAAAAAAACAGCAAAGTGAAAAAAAGAAACACAAAACAGTGGTTAATTATGCAGTTTTGCAGTCAAAATATGAAACTAGAGAAAGCACTGACCAATTTGAATAACAGGATTATTAACTGATATATAATGTAACAAGAAACTGGCTGAAAAACGGAAGTAAAGGCGGCATGTAATAAACATTTTTCAATACATCCTTGTGTACAAACTTTTTTTGAAAGCGATAAGTTATTCGACAGCATCAATAAAGATTATATACAGACGTAGCTATGTGTATAAATATGTTAATGTGTTATATAAAATCAGATACAAACACCAACACACATATACAAAATCCAGGAGAATAAGAATAACATACCCTGCCATGTAATCGCTGCAATGAAATCTCCGTCTTGTTTTGGAATAATGCAAGTTTTAACTGGCATTTCGGCAAAATAAACAACCGTAACTTTAACATTGAGATGTGCAGCAGCAGCAGTGAATGTTTATCGATAGTAAGTTCGTAGACATAAGAAAAAAGAAGTGTAAGCCTTGCAACAAAACTAGATGGTTATTATTGTGGTTATTATTTGATTGAAAGTTCAATTTTGAGAAATGTTTGAGCTGATATGATATATTTTTGCAGTCAGTCAGAGCAAAACAGACTCCTATTGAACTTCACTGCATAGAAGAAGAGCAACTACTAAGAATAAACGTGAGCTCAGGTGCGCCCTCTTCATTGCGGCGAGTAGGGCTGCGCGATACTGCAAAATTTGGTAGCGATCCGATACCAAGTAAATACAGGGCCAGTATCACCGATATCGATACCGATACTTTTACTTTAAAAAGCATATACTTGAACCTAAATGTACTTTTCTGTAGGGGAGCACAGTGTTTTTAAATGTTTTTTATTTCCTACTAAGACACTACAGCAAAAGATAACTGACCTAAAAACATTTTTTTACCTGGTGAAAAACTACTGTTCTAGCGTTTTGGCCCACCACCACTATTTTTAAATTCCAAAATAATTCATATAAATAGCAGGTTTTAATGTGCTGACTATATAGGCTACATTTAATGACTGATGATGAAAGTAACAAGTTCAGCTATGATCAAATATTCAGTTTTTTTTCTCTTCAAATTGGCATTAACTAATACAGATTGTCCTATACAACTAAAATATTATTTTCACCACTGTAGCTAGCTACCTGAATACTCATTGCCTCTCTGAAACGATTCGGCACTGCTGGGGGTCTGTATGGAGGATTTACCTCCTCTTCTTTCCTTTTTATAGCTCAGCGTTCTCTTTTTCGTGCTGTTTTATGTGTTTGTGCAAATTTGTGGTGTTGCCACAATATCTAACAGACTTTCTACAAACATCGCACTTTGCAATATTTTCGTTGACTGCAGTGAAATAAGTCCAAATAGCGCTCCTCTTCTTTTCCGTCATCTCAGAACAGCCAAAAGTGCTTGCGCTTTGGCGCTGCTGACTGAGTCACGTGATGAAAGGACAACTAATAACAACAGAGCAGGGAAAGAAGAGCAACGGTGCAAACGAGATATAAAAGGAGCAGGGTATTTAGAGACATGTCGGCTCTTATGAAACAGGAGCAATGTACTTTAGTGTAAACTAGATTAAATTTAAATAAAAGTATCGATCTTGGAAGGCTAGTATCGATCCGATATCAATACCAACGTTGGTATCGATATTAGGATCGATCCGCCCACCCCTAGCGGCAAGCTACTGTTTGCCTCACCTCATGTGTTTTCAGTGTGGCTTAATGTCAGATTTAAACACTAAATAAGTGACAGACATGTGGAATATATTACATATTATATGGAAAGTGAGGACATATAATCAAAATGTATAAAATTATTTAATAAAGCATTACATTGGTAGCAGACACTGAGTGAGCAAAAGGGTCGGGCTCAAGCCAGTTTGCAAGGGATTGCGCAATCTGATGAGAGGCCTAGCTCGGGCTGCCTCACCTTCCTATGCTGTAATTGAACAGGGAAAACGCAAAACACAGCGATTTTGATCATAAAAATTATTGAAATCATTTGAATCCTAGAGAAATTGCATCTATGGCACAGATCAGTGCAAAAATATTGATTTTATCATTAGTATACATCTCATGATGGCAGGTGAGGCCCTGCCGCCCCTGACCGCCCTGGCTTACAGAATCTACCGCCTCGATGACAGGCTAATATATTTCAGTTCAGTAGAAAACTCTGTCCTCTTCGTAATATAAGGGTCATGCCCAACATATGTGGTTATTTTCTGTTTTTATATCCTTTGAAATATTGTAAAATTCACAAAAATACGGACTTTCCCCTATGTCTCCTATTCATTTTATTTTTACTTCCTGCGCTCCATCTGGATTTCACGCATAACCATACACAACATGATTGAAAACAAGCTATTAAACCTACTACTTATTGCTATATTACGTTTTGTTTCAAATGTAGACAGAAATTTGAATTCATAAATGGCGCATTTTTTTCCCCAGGGTGCTGCAGGACAAAATGGAAGACCTGGAGCTCCTGGCAACCAAGGAGATCCTGTGAGTTAAAATTCAAAATTCATTATCTTTTACATTTCACATTTACACCAGCATTATATGTGCAAGGAACCCTTTTCCATCTTTCTCAAACCTGTCCAGGGTGTTGCGTTTGCTAAACGAGGATGATTAAAGATTAAAAAAGTAAAAGTTTAGTATATTTTCCGCTTGCAGTCCCAGTGTGACATTCATGCCCTCGCTGTTTTGGAGCTTAAACCACCTTGAAATTGCTCTTGCTGTTAACTATTCATCATCATCAAACTTGACTCTCCTGGTGACTTGGGGTAATGGAGCATGCTGGTTATGATACAAAACATCACAACGTACCTGCGCAAGCCGTAATGCAGCCGCCCTCGCTAACAGGATGAGTTATTGCAGTCTTGTTCTGATATCAGCAGAGAGTAGAGGACAGACATGAAGCTCTCCATGGAGGTCTGCAGGGGTCACTACATACATTCTTCATGGCTTTTCTCCCATTTGTTTTAGGGTTTGCCTGGTATGCCTGGAGCCAAAGGTGAAGTGGGGGTTAAGGTGAGATTGTGTAGTTATTTTATGAATGCATGCATGCTTTTGCAATAAAAAGAATTGGCGTAGAAACAATTTTCACAGAATAAATACTAGTAAAGTTCACAATAGAGTGCATTAGAGCTAGCGCTGTGAAACATGGACAAAATAATCATATCGTGAATTTATTTGCGATTTTGGAAACAAACAAGCTACATACATGCATTCTAAATGTATTCAGTGCACAAGAAGCACATAACAAAACATTACACAACGAGATAACATAGTGTTAAGTTTAATAAATAAAACTGTAGTAAAATTGTCTTTAAAACAGACAACATAAAATAAATTAAGATGAACTAACCTCAACTCTAGTTAAACAGATACTGTACACAGTAGTACTTCCTGCTTGATAAACCTGTAATCAATTGTCTTAAAAACAGAGGTCACACTTTATTTTAATGGTTCGTTTGTTGAATTTAAGTTAAATTGCAACTAATTCTCATTAGACTATAAGTAGACTGTAAGGTTGGGGTTTGTGTAAGTTGACATGTACTTGCAAAGTTAAATGTCTGTTAAATGTCAGTATCAACAGAAATTAAGTAGACAGTCTACTAAGGCCCCGTTTACACTAGTGCGTTTTCGTTTTAAAAGGCATAAGTTTTGCTACGGTTACGCCATCCGTCCACACTACGCCGGAGTTTTTAAGCCGCGAAAACGGAGCATTTTGGAAATGCTGGAGAGGCCGTTTTCATTCTAAAACGCTGCTGCTCCGTCTCAGTGTGGATGGAGGAAAACGGACACCTTTGAAAACGGAGGCGTGGCTGCTGAGATCCGCTACGTGATTGGGGCTTTTGGTCATTGCGTATCCTTCCCTTATTCGTCAAGCGCACATGGCTATAACGTCACCAGCAGACGGCAGACCAGCCTTCACTGTAAACACTGTATTTTCGATAGCCATGGATGTTTTATATTCATTTGTTACTTTAAGTAACAACTCGACCTCGTCGTCTGTCCTCAAAAAGACCTCTCTTGCTTTCTTTGCCATCGCGTTCATTGTTCAACCAGCGTTTGTTGACTAATAATAACCAAATGCCGAGCGAGACACATGCTTCCTGTTTATACTTTAACGCGCATGCCCAGAGTGCGCGAATGGTCACGTGATATACATTTCACGGGGGTGTGGAGTGTGGAGGGACATCTGTTGAGAGACGCTTGGGTGAAACGCTAGTGTGGACGCGGATCGTTTTCATGCTAAAACGCTGTTTTAAAACTAAAACGCACTAGTGTAAACGGGGCCTAATACTCAAATGGACCATCATAATAAAGTGTTACCAAAACAGACAACATGAAAAAATAAAAATTTACGAACCTCAATTCCAGTCATAACAATAAATAAAAACTAACGTAAATCAAAACCACCTATTCGGTTCTCCCGCTCAACTTTGTCGTGCGCAGACTGAGCTCTGATTGGTTAACATCTTTCTCCCGCTCAACTTAGCTGTAATTGTCCAGTGTGCTGCGTCAGCTCTGATTGGTTAACATATTAAAATCATGCGCACAAGACATGAACATAAATCAAAATAAATTAAAAGATAAAATTGCCACCTTACGCGATTAAGAAATTGCCTGTGCTTAAATCTTGATTTTTTTGCGATTGCGATTAATTGCACAGCTCTAATTAGAGCTTTAGAGCCAGTTTCAGAAGTATTTTTTTCATTTATTTTTCCTAACTCCATTTGAAAGGTCCCTTTGTTAACCTTAGTTGTGCACCCAACCCTCACAGTTTCATGTAATGTAATGTGTGTTTATATAGCGCATTTATCACTACCCAAAGCGCTTCACAATCATGATTGGGGGGAGGGTCTTTCCACACCCCCACCAGTGTGCAGCATCCACTTGGATGATGCGACGGCAGCCACAGGACAACGGCACCTGTGAGCTCACCACACACCAGCTATTAGTGGAGTGGAAATCCAACCATTGCCTACCGTGAAACAAATGATTCATTAGATTTACTATATGTCTTAAGGTAAGCGGTTGCAAACTATTTAAATGAGCTGAATTTAAACAAACAAGTTGAACATTACTAAACTTAATTTGTCTGTAACCACGTGCCTTAAAAAATGTAGTAAATCCAATGAAGTGATTTCTTGTCAGAAAATAAAAAAGTCAGAAATGTTGGTGTTCAGAATGTCTACTCATATTTAGGCATGGGCTGGTTTAAGACCCTCACGGTATGATAACCTTGGCTAAAAATCTCAGTTTCATTGTATGACGGTATTGTGTTTACTGCTCTAAAATATATTCTTTTTAAATTTCTGGGTAAAAAACAAAAACTTTTCCCCCTTTGAACACAATATATTTTATTATGAGAAACATTTTAAATATTTCGGGACAGTAAACAGGTCAATCTAAAAAATTCAAGTGAATCATTGACTTCTGCTGTCTTAATTAGTTTAAATAACACAGATTTCTTTACAATTTACAAAAGGATATCATTGGATATCTTTTCTGCTGGAGATACTATTGTCCTAATAAAACTACAAAGTACATAAAAAAATCTTACACACACCCTAGGAACGGTGTAACTTTTCTAAACCGTGGTATACCTTGAAAACGGTTATCGTCCTATGCTGTATATTATGCACCTCCACCATTATCTATGTTGTTTTTAGGGTGAGACCGGACCCCGGGGTTTGATGGGAATGCAGGGATCCCCAGGACCACAAGTATGTTGGCTCATTCAGTAACAGTTCGCATGGAAACTAAAATGGTTTCTGGATTCTCCTGATGTTTGTCTTTCTTTCAGGGAGAGCCTGGTCCTCCAGGTGAAGCTGGCATGGAGGGAGTCCCGGGGGCAAAGGTCAGCTGTGTTCACCACTGACAAACAATTTCATCAATACCGAATCAAACTCTTACACTTTTGACCTGTGTCTGATAGGGTGACAGAGGTGAACGAGGACCAGTCGGCCCTGCTGGGGTTATTGGCTTGCCTGTAAGTTTCTTAAATATTTTCATCATTCATTTTCTTTTCAGCTTAGTCCCTTTATTAATCTGTGGTAGCCACAGCGGAATGAACCGCCAACTTATCCAGCATATGTTTTACGCTGCGAATGCCATTCTAGCTGCAACATATCACTGGGAAACATCCATACACACTCATTCACACTCATACACTACAGACAATGTAGCTTACTCAATTGACCTATACCACAGTCCAGTACTGAGAAACACCCATACACTCATTCACACACACACTCATACACTACGGCCAATTTCACTTCACTGGACTGTAGGGGAAAACAGAGCACCTGGAGGAAACCCACACGAACATAATATAACACAATTGATTAAATAAATTAATGTTAACAATAGTTGAAGCCACATTCATTCCAGTATATCATCCATATAACACTTTTTTAAAATGATCAGTGGTGAAAAGAGTACTGAAAAATCATACTCATGTAAAAGTATCATTACTTGCCTAAAAATGTTGTGCAAGTAGAGTAAAAGCATATCTGTAGTAAATATTACTCAAAGTATGAGTAAAAAGTAGACATTTTAAAAGTACTCTAGAGTAGTGAGTATTACACTGTAGAAAAGATTACAGAATGTTACGTTTACACATCCCTGCACAAACAACGAAAAAATGTAGTGTATTTAGGAATCTTCCTATTTTCGTTCGTTCCTTCCAACCTTCCTTGAATTATTTGTTTGTTCTCTCCTTCCTTCAATTATTTATTTGTTCTCCTTCAATTATTTGTTTGTTCTCTCCTTCCTTCATTTATTTGTTTGTTCCCTCTTTCCTTCGTTCACTCGTTCATATTTTTGTTCCTTCCTACATTAGGTCCTTTTGTTCATTAATTCGTTTGTTCCTTCATTCCTTAGTTTGTTCAGTCCTTTCTTGAATTCTTCCTTTATTCGTTT
>CAIGQQ010000001.1:7071037-7084138 GCA_903798035.1 Danio albolineatus | reverse complement strand
ACTCATTCGCATGTTCCTTCTTTCCTTCCTTAGTTTGTTCAGTCCTTTCTTGAATCCTTCCTTCATTTATTTTGTTCTTCGATGCTTCCTTCCATTCTTGATTCGTTCCATTTATTGATTGTTTAAGGCTGTTTGGTCATTTCAGTCATCATACTGTCGACATCCATAATTTTCAGTGACATGCAGTCTGTAAAAAGTCTCTGGATCATTGCGTGTAAAGATTTTGGACATCTTCTTGGACATTTTTAATGTTTCCAAAAGGTTTGCTGCATTTCTAAAGTGCCCATGTCTTGAGGTTGTTCAGTATGATGTAATTTACTTTCTATGTGTAATTTAATTGGACAGGAATCACAGGACTGATTTGTCTACTTTAGACAATGACTATAGACAAGAAAGAAATAAAGTAGTGACTACTGGTTAAAGGAAAGTAGTGGAGTAAAAGTACCGATACTGCACTAAACATGTACACAAGGCAAAGTACACATTTTAAAAACTACTCAGTACAATTCCTGAAAAAAACTACTCAACTGCAGTAGTTTGAGTATTTGTAATTAGTTACTTTACACCACTGAAAATGATAATATAGAACGCTCCTCTAATGTTCGATTACCAAAATTTACAAATAAAAATAGGTGTTTTAAATGTTTTAAGAATGTAAAAAGTAACATTATCATAATGATGTCTTCAAAATGAATATATATATATAAGGTTATTTTCATGTTCACATGACCAATAATAACATTTGTTTTTTGTTTCATCCATTCATGTTTAACATTTCCATATGATAATATAATAAAAATGGAATGCTCATTTCATGTTCATATATTAATTGTGGGTGTCATAAACACTGAATGATTAATCAGATTTAAAATTCATATATGTTTTAAATAGTACACATTACAGTGCAGTGTTCCTTTAAAGTTAGTGTATACAATCATTAACGAATAGTTTTTTTAATGAATAAAAAACAAAACAAATGACCTGTGTGTAGCATGTTTATCACAGACAATATTGAAAGATAATTACAATCTGCTTTTATATACAGGAAGCCTATATGTGTCCATATATAACCTGTCAAAATCAATCCTTCACTTATTTTGTATGTTTTATTTTCAGGGCGGTAAGGGAGAAAGGGGACCCATGGGGGTCCCAGGAGCTCAGGGTCTAACTGGAACTAAGGGTGATAAGGTTTGTAACATTATAAACAATCTAATAATTACTAAAATGAACCTTTTAAAGGCATAGCTCACCAAAAAATGAATATTTACTCACTATTTACTCTCCCTCAAGTGGTCCTAAACCTTTATGAGTTTCTTCTCACGAAAGAGAATATTTAATAAAAGCTGAAATCATTGACTTCTAGAGTAGGAAAAACAAATACTATGTAAGTCAATGGTGACAGGTTTTCAGCATTCTTCAAAATGTCTATATTTTTGTGGTTCTAACAGGAACTAATAGTGATAAGGTTTATATCGTTATAAACCATTGGACATGAACAAAAACGAACTGTTTAAAGATATAGTTCACCCAAAAAATACAATTTACTCACTATTTACTCTGCCTCAAGTGGTTCTAAACCTTTATGAATTTCTTTCTTCTGTTGAACACAAAAGAGAATATTTTAATGAAAGCTGAAATCCTGTGATCCTTGACTTCCAGAGTAGGAAAAACAAATACTATAGAAGTCAATGGTGACAGGTTTTCAGCATTTTTCAAAATATCTTATTTTGTTTTCAACAACAACATCAACAAAAAGAAACTCATAAAGATTTGAAACAACAAAAGAGTGAGTAAATGATGGAAGAATTGTCCTTTTTGTGAGTCTAACTGGACCTAAGGGAAATTACATTACAGCAATGCAATTACATTAAAGCATTACAAACCATTGAAAATGAACAAAAATGAACTTTTGAAAGAGGTAGTTCACCCAAAAATGACAATTTACTCACTATTTACTCTTCCTAAAGTGGTTCTAAACCTTAATTAACACAAAAGAAGATATTTTGAAAATGAAAACCTGTTACTTCTATAGTAGATAGGAAAAACAAATACTATAGACGGCAATGGTGACAGGTTTTCAACATTTTTCGAAATATCTTCTTTTGCGTATAACAAAGAAGAAAGTTACATATGTTTGAAACAACAACTGAGACCGATTAAATGATGACAGAATTGTCAGTTTTGTGTGAACTATCCCTTTAATCCAGCACAGTTTGATCACACGAGGGCAGTCTTCACTCACAATTAATAACTATTTTCCAGCAGAGGACACCTACTGTATGCTTTTACACAATTCACGTCCACGTTTCCAAATAATACCCCTCAATTCAACATGAAATATCCTCTTATAGACACTTTAATGTTTGTTGTCCTTTAATCTACCATATCCTTGCCGTTTAAAACACCGAATGTCGGCGGTAAAAGCCGGTTGATTTAGTGCGCTCAGAGAGTTTTACGTGAAAATAAGATATTACCGACAATAAATTCCCCGCGCCTCAGCTATTAGGCCTGACACTGAGAGATATCTGATGTACACTTGCATTTCCTTACAGGGATTCCAAGGCAAAGTGGGATCAAAAGGAGACGTTGTGAGTACACCGTCCGATAAATACACACACTTATTTATGGAGTGAAATAGAAACCATACATCACCGTCCACATCATAAAAGATAACAGCTTAAGGTGACATTGATGGATCTCACCTGCTCCTTTCACAGGGTGATCCCGGTGTGGAGGGATTGGCTGGGGAGAAAGGAGAGAAGGTAAATAACGCAGTCGTCCGATGCTTTTATTTAATATATTGGTTGTAGGAGACGTCTGTTCATCTTCAAATTGCGTCTCTCCGTCTAACAGGGACAGTCTGGGGAGCCTGGGCCTAAGGGGCAGGTAAGGACAGCGTGAAGAGCACAGATAATGCAAAGTGAAATGCATTTTACTTATAATATACACTCTAAAAAAAAAGGTGCTAAATAGCACCAAAACTGGTTCTTTGGTCGTAACGAGGGGGGAACCTTTTTTGGTGCTATACAGCACCTTAAAAAAATAGGTGCTATATAGTTCTTTTGTCAAATGGTGCTATATAGCACCTATATTTTAAGGTGCTCATAATGTTACTTTACCCTTTCCGCAAATAAAACCGGCATAAGAGTTATGAGAATTAGCTATAAGAACAAGTGCTTACCAGTAGTATTGGTGCTATATAGCACTTTAACCCCCCAAAGAACCACTGAAAAACCTTTATGGTGCTTTAAATGTTCTTTACACAGTAAAAGTGCTATATAGCACCCTGACCACCTTAAAGAACCACTGAAGAACCTTTATGGTGCTTTAAGGGTTCTTTACACAGTAAAAGTGCTAAATAGCACCTCAAATATCGCAAAGAACTTCTGAAGAACCACTGAAGAACCTTTTTTTTTTAGAGTGTAGGACATGCCGAACCGTCTTAAAGGTAAATTGAGTTTTTATTAAAGTAGTTTATGCCGGCCTAGTTTTATGAGCAGATTTTAAATAAATAAATAAATAAATAATAATAAAAAATAAATAAGTAAGTAAGTAAGTAAAAATATTTTGATGTGTTCATTTTTTGTCCATTTGGAGACATAAACTCACTGGCCACTTTATTAGGTACTATTTGGTACCACCTGCTTGTTAATGCAAATTTCTAAGACCAGCAACTCAATGCATTTAGGCATGTAAACATGGTCAAGACGATCAGCTGCAGTTCAAACCGAGCATCAGAATGGGGAAGAAAGGTGATTTAAGTGACTTTGAATGTGGCATGGTTGTTGGTGCCAGACGGGCTGGTCTGAGTAGTTTAGAAACTAATGATCTACTGAGATTTTCACGCACAACAACCAGGGTTTGCAGAGAATAGTCTGAAAAAGAGAAGATATTATGTGAGCAGCAGTTCTGTGGGCGCAAATGCCTTGTTGATGCCAGAGAATGGCCAAACTGGTTCAAGCTGATAGAATGGCCACAGTAACCTAAATAACCACTCATTATCACCGAGGTATGCAGACGAGCATCTCTAAACACACAGCGCGTCGAACCTTGAGGCGGATGGGCTACAGCAGCAGAAGACCACAGCGGGTGCTACTCCTGTCAGCTAAGAACAGGAAACTGAGGCTACATGTTGCCTGATCTGATGAGATTTCTGCTGCGACATTCAGATGGTTGGGTCAGAATTTGGCATCAACAACATGAAAGCATGGATCCATCCTGCCTTGTATCAGTGGTTCAGGCTGGTGTTGGTGTTGTAATGGTGTGGGGGATTTTTCTTGGCACACTTTGAGCCCATTAGTACCAATTGAGCATCTTCCAGTAGGATAACACTCCATGTCATAAAGCTTGAATCATTTCAGACTGGTTTCTTGAACATGTCAATGAGTTCACTGTACTCAAATGGCCTCCACAGTCACCAGATCTCAATCCAACAGAGCACCTTTGAGATGTGGTGGAACGGGAGATTCGCATTATGGATGTGCAGCCGACAAATCTGCAGCAACTGCGTGATGCTATCATGTCATTATGGATCAAAATCTCAGGAATATCTCCAGTACCTCGTTGAATCTATGACACTAAGGATTGAGGCAGTTCTGAAGGCCAAAGGTGGTCCAACCTGGTACTACTAAGGTGCACCTTATTAAGTGACCAGTAAGTGTAGTATAGGGGCATATTTGTGTCATTGTGTGCTATTATCTAAAACTGACACATATATCTGTTAAAAACAATAAATAAATAAGAGTTTTTTTCTGGAATCTTTTAAATGTATTATTTTATATTTCATGTTTTAATTCTAGATATAATTTATCTACAAAAAACACTGAAACAAAAGTAAATGCTAAATAGTTATGTTTAAAAAATAATGAAAAATGTCAAAAAAGATCAAACAAATTAAAGGAAAACTCAGAATATGAAAAGAAAAGCTAAATAAAACTTTATAATACTATATATAATCATCATAATAAAACAATAGTCTTGAAAACAAGCTTATTATTAATACGGTATTGCTTCAAATGATCGTCCTTCATCTTAAAACTTTAGCATAAATCATTTTGTGCTATTAGCTTATGATCTTCTCTTGATGCACTGTAATATGTGATAATAAAAACATTATCATTACTATACCATTTTTATGAAAATCACTCAATTATTTTTACTGTTTTGCTTGGTGCCCCTAGTAAATTTCCACACTTCACCTTTTAAATGACTAACTTGATTTCAGAATCATCAATAGTGAACAGAACACCCTACTGTATATATTTCTCTAATAACCGCCCTCTCTATCAACAGCAAGGTGTGACAGGGGATCAAGGGTCCAATGGGCCTACTGGAGATCCCGGTAAACCAGGAGACCAGGGTCCTGCAGGCTTACCTGGCCCACGTGGCCTTGGTGGGGAAAGAGGAATTCCAGGGATGCCAGGAATACAAGGACCAGCTGTGAGTGTTCGGCAAAACATTTCCATCATAGGATTTCCAGTCCCAGGATTTATTACCCAACAAACAATTCTATTTCCTGACGCTAAACATTTTATACATCTGATACTAAAGTGTTGCACCAGCCAGACAGGTTGCAGAAGCATGCAGTGTTCAGCACAATAAGAAAACACTTGCCGAAAATAATGAGAACTCTTAGTGTTGAGAAAGACACTTTAACTCCAAAGGATAGTTCACCCAAACATTGTTCCAAGAGTTTAGCTTGTTATGCTGTTGAACATTTGAGGTCGTGATTCGCTTTCATTAAAGTCGCCATAAAACGGAAGTTAATATTGTGCTTTATTTCCCATTATGTGATGTACATCCATTGGAAACAGTCGGAAAAAAATGAAGGTTGGTGGATGATTTCGTCCTTTCGAAGGACGTTTGCTAACAAAATGAAGGAAGATAGATGAATGGTCAATGGAAAAACAAACAAATAATCCTGAACACTATCAATATCTGCGCAAAGATTTACTAAATATAACATTTCAGTCTTCTGACCTTCATTAGACATATTCCACACAAGAAGGAAACCCAAACAGGCTTTGAATGATGGATGAACTGTCATTTTTAGGGGTGGAGTACCGTCCCTGTAAATGTGAATTCAACAATTTTACCATTTACTTTTTCAGGGTCGTGATGCCTCAGATCAACACATCATTGACGTGGTTCTGAAGATGCTTCAAGGTGAATAACAATCATTGTTCTTCCCGTAAATGGCTGCAATTCATATCAATCGGTCAATTCAGGCAATCGGTCTGTCAAAACAGGGCCAGCTGTAATCTATCGAGCTAAATCTACACAGTACTCTTCATCCATTGAAATATATTAACGTGCAACTCATGACTCCTCAGGGACAGCTTTCCTGCCAAATGATGCAGACTGTGTAGTCTGCAGCTATTTATCTGCTGCTCAGAATTGACTTCTGCACAGTCCTGTTTTCTCTGGGATTGTCAGTCTCTGCTCTCTGGCCTTCTATTTTGCAAGAGAGAGATGACCTCAACTGGTCGGTGATAACCTCCATTGGCTCCCACCATTTCACAATGTAATCCCTCAGCCTTTTGGTCAACGATTGCAAACATACCTTCGATTCTAAAACCCACACGCTCACCTCAAGTCAGAGGAAGGATTTCGTTCTCACTTCCCATAGGGAGGCAGATTAGATGCTGAGATTTGGTCACTGTGACACCATGAGAACTGATCAACTGATCAATCCCCATTTTTAGATGGCACTAAATGCATCCAACAATTGCATGTTGTATAGTAGGTACTACTGTATGTATGGCTTTAGATTAATTTGCGGGCTCCGTACGCTAATAAGGATGGTGAAGACCTAAGTTGCCAATATGATTTATGAGATCAAGGGAATGAGGCTTACTCACCCAGCTCCTGTTAGTTGACCTCCGTTACACTTCCCTCCATGAATCTCGCTCCTATCCAGGTCACGGTACAAATGTTATGCTTCAAGTTTTACTCACACCATTACACGTAGGATTGTACTGGCCTCTCCAACATAGAAACGAGTTTCAATAACAAGATTGCTAAACACAACAAACAGCATCTGCCTTCTGAAGCCAATAGAGTAAGGTTTACTTGCACAAATGAAAGTCCCTGGTCTCTGCTACACCCCCTCCAAACCATCCCAGTCACGACACCAATGTACCTTCCCCTGTTTTGCTCTCAACGTTCCAAGCAGGCATTCACCGGAATTCATAAATTCTGCCCTTTGGCCTCATGGGGTCATAAAGTGTCCAGAATCTCTACAGAAGCAGCAAGCAATATAACCTTTTAGCAATTTTAAAGAAACTAATTTTCATTTTCCTGTATTCCTCTAACAGAGAGGTTAGCAGCAGTAGCAGTGAGCGCTAAGAGAGCAGTTCTGGGTGGAGCAGGTGTGATGGGACCTCCAGGTCCTCCAGGACCACCAGGACCTCCTGGACCTCAAGGTCCTCATGGCCTGACAGGTGGCCGTGGCATTCCTGGCATCATCGGGGCCCCAGGCCAGATAGGCAACACTGGGCTAAAAGGTAAATGAAACCTTTTAAAACTTTGGACAACATAATAACCCCAAATTACATTCCCTTTTTTATAAATTTTCAGGGAAGAGGGGTGCTAAGGGAGAAAGGGGAGATCCTGGACGACCACATCCTGGACAACCAGGACCACCTGGACTGCCAGGTAAGTTCCAAGTCCAAAGTCCATCTGTGAGCACTTTAATGCAATATGGCTTTGTAGGCGCCACGGTGGCGTAGTGGGTAGCACGTTCGCCTCAGAGCAAGAATGTTGCTGGTTCGATCCCCGGCTGGGTCAGTTGGCATTTCTGTGTGGAGTTTGCATGTTCTCCCCGTGGTTGAGTGGGTTTCCTCCGGGTGCTCCGGTTTTCCCCACAATTACAAAGACGTGGTATAGGTGAATTGGGTAGACTATATTGTCCATAGTGTATGAGTGTGAATGAATGTGAATGGATGTTTCCCAGAAATGGGTTGCAGCTGGAAGGGCATCCGCTGTGTAAAACATATGCTGGATAAGTTGTCGATTATTAAAGGGACTGAGCCGAAAAGAAAATGAATGAATGCATATGGCTTTGTGCAATTGTCTAATCTAGTGGGATTTAAATGGGTGAAAGATTGAAGTGCATCGTTTACACACCTGTAGTTCATATTGGTGTTTCAGAGTCTTAAAATAGCTTATGCTACCCCTTCCAGTTCTACTTGCAATGCTTGCAATGAAAGTGGAATTTAAATGGCTGTATCCATCATGAGAGGCGGATGCACACTGTAATGCTAAGAAGACCATGCTATGGAGGTTTACTTATTTGTACTGTGTCTAGTAGCTCACGTACACCTCAAACCCCTAAACCTCCCTTCCATTGAAGCCAATGTCACACCTCTGGTTCTACCCCGGTACCTCTGGCATCTTGCTATTTTAATCCTCTTTTCTCTTTGCAAATACACTCTCAAAGAAAATCACCTCGCATCAGTTATTCCTGCCGAATGAGATCTATTCAGACAACTAGGTGGAACTACTGTACCTATTTTTGTATTTTAATGTCAATGTTTTATTCACCCTCAAGGCTATTTAGTTCATTCAACACTTCATCCTGCTTCTCACAGGTCCTCCGGGTCTTGATGGTGTGGCACGTGACGGTAGGCCAGGTGAGCGAGGACCTCAGGGGGCAGCAGGTGAGGCGGGCCGTCCAGGAAAGGCTGGTCCTCCCGGTCTTCCTGGATTCTGTGAAGCAGCTGCTTGTTTGGCAGCCTCTGCCTACACTTCTCCCAGACTACAAGAAGCGGGAACAGTGAAGGGCCCATCCACTTAAATCAAGCTCTCTACTGGGGCTTAAGAACATCTGGGAGAGAGAGAAAGTCAGAAAGAAATAAAGAGGGACAGAAGGCACACATGCCTTTTCTTCATTGGACAAATTGTGAGGGGGGAGGGAACAGCTGTCGACTGACATTTGTGTGTTAGGATTGAATATGTATGATTGACATCCATGGAAAGCAAGTTTTAAGTCGGCCATGTTAGCTGCTGCTGCTCTGTCCCACCTCACAGTACAGAGAGATGTGAGTATATTGCCAGTGACGTCACACCAATGGACCAGAAGAACTGCAAGAATGACAATCAAACAAAGGTGCTGTTTTTGTTAGTGTTTTATCTTCGTTCATGCAACTGATGATGCTAAGGTTTTTACATGCCAGGAAATTTCCCCATGAACCAATAAAGAAGTATGCAAAGCTACTTTATTAATAGATTAATTACTCGAGTCGATACCTCATGTGGACATTACTTCTCTGTTTGTACTGTGCCCGTCTCCACCATGAAGCAGTGCCTTTGATCTGTTCTCATTGAGATGCAGACGTTCTTCCATTAACTTTATCCTTGATTCCATGCTGTAAATCTTTGTAAATGTGTATTAATTTTGTATGGACAGGGTGGTTTTAGAATATAAAGCAGATCTATGCTAATGATTTTAATCAGCAGTACTCAAACAACACTCAGACATCTGGTGAATTGGTGAAACATGTATGCCACTTCCAAGTTACTTTGGCTTGTGTACTTAGAGACGACCTGATTATCTTCATTAACAAACTATTTATTGTTCTTTTTTTTTGTCTGTAAACTCAAGTTTATTGCCAGGTTGTTCAGGTTTACCCCAATCAATAAAAAGGAACGTTTTGTAAAACTCAATGTTCTTCTGCGTTCAAGAAGAATGTCTGTTTAAACTTCTGATAAACATGCTTCCTCTTTATCTTTTTTATCTGACAAGTTTTTTTTAATGTAATAAATATATACATTTTGATGTCAAGCAACACGCTTTATATGCACATGGATGCTATCTGTTCACCTTTTTTTGCTAAATAAGTGGGGATGATGGGGAGCTAAATAAGGCAAGGCATTTTTATTCTCAATCAAGAATGCAAAAGAAGACGATTAATTTTCAGTGATCAGATATCTTGCAATATTCCTAAGGACCATTAGCACTCCAAGCACCAATAGAATAATTACGTTAACATTTCATATACTAGAGCTGGGGTGCCCAAACTCGGTCCTGGAGGACTAGTGTCCTGCAGATTTAAGCTCTAACTTCTTTCTAGGTTTCTAGAAAGCCTAGTAAGTTCTTGATTAGCTAGCCCAAGTGTGTCTGATTGGGGTTGGAACTAAACTTTGCAGGACACCGGCCCTCCAGGACTGAATTTGGACATCCCTGTACTAGAGTTTTACTGTAGCATAGGTTCCTGGAGGGCCGCAACTCTGCACAGTTTTGCCCCAACCCTAATCTAACACAGCTGATCCAACTAATCGAGGTGTTCATGACTACTAGAGACTATTAAACAGGTGTCGGTTGGTGGTGGTTGGAACTAAACTATGGAGAGATGCAGCCCTCCAGGAATTGAATTGAGACCACTGTAGTATAGTAATGTTTCAAAGTCATGTTCAACAGTGACTTTAGAGTAAAACAACAAGCAAGAATAAAATAGTTTGGTCTGCATTTTGACATAGACTTTACATTTTCCAGTTTGACCTTGATTCTCATTTGGCATCGTTTCATTCCATTTGAGAATCTACAGTGTGTGCGCGTTCGTTTGGGTTGCCCCCACACAACAAGATTTCTAATTCCTAAATATTCATAAAGATGTTAGATATTTGAGGCTGTTGTTTCCTGGGTTAAAATGATCCTGAGGACCATTACAGAGTTAGTTCACTCTTAAATGAAAATTCTGTTATAAATGAATCTTTATTATTCCCTTGATTTATCTCCTGAACATTTCTATGTCACCTCTGAATTCCGTGTCAGATTAGGGTGCTCATTTACTACAAGCAATACAACACTTGTGTGTTGTGCTACTGACTCTACTGGCAAATATGTTGTACTGCCTGTATAAACATGCACCTTGAATTGTTGCAAAAGAGAAGACAAAGGTCAAGTCTTTTTTTTCTTCTGAATCCAGTTTTAACACATTTTTTTTTTTACCATACACAAGACATGTTTGCCAATGTTTTTGGTTCCTTTTCTGAACTCTGCATGTCTTAGAACTCGTGCTGTATACGGAGGATGAGACAGCCTAAAATATATTAATATGTGTTCCAAAAATGAACGAAGGATTGGAACAACATTAGGGTAATTAGTAATCAAATATTCATTTTAGGTGAACTAATCCATTGAGATAATTGGGGATTTTACCTAGGATTGCCAAGGGTGAATTGGGCCCAAAGATGTCCTAATTATCTTGTAGTATGTGTGGGGGATTTAAACTTCACTCTTCTGGTCTTTAAAAGAACAGGAACACCAATATCTAACTACAAGAGACTGTGGTCTTTACCAACCTAGTTAGTGTGGCCAGCTCCCATACCAGTTCAAATCCCGCTCGGAGTAGGAGCTGTTGTAAAAGCAGAGTAGTTACAACTGCAGAAATAAGTCCCTCCATTATAATTAAAGTTTTTGGCATGTCCAATATGGAAAGTCAGATTTTGAAATTGTCTCAATTCAAATTTCCAACTCAGAAACTCAAACTTATGATAGCTTCAATAGCATCCCAGCAGGCACAGGACGTCAACATGATGCAAGAACATGACATTGTACCCCAAAGTCGTGGGATGTTGCATTTTGATTGGAAATGAAAATTGGGTTGACGTCAGAACCCAACATCAGTCCGACCCCAATGTCCAACGTTGCACAAACATTGCATTTTAGTTACATCCCAACGCAATCTAAAAACATCTGCATATCAATGTCTAATGATGTTACAGCTTGACGCTATGTGGACGTTACCAAAATAATGTCCATCAGACATTGGATTTTGGTTGGCAGTATTTGACGTCACTATGGGTGATGGCGCAGTGGGTATCACTGTCGCCTCAAGAAGGTCACTGGTTTTAGCTCCGGCTGGATCAGTTGGCCTTTCTGTGTGGAGTTTGCATGTTCTCCCCGTGTTGGTGTGGGTTTCCTCCGGGTGCTCCGGTTTCCCCCACAGTCCAAACACATGCTCTGTAGGCAGCGCTTAATTTGTGCCGGAACACGCCGGATCCGGCACCTCTGATATATGATGCGGCACCTCATTTTACCGATCCCCCTCCCCCGTCCGCTGTTCACTTTCACTTTCTTCCGCAACTCCCCAAGCCTCTTCACTTTCGTTCGCGACACCCCACCACCCCACACTCACCACTTTCTTGTGCGACATCTCTCTGTCCTCAGGTAACATGCTGGGTCCGTTACCCTGATCTGTTCCGGAACCTCGCAATTGTCCGTAGTGTATGTGTGTATGTCCTGGTCCTCCAGGTCAAGAGTTGAGCGTTAGGCTAACCAAAAACACCAACATGGTGCAGCTAAATATCAACTTCCATATAAACAGCCCTTGGAGTAAGTAATTTGACATCAATATGACGTTGGTTTAGATGTTGGATCGACGTTGGATTTTGGTCATTTCCAACACAACCTAAAATCAACAAAACATCAACATCATTTCACATTGTTATTGGACGTCAAACTAACATTGTCCTGGGACACTGGTGACTTAAATGTAATCAATATTAACATCTTATGATGTTGTGCGTCTGCTGGGATGTGAACGCAGCGTTGTTTCAATTCTCAAATTCTCACTATCATTACACTTAAATTATAAAAGTCTTATCAGGAAAAACTTCAGATAATTAATGTTAACTGTACAAACATTTCAAGTATTTTAGATCTTTCATCCTTTATGAATGCAAAACTTTCACTAAGATTACAAACTGAGGATGGATATATGGAGACTGTATGGTTTGGAGTTGACAGACCTGCGAGTAAACAAGCCAGTAGAACTTTGCATTCAAATCCTTTATTGCTTCTCTTAAGTTTCTTCAAACGAAATTTGCACACAAACGACTTTACGTACAAATATCGCTGTGGTGAGATGCATGACGATGGGGGGAGATTCTTTTAAGATTGAAATATTAAATGGCCAATCTGGAATCGGCATGCTCGTAACGTTCATGAAAGCTGCATAATTTGACAATTGTAAATGGCTCTGCGCAAAACTTTTCAGCTATCCTCCCAATACAGATTGAGATTCATTCTCTCTGTCCTCACCCACACGCTCACACACACACACACACACACACACACACACACACACACACACACAC
>CAIGQQ010000001.1:7060347-7070637 GCA_903798035.1 Danio albolineatus | reverse complement strand
TATATATATATATATATATATATATATATATAGTATATATACAGTTGAAGTCAGAATTATTAGCCCTCCTGAATTATTAGCCCCCCTGTGTATTTTTTTCCCCAATTTCTGTTTAACAGAGAGCAGATTTTTTCAACACATTTTTAAACATAATAGTTTTAATAACTCATTTTTAATCACTGATTTATTTTATCTTTGACATGATGACAGTAAATAATATTTTACTAGATATTTTTCAAGACACTTCTATACAGCTTAAAGGGACATTTAAAGGCTTAACTAGGTTAACTAGGCAGGTTAGGGTAATCAGACAAGTTATTGTATAACGATGGTTTGTTCTGTAGCCTATTCAAAATAAAACTAGCTTAAAGGGGATAATAATTTTGACCTTAAAATGGTTTTTTAAAAATTCAGTAATGTTTTTATATTACAGTGCAAATTTATTAATAATATTATATTCATTTACAAATATAAACCATTGAACAGTGAAGCCATCATTTTTTTTATTTTGCTGAAATAATAGTCATAATAATAATAATAATAATAATAAAGATAATAATTTTTTACAAAAAAATTAATAAATTGCAAAAAACAATTGAGGGTCAAATTACTGTTCTAAATTATATGCCTGTTTTAATTATTCATTCAAAAATATAAAACTATTAAATCACAATATTAGTAAAATACAATATTAGCAACTTCACTATTGAATAAAAATATGAATAAAACTAAGAAGTTATTTTATGATAATATATGTTTATAAGTTTGTGAATATGCTGAGAAACCCATGCTGAAATAAAGAGTTTCACTGGAACATTGGTGAATATTGTACCGAGCTTCATTTTAAAACATTCATTGCATGTATAATTTTTTTTATTTAAATCACAGATTTGCTAATTAAATGTTGGTTTATTAATTACTTTCCACAAATGGTAAACCCTAGTGTGTAGCATCTCAAAAAAAAAAAAAACTAAAACAAAACTCACATCATTGCCTGGTATTCCTGGTGATCCAGGGGCACCAGCTTGTCCAGGTGAACCAGGGCTTCCCCTCTCACCACGGGGCCCGGCTGGCCCTATGATCCCTTCTGGTCCTTTGGAGCTAAAACCTAAACCTCCTCCTGGTGGTCCGGGACGTCCACGCTCTCCCGGGGGCCCCCTCTGCCCTGCAGCCCCTGCTTCACCCTGAACAAAGTAAGCCACAGCTGTGATTTACCAAGTTAAGGTCATGCATGCATGCTGCACTATCCCATGATGCCCCGCGAGTGAAGCGACGCAACTGACGCAGGTAGGTCACATGACCATGACAAAATGGCGGATGCAGTACGCCCGAATTTCATTCATACTTCTCACATTCATACTGTATAGAACGTACTTTTCTAACGGCCGAGCAGTACGTTTAAATTCAAATGCAGTAACTACTAAGTAGTAGGCGGTTTAGGACGCAGACATTAACTACATCATTAAAACGCTTTCATATTTTTTGTACAACTTAAACATTTGCCTGAAACCCCCTACTATCTGTATTATTGTACTTCCAGTTTCAGTTCAACTTTAACATTGATTATAAAGAAAGGGCAAAAAATCTTTAAAGATTGATATAAAAATTGTTCCAGTGATGTCACTTCCTTTGGCGGGAAATCCTGGAAGGCACTGAGGCATTTATTCTCCTCTCATTAATTTGTACATAATGTTTAGGATGCACCAATAGTAAAAGCATAATTTGCTGCAGTAGGAGAAGTCTTCCGCGTCTGCTGTGAACGCAGCATGACAGGTACAGTCTTCGAAGCGATCATGAATATTAATGAAGTTGTGCCGCGTACACAATAGAGCGCTCTGGTTGGTTCGAACCAAGTCTTCCTCATGAATTAATGCCGTACACTCAGAGACGTCAGAATGTTCTCACCGGGACAGACGTCCACTCCCCACGCTGGAACACACGCATGGATCTCATCAGCGTGACGCAGCTTAAAAAATTCGTTTCAAACCGGAAGAACGAATTTGCTCAAAAAAACAACCAGTTTTCACTTTTTAGTCAATTATATGTGTCCTAATAGTGTTTATAGCAGTTTGGGACACATATATGACTGTCAACAGCTCAAAACATGTGTTTTGGTGTTTCATGACCCTTTAATAAATGAATTGCGCAATCCTGACACGCAGTGAATGCGCGGTGGCGTTTGAAGGTGTCAGACAGGGAGCACAGACGCTCTTGATTCTGGAGGTCATTAATAACATAACACAACTGCTAAAACGGTAAGACTTTTTAATATGACCAAAACAACATTTCAGATGTTTTACAGTGTGCTCCGCCTGCTGGTTTGTCCATTCACACACATTTTTATCATCACATGATCTCTTATAACAAAATCACATGACCTTTTTTTAATGCGCATACTGGAATTTATGCGGTGAAAATGTTTCCATCGCAGTTTATTATCTTTTCTAACCGAACAAAAAGTTTTTCCTACTTAGTTATGCACATACATTTTTAATCCGCATTTTCAAAGCTTATGGGCATCATGGCGTTTCCATCAACTGTTTTTATGCGCATAATGCAAATGCGAATAAAAATAGCAGGATGGAAATGTAGCTAATCACCTACTGCACCTTTAAGCTAAAGCACAAAATGGTGGAATATGTCAACTCTGTCTCTGTTAGAGGTTTATATATTAATAATTCAGTGTATAATTCAGGGTTATTCTATTTTTATTCAACATTTTTAACTTCTTGTAGTGTAGTGATAATACTAAACATCTAAGTAGTTTAGAAAGCAACGTTCATCCCCAACACTGATGTTGTACATGAAGCAGTCTACTGTTTACACACTTGAGGGCTTCTGTTAATGGAATCAGGGAATTGAGGTAAAAGCACTGCTCTTTTCTCATTCACTCCTAACTTTCAAAAAACCTGACAGTGCTGTCCTGTCACCCTGACAGAAAGAGGCTCCTTCATGGCTTTATTATCGAATCTAATGGTGTCACTATGTAAGCTGAGAGTGGTGTTCAAACAGGTAACCGAGGCAGACAAGAGAAACAAATAAAAAAATAAAATTCGTTTAGATACACTCTTGCGTTTGCAGATGGAGGCACCTGACAACAGCTTGGAAGTAATAATAAAGCTGAAAAACTAACAGGATGTGTAGATGAGTGGGGAAACACGCTCTCCTGCCTAAATAAGATGTATCCAAATACGTGTGAAAAGATGACAGCGGAATGGTGCAAAGACATTGCAACAGAGATGTGAAAACAATGCACCTTACCTTTACTCCCTGTGGACCAGGCTCTCCTGGCAGGCCCGGGGCTCCCTGCGGTTACAAATAATTAGAGGAGTGAAACTGGGACAAGTAGAGAAGAGCTTTGCAGTAAAGATCATCGACTAGATGCACAAGAATATTAATATGTTAATTACAAATGTACGATTTGGTCATATTTTGAAATATATATATTTTTTGTTAAAATAAATAATTTTTTTAGTTCATTGTATTACATTTCGGCGCCACGGTGGCCTAGTGGGTAGCACGTTCACCTCACAGCAAGAAGGTCACTGGTTCGATTCCCCGGCTGGGCCAGTTGGCGTTTCTGTGTGGAGTTTGCATGTTCTCCCCGTGGTTGCGTGGGTTTCCTCCGGGTGCTCCGGTTTCCCCCACAGTCCAAAGACATGCGGTACAGGTGAATTGGGTAAGCTAAATTGTCCGTAGTGTACTGTATGTGTGTGAATGAGAATGTATGGATGTGTTTCCCAGAGATGGGTTGTGGCTGGAAGGGCATCCACTGCGTAAAACAAATGCTGGATAAGTTGGCGGTTCATTCCGCTGTGGCGACCCCGGATGAATAAAGGGAAAATGAACGAATGAATGAATGAATGTATTACATTTCTTCCAAAAAAAAGTGTATTTATGCCATGTGTATGTGTTGTACTTTGTTGTGCTTTTGCTGCTGCCTATTTAAATACCCTGGAGTATATATTTTTTTCAGATTTCAACAGATTAGTATGTGTTGAGCATCATGTTAAGACAACGTTAGCACCTGTCAGCTTTAATTGTGGGGGAAATGGATCATTTGGAGCTTTTGTCAGCTAATTTCATCTTCCGGGTTTAAAATAATTTTGGGGACGGGATCAAAATCGGTGACGTTGCGTGAATCTGCTAGTGGAGTGATGTTGTGTCGGTTTCTCATTATTATTCATAGCAGAGTTTTCTTATCCTACGAGAAGACCCTGCTGCTTCTTAATTAATTATGATTGCACATGCTTTCTGATGACAGATTCATATGGACAGACCACAGAACTGCCAAGCTGTGAGACAGCGCATGACACGCTTTAGTAAAGTTTATTTATAAACTAATTTCGAGAGGATCACGTGCAGATGATTGCTCGCAGCTGGTCCCGCATTATTCAATTTATGATTCACCAATCAGACGATTCCTAAGCCTCTATATATACCCTAAGTTCCATATCACAGCCATCTTCGTTTTGAAGAATCCCTCCTTCTCGAACCAGCGACCTTCTTGCTGTGAGGCAAACGTGCTACCCACTACACCACCATGGCACCGCAAATGGAATCATAATCCCAAATCGTTTTTAATCTGAAGGGTTTTAAGCGTGCAAACATGATGTGGTGATTAATCATGACAACGGCGGCTGGGGATAGGCGATGTGTCTGAAAGGTAACAAAGTCCGCCATTCTTTAATCCTCGTACAGCTCTCCCGACAAAAAAATGCTTGCTGCACACAAATAGGTTGGCTGTATCGATGGCCCGGACATCATTTCGGGAAAAGCCGTGCAACAAACTCCATGGATCATGGAAACAAACACATACAAAACTTCATGAATGGCTAAATATAATTCAAGAGTTCACACTTAACTGATCATTGATTATAAAGCTTGTTTGGAATGCTGTCCTGGGAGAGAGCCCTGAGCTCATAAGATCCTCGAGCCCAAGGCTCCCTCCCATTTGCAAAGCGAGAGGAGAGTTTGAGCTCAGGTAGATCTCGAGAACTCCCCTGCGGGTAGCTAATGAACAGATAGTGCTTGCTATGAAAGGATAACTACTTACTAGGAGCATGTCTATGGAGCCGATTTGGATTAGTCTATTAACTTAAGTTGCATGTTTTTGGATGGTGAGAGGAAACTGGGGAACCCGGGGGAAACCCACGTGAGCATGGGGAGAACGTGTAGCCTCCACACAGAAACGTCAACTGGCTTGGTAAGGACTAGAAGGGGGGATTTGCATGTTCTCCCCGTAGTCGCGTGGGTTTCCTCTGGGTGCTCCAGTTTCCCCCACAAGTCCAAAGACTTGTGGTATAGGTGCCTTGGGTAGTCTAAATTGTCCGTAGTGTATGTTTGTGATTGAGTGTGTATGGATGTTTCCCAGAGATGGGTTGCAGCTGGAAAGGCATCCGCTGCATAAAACGTATGCTGGATAAGTTGACGGTTCATTCCGCTGTGGCGACCCCAGATTAATAAAGGGACTAAGCCGACAAGAAAATGAATGAATGAATGAATGAATGAATGCATTTGCGTGTTTAATAACAATCGGATGCTCTTTGGTTTATACATTGTTATGTTGGAGTAACTGCAGAGCTTGTAGATTAAAGATAATAATATTGTAAAGTATGTTCAGGAACTTGCACAAACTCACATTTTGGTTCATAAAACCTTAATGTTTCATCAGGAGCCACAGGTTTTACAGCAATTTTATGCTGCCTGTTTTTGTTTTTTGTTTTTTTTGAGTTTCAAAGTTGTAGTAACTGTTGCCTTGCACTTTATGAATAACCACGGACCATGATTTCAAGTTAAAATTTTCTTTAGTGTTCAAATGAATAAAAACAATCACCCCCATCTTGGGTAGCCTGAGATTAAGTACATTAAAAAGTAAAAAACTTGATTAAGTAACAGCAAATCTATATTTCTCTGTGAACTCTTCATTTAATCCAGTTTGTAAAATTCTGAGCAACTTGGCTGGCATTTAACTGTGTCAATCTGAAGTCTGTCTTATCTACTGTAATTTATCATTAACTCACATCTGTGCATGTGAGAATAAAAGTAATTCTGGTTTCTGTGAGACACAGTCAGTAGTGAAAAGACTAACACTCAGAGAAGTACATTCTTGGACCAAGGTGGAGACTTTTTTCATAAATTGTGTTAAATTTTTGTATATCAGGACATACTTACATCTTTGCCAGCAGATCCGTCACTTCCTGGTTCACCCTACAGACAAAAAATAATAAAGAGAAAAGTAAAACAATTATTTCAATGAAGCTATAAATCATGTGGTTGATAATATTATGGCAAACCAGCAAAGTTTAGGTACTGACCATCAGTCCTGGGTGACCTGGGAGTCCTGGAGGGCCAGGTAAGCCACCCTGCCCTCTCTCTCCTGGCTCACCCTTGTCTCCCTTAGTGCCCTGGCAAAGAACAAGAAGAAATGAAGAACATTCAACACTTAACAAAACAACAGGTTATCTGTTTTAGAAGAGAAGGTTGCTTACAGCTCCAGGTGGCCCAACTGGTCCCGGTGGCCCTACGGGTCCGACAGCACCCTAGAAATTATCAGTTTAAGCATTACACTGTCACATATCAGTGGACTTGTTTTAGTATTGGTGTTGAGTAAGATTTGATCAAACATGACAGCCAAGAAATTTTACTTGTAATAAAAAAATGCTGTTACTAATCATCCAAAAATGCCCCAAAATGTATGATTAATACTATGAAATATTTCCTGAATATCATGAAATCTAGACACTGAAATCTGGAGTACTGATGCTGTAAACTTTGCATCACAGGAATAAATCATATTGAAAATTGTTTTTATTTAATTTAAACTGAAATAATATTTTGCGTACTGTATTTTTGATCAAATTAATGAATAATTGGTGTTAATTTACCCATAAATCATACTGTGTGTGTAGAAGAAAAAAGTGAAAACTATAGAACACATTTCATTTTTACCAAATGTCCTGGAGCTCCAGGTGGTCCTTGAGGTCCAGGGGGGCCAAGATCACCCTGAAAATTAAAATGTTTTTATTATCCAGATGTGTATAAATTAAAGTTCTTAGTATGATGCAAATGTGCACAAGGGTCAGCATAGAACATTAGCTTATTTCCTTCTACTACTATCATAATGGATATGATGATAGTCAAAGCGTGCTGGATATTATTAACATAAGTATGTCTTCAATTTCACTCGGTTTAAACATAACAGTGAAATGTACTGGCAAGAAAGGGCTTACTCTATCGCTCCCTTGAGCATTGAGGTTTGTTATTGCCTCAGTAACATGACAACAGACATTTGGCATGTACAATGGGATCACATGCTTGCAAAGCATTTGCATCTGTGTTCGCTTACTTACACAAAGCAGGTCTCTAAGCTAAAGGGTGCAGAACCTGTTTTCAAAGCATTTTTCATTATCTGAAATCTATAGAGCATTTGTAGAAAAAAAATCTATAGGTGCAGCAGCAATATAATTAACAGTAGACACAGTTTACCTCAAGACCAGGCCTTCCTGAGGCTCCAGCTGGTCCCTGAGGTCCTCTTTCTCCCTACAGAAAACAAACAAGCAAAAAAAAAAAAAAATCATAAATGTTGCATAAATTAATTATAGAAAAGGTGAAAAGAATTATGTATATAAACAAACTTGTGTGTAATTGATGCACTATTGAAGGGACAGTTTATCCCAAAATGAAAATTCTGATATCATTTACTCATCCTCCACTTGTTCCAAACCTGTTGGAGTTTCTTTTTTATGTTGACCACAAAGAAAGATATTTTTGAAGACAGCTGGACAGCTGTACCCATAGTATTTTTGTTCCTATATGTATGTCAATAGCTGCTTTTTTTCCAGCATTCTTCAGAATATTATGTTTACTTTTTTTTCTTTCTTTTTGGGTGAACTATCCCTTTAAGGAAAATCCCTTTCTACATGAAGAATAAGGTCAATACTCACTAAATGCTGATTGTAAGAAGCTAATCCTAAATTTAAACTTGAATAAAAATACTTATCCAGCAGGTGGCGCCTGAAACAGCAGGAATAACAGTGTTTCCTTGGCTACTGCCGTAAACAAAGCAGCTGGATGTCAAATATAGCAGGATTTTATCGATTTCATAACTACACAGCATCCCAATATTCACAGATTAACTTCAGGCAATTTTTAGCATTCTGATACAAAATTGAACACCTTGTAAAATAGCAGTAAGACTTTTTTATTAACTTTTTTTTTTTTTTTTTACTTTTAAATACTTTAAGGAATATAAATTTCTCTAATCAAACTTATCAGCTTTTAATACTTTAAGACCCTGTGGACACCCTGTACTTGTAGCTGTCTCTGCTCATTAGAAAGCATTAAATCATCAAAAACATTACTCATATCAACTTTAAAGACAGGATCAATGGAAAACCTTTTTCTTTTTAGTATTTATTTATGCACTATACTTTTCAAAAAGAAATGATAAAAAAAAGGTTAGAAGCTCAAAGCAAAGGCTCATACTTTCATTCCAGGGAGACCCGTGTGTCCTTTAATGCCCTTGAAACCCTGCAATGAGAAACAGCGATAAAGTAAGTTTCATCTAATCAGAGAAAATTGGGTTTTGAAACAAGTCAAGCTCCTCCTTGGAGAGGCCTAATTAAAGTTCACTTGTTCTTTGTTCTAGTCTTTGTTCAATCTGTTGATTTTGGTATTCATGTGGCACTGATGAAATCTACAAAGAACTTGGAAAGGCAAAACAAAGAAGGAAAATATGGCAGAGTTAATACCGGGATTCCCCTGAGTCCAGGCTGGCCAGCTGGTCCTGGTTCGCCCTGTTTGATTGAGAGAATAAAACACAGAGAGAAATAGAAAAAAAATATAGATTATACAAAAATAGTCACAACAAATTATACAACTATGATTAAATTAAATTAAATTCAGTTCAATTAAATTAATCTTTATTTCTTTATTTTTACAATGTGTCAAAGCAGCTTAACATAGATTAAGAAAATGGAATAAAAAGCCATAACAATATTTCAGATTGTGGAACATTACAGCAAATCAGCATTATATATATATAATCCAATAGAAAAATTCTGTTTTTCTCTAGATTTATGAAGTACTGTATGGGTTTATGTAAAATGTTAATATTTGTTTTATTCTTTTAAGGTTAGATAATATTTGTGATTGAAAAAAGAACAAAATGAGAAAGGTGTGATGACATTTCAGTTAATGGCTGTTTGCAATACTATGTATTTTTTTGGGTCTATGTTATAAAATGTAAACGTACAAATGGTGAATTAACCATATAATAAGTCGAATATGCCAAAAGGATGAAATATGTCTCATGTAAAAAGAAGAGATAAGTAACAGAAGAAATGTTTTAAACATCAAATCAAATCAAATCAAATATTTTCTAATTTATTTTTTTTATAAAATTTCTTAATTTAAGGGGGAAAAAGTGGTCAGAATAACAAATGTTTACAATTGTTGTATTTGAAAGTCAGGATTATTCCACTAAATATTGATTTCTGAACTTTTCTGAACTGAAACCATTTGTACTGTGTGGTTTAAAATTAAATATAAACATTTATAAACATAAAACATGGGATCTGTTTGTTATTTTAAAAATGCTCTAAATTATCATATTCAATTTGTCATAGGTAGTTTACAGAAAACAAAAATTATTAACTCAATAATTATTATTATTAGTTAATTCAATGAGTCAATCATACATTTATAAGCATAAATTATTAGTTAAAATAGTTGTACATGTATACTAAATTGTATATTAAAATACTTTACAATATGGTATTTTCAGAATATTTTTGATTATTTCTCATGCAGTAAATTACAAGATATGACTAAGACACCAATTTAACTTGTGTCTTTCTCTAAGCAAAGCAATTTTCACATTATGCAACTTACAGCAACGTACTTATAATATTTTATACCATTATTTTCCAGAAAAACTATGGAAAACTCTATGTAAAAAAATAAAATGTTTTTCTGACCCTTAAACCTGGCTTTCCATCTTTGCCATCAAGTCCTTCCATTCCAGGTGGTCCCTTTAAACAAAGACAAAATGCAAAACAAAGCAGGATGACCATGTAAAGTTGTAAATACATACAGAGTCATGATAGGCTGAAAGTTTGGAGTTGTCGAACTCCTATTGGCACTCACAGGCATGCCTGGGGACCCTGGTGATCCTGGAGGACCTGTGGGCCCCTGTGAACCTGCAACTCCAGCAATCCCCTGGAGGAACAGAGAAATATAAGCATGAGTATTCCATAAAGAAGCATCAATATCTCTCATCCAAAGCAT
>CAIGQQ010000001.1:7044739-7060247 GCA_903798035.1 Danio albolineatus | reverse complement strand
TATATATATATATATATATATATATATATATATATATATTTGATAGTGTTTGTTTGTGAAAGTGACCGCAAGAGGAACGCAGATGAATTTAAATGTTCTGAGAGATTCATCCATCATATTTCAGTGCTCAGATAAGCACTAATTTCAGCACGAATTTTTTAGTGCTTTACAAGTGTGGCATATTTACATACACATACATGCTTAATTAAGCTATAGAATTGTTGTTAGAAGATGTTATGTTACAATTCTATACTTTACACTGAATTACATTTTAAACTAACTTAAGAAAATACAGTAATTTGTTACACAAAAATTATTTAGTTTTTCTGAAAGTATATATTAACTTTGGTTCAAAAATGTAACATTTAATTTAGTCTAAATCACAAATACTTATTAGGGTCAAGACAAAAATTACATTCACACAAACAACATATTGTGTGTAAATATATCTTTGTTTTTACCCTAGATCAAAGTAAAATCTTGCTTTGGATCAACCTAAAAATTACTGTAATTTGTTACAGATCAATTTATAAATTATGCTAAAATTATAGTTTTGACTTGGTTGAAAATAAAAAATGGCTTTTAATATTAATCAAAATATATTTTCTATTTATTAAAAAAAAATACATTTACTCAAAGGTAAAATATTGTTTTTATAGACAATTAATTAATCAACTTTTCCTTCTGCTTAGTCCCTTTATTCATCAAGGGTCGCCACCTATACCATGTGTTTTTAGACTGTGGGGGAAACCGGAGCATCTGGAGAAAAACCACGGCAACACGGGGAGAACATGCAAACTCTACACAGAAATGCTAACTGGCCTAGCCAGGACTCGAACCAGTGACCTTCTTGCTGTGAGGCGACAGTGCTAACCACTGAGCCATCATGTTGCCCCAACTTAACTATACTAAACTATAATAAATACAAATTTTGTTATGCTATGCTTTTATTAGTTATTTTATTTTCAATAATGAGGTAAGGAATCTACTGGTGCTTTCAGTATGGCTATACATTACATGTCATGCAAGATGGTAGCAACAAACAATATATTTTTTTTCATATTGGCAAATGACATGAACACTGCTGGTTTAATGAATAAAATATTACTTTGAGGAAAAACTAATTTTTAAGTTTACCTAGGGGGTCTGTTTTTTGCTTTAAGGCAGATTGACTAAAACAGGTTATAATGAGAAACCCTGTTATGTTTAGCATTTTCAGAAAGGAGTGCCACTTATGTGGCATAAATTCATTTATCAGTGTATCTTGTCCAGGTATTACAATTCTGTCACTTGCCTTCTCAGCCTGGGGTCCTGGAGGGCCTGGAGGTCCTGCTTTCCCTGGGAAACCTGGAGGACCCTGGAGAAATGAAGGCTAAAGTAAGAGATCTGCTTTGTGCCATTAGCATTTTCAGTAAAATGAATCCTATTTCTAGATTAATATGTGATCTCAGCCTCAGGAATCACACCGATGGGCTGCTAGCGGAACATCTGATGTATTTGGCAAACAAAATTGGAAACACGTCAAGAGTTTAAAATAATCTGACTGGATGAATTCGACTGGATTTCCAGGAGATGTGTGTTGCACAGCAAAACATGCTTTTCTTACTTTAGGTTTTTGTCTTGTTTTTTTGTCCAAATATCTGAAAATTCCGAAATCAAGAAGCATTTTTTAGATAAGTAAAAAAATAAAAAATTCAAAATAAAGCGAGTTTCCCTTAAAACAAGCAAAATAATCTGGCAAAGGGGTAAGCAAAAGAATATTCTTTTCAAAATTCAAGATTATTTTGCTTGTTTTAAGAAAAACTTGATTTACTTTTGAGCTATTATTTTAATTGTCTAGAAAATGCGTAGATATTTAGACTAGAAACAAGAGAAAAACTGTAAAGAATTTTTTTTTTTTTGTAGTGTGGAAATGAAGGCAGCATTACAATAAATCCCCTCATATTGTTGCGATTATTGTCTTTAACTAAATGCTGGGTTAAATACAATTTTTTCCTCTAATTTGGAGGAATAGATTTCAATATAATGACCTGAAAATCAATTTGAATGTCATTATTCTAGCAATTATGTCTTGCTGAAAAACAAACAAACACTGATTTCCATAGTATTTTTTATTCTTACTATTCATGTCAATGGCTGCTTTTTTTACATTCTTCAAAATATCTTGTTTTGTGTTCAACAGAGTAAAGAAATACATAAATGATTAGGACTACTCAAGTGTGAATAACTGAGGAAATGTTCAATTTTGTGTGAACTATCCCTTTAAGAGCACCAGATTTGATCTGAGTCTCAGTTTATGATGAACGAAACTCTGTTTGATCTGATTGGTCATGACAATAAAAAAGGTCTCACATAGTTTGAGATTCTGAATTGTCTAATACAGTTTCCCACTATGAACTATTAATGACTGATAATGCCTGAAATCACACCTGTTGTCCTGGAAATCCCGGGGATCCTTGAAAGCCCTGTAATAAAATAAGATACAGTGAAATTTATAATCACAGATGATTCACCTGGGAATTTATGTTAGAAATATTTATTTTCCAGAAAAAGAAGTATATGTTGAGAGCTTTTTCTTGTCTTAGGCCTGTACATTGGAAAACACAAGCAGAACTTGCTCTATATTGTGACTTCAAAGAAAAAGATATGTGATATCGAGGGATTAGCAGAGAAATATGCTTTAACAAGATGAATGTTGTAGCTACTACTGTATATCCGTGACATTATATACCTGATCTCCCTTTGGTCCCCCAGGTCCTGATGTTCCAGCTTCTCCTTTAGGACCCTGGTAGTCAAGGAAAAGTAAGGTAAAAATCACATACTTGTTAATTTGTGGCTTTATAAAGTGTTTATAAAGTGTTTTTTCAGTCTCATATTCAAACACACTTTTAAAGTGTGTATTTTGTTGCATTTTATTAAATTGGATACAAATATTTCGGTCACACTTTACAATAAGGTTTATTCGTTAATGTTAATTAATGCATTTACTAACATGAACAAACAATGAACAATACATTTACTACAGTATTTGTTCATGTTAGTTAACGTTAGTTAATGAAAATACAGTTGTTTATTGTTAGTTAAGGTTAACTTACGGTGCAATAACTAATGTTAACAAGCATGGACTTGGATGTTAATAATGCATTAGCAAATGTTCAATTATGATTAATAAATGCTGTACAAGTGTTGTTCAAGATTAGTTCATGTTAGTAAATGCATTACCTAATGAACCTTATTGTAAAGTGTTACCAATATTTTTTATATTATTTCTATTACAATAAATCACCACTTACACCAAACTTTACAGTTGTATTTACTTTATATATTAAGATTTTGAAGGTTTCTATAGAGCGATGTGCCTGTGTCACGATCACCAGTGATCTCTCCTCTGTCAGAGATCGCTGGTTCACACACACATTCCAGGAACTACAAATCTGCTTATATACGGACTACAGATCCAGTCATGCAACACACACAAACACCTGCTCCAGATCACCATCTGATTAGATTCTCACAGCTGAAGCTGCTGCTGGACTGATTACACACACTACATAAACAGCACATACACTCATCCTGTTTGCTGAGTATTGCGATCTGTTAGAGTGACCATACAACGCGTTTACTTGTTCCTGTTTCTGTGTTTTTTGACCATAGCCCTTGCTTTTTTTGTTATTCTTGCCTGCCGCCAGCCCTTGTGATCTTTTTGCCTGCTATACGACTACGATTCTGGATTTCCCTTATATACCTGTTTGCTCCTGATGACCACCGCTATACTGATTTTAATAAATCTGCATTTGGATCCTCACACCGTTGACATCGTCACACCCACCGTAACAGCCTGGTTATGTCCAAATTTAATAATAATAAAAAACAATTGTCACAGCATTTTCTTTGTGGACTTTTAATATGTCAGAACAAACAAAGCAAGATTTTTAAATGGACTTCATCTGTTGGAAAAAGGAATTTATTTTTTTATTATTTTTGTCTCTTTTTCTTTTCATTAAACAATTTTGCATTGCTTTAAGGTGATATATTAACTAACCGTATCTTAAGTGTGATATGCCCTGCATACTAATGAAGCATTTTTGCAGAAGTAGATGAAGCTGATAGAAATGCAAAGGCCTGATTGTCTAAAATTAACTTGAGCTCTGCAGCTAAACTTCCTGTGTGCAGAGATGGGTTGAAACTGAACACAGAACGATTGAAAAAAAAGTTGAGAAGTCTTATGCTTTATCCTTAGAAAAAGAGGAAATATATGGAAAGATATATGGCCTTAGAAAAGACTGGAGAATGATTAACAAGTGACAAATTCCACTAAACTCCACCTGTTAATATCAGCTGTGTATAAAAGCTGGAGTCAGGAAACGTAAACTGTTGCGCACCTCCTGAATGTAACTCTCGCATTGCATTGAGCATACCAGAATTCTGTGAATCTAATTATTCATTAGTATCCCCTCTCCTGATCTTTTTTATTGAACACACATGGAATTGATTAAATATTCCAACACATCCAATATTTATATTTTTGTACTGGAAATGTATGTAAGTGCATGCTTATTTTATTAAATAATGCTTAATTTGCATATTTAAACAACATTTCAGAAAGATTTGCATTATCAATCAAAAGGGAAAATATAATAATAACTATTAGTTTTTTCACCTTTACAGTAGGTTGATGTTTTCCAAACTGAAATGACCTGAAGTTACCTTAAAACCAGTTCAGAGTAGCAACTTTGAGAGTCAAGTAATATTAAAAAAGAAAATAACTAAAACTAGTGTTCTAACAGTTTTTACACTGACTCTCAAACATGTTTGAAGTTTGTTTGTTTGATCTGAGAGTTATTACTCACAAAGATAATAAAAAAGCCATTCCAGCTTGTATTGTTACTCTGCATCATTATCAGATCTGCGAGATACTGTGCTTTGAAAAAAGTCAATGATAAAGATGAAGAAAAGCATCACAATGTCAGAAAGAAGCTGATATCGACCATTTCAACTTGGTTGTGTCATTGGCACATGAACATTTCCTGCATTTCATCCTGCATCAAACCATTTCATAACTGTAGCAAAAGGCATTTCATAACTTCACGCTAAAACAGCTATCATAACATTATTTATCACTATGTGGCTCTTTTTGGATTTTTAAGAGCTGTAGAAATAAAAAATATAAAACAGGAAATGTGTTTTATACAGTACGTGAAATAATTACAGGATTAAAAAAGTTGTTTACTCACTGCCGGACCGACCGGTCCTTGATAACCTGGAGATCCCGGTGGGCCCTGTAACAAAACAGTGCAGAGTTTAAAATACTGTTTGCCCAGTCACTATAAGATTTACTGTGGGAATGATTGTGTATAAATAAAGTCAAATAAAGTAGGTGGTCAGAAAAGTATTTGGTTCTTCGGGTCAGCAAGATGAATTAACTGATTGATTCAATAATTAATTACTTTTAAAAGAAAGTCATTACTGCAAAAAGGATGATTACTGCTGGAGATTGAGCATTTCTTCCATTGGAATACTTTTTAAACATATATGTTCAAGAAACAGTTGTTTAAATTATAATTATTCAGTGAAGATAAGGTAAAGTTATCATAGATTATTTTGAACTGCTATTTATTTTAATTAGTTTCATTTGAATTTTAAAGTTAATAAGCTACTTTCATTTTTATCAATTTGATGTCTTTAAAATATTTATAATTTAATACGTTTTATAGATTTTTATGGTCACACTTTGTTTTAAAGTACAATTCTCGCTATTAACAAACCATTAGCAAACACTTTCAGAAAAAATAAACATCTAATTAGCTGCTTATTAATAGGCCTAACCATAACACTAATCCTAACAAGGCAGTTGCTGGACTTACTGGTCAGGAGATGTACAGTAGAATAAGATCATCCTTTATAAGTACTAATAAACAGCCAATATTTTAATAACAGGCAGGTAATAAACCACTAGTTATTAATAATGGGAATTTGTACTTAAACTAAAAGTCTTACCGATTTTATTAAGCATTTCTATTTTAGTTGCTTTTAGTTTTACTTTACTTTCTTCAGTTTTAAACTAAATGATGATTAAAAATATGTTGGCATATTTATGATCTAAAATAAATTGGCTCTTTGTGAGCAAAATCCTTCCATCAAAATATATATACACATTCTAACAACATTGTCAAACATTTAGGCATATTTAAATCAAAAAAATTACTCCTAAAAAGCAAATGAAATAGTCTAGAGCATTGTTCAAACGCTGTACTTACTGATTCTCCTTTCAGCCCCACAGTGCCTGGACTGCCACGCTCTCCTTTAAGTCCCTAAAAAAATACAATCCTAACTTTTAGCAATTATATAACAATACAAAGCACAAACACAATATGGCAATAGGATATATCTACTCACAGGGAGACCGGGTGGTCCCATAGTTCCAGGATAGCCAGGAGTTCCCGGTGGGCCCTTCATTAAGCAACAAACACTCATTTAAACAATACTGCAAAATCTGTGTAGTTCACCCATAGGGGGAGTAAACTCACCTGTTCACCCTTCAGTCCTGGATTCCCATCTGTCCCTCTCTGACCTTGCTGTCCCTACATTTCATAAAAAACAACAAGGCATTAGTGATGAGGGCCTAAAAATCCATTTAATTAATGTTCGCTGAATATTTGACACAAGTAGTAAGAAACAGGCATCTTGTGGATTTGGCATTTGCTATTTTTGACCAATGTTTTGCAGTCTGAACGAAACCCTGTAAATCAGAAACTTGTGGTGGCTTTTGAGCTCTTGCAGTGTTGCCGTATCCTCTTATTAAAAGTGTCTGTAAAGTTGTTTTTGAGGCTTGGCTCTTAAATCAATCCTGTTTACTGGAGTTCTTCAAGTATCTTGATTCATCTCAGTTTATAATGACCTTTTTCTGTTTTTATTCCACCAATATCTGGCAACACGGATGAGTCAAAGTTTGTACTTTTTATTTCCTGCACAATTTTAGGAGAGACTACAAAATATGTCATTAACAACAAATTGTTCAGTCTGGTTCCATACAAACCTATCATCCCGGTTAATAAGTAACACTATTATACTTCGCAACAAATCCTTTATTTATTAATTTAATTTAATTTAATTTAATTTAGGGCGCCACGGTGGCGTAGTGAGTAGCACGTTCGCCTCACAGCAAGACGGTCGCTGGTTCGATCCCCGGCTGGGCCAGTTGGCATTTCTGTGTGGAGTTTGCATGTTCTCCCCGTGGTTGCGTGGGTTTCCTCTGGGTGCTCCGGTTTCCCCCACAGTCCAAAGACATGCAGTACAGGTGAATTGGGTAAGCTAAATTGTCCATAGTGTATGTATGTAAATGAGAATGTATGGATGTGTTTCCCAGAGATGGGTTGCGGCTGGAAGGGCATCCGCTGCGTAAAACAAAAGCTGGATAAGTTGGCGGTTCATTCCGCTGTGGCGACCTCAGATTAATAAAGGGACTAAGCCGAAAAGAAAATGAATGAATTTAATTTAATTTAATTTAATTTAATTTAATTTAATTTAATTTAATTTGATTCTTTTTTTTGGCTTAGACCCTTTATTAATCTGCCGGCCACAACAGAATGAACCGCCAACTTAGCCAACTTATTATGTTTTATGCAGCGAATGCCCTTCCAGCTGTAACCCATCACTGGAAAACATCCATACACACTCATTCACATACACTACGGACAATTTAGCTTACCCATTTCACATGTACCACATCTTTGGACTTTTTATTTTTATTTTTAATTTAATTTAATTTAATTTAATTTAATTTAATTTAATTTAATTTAATTTAATTTTAATTTAATTTAATTTAATTTAATTTAATTTAATTTAATTTAATTTAATTTAATTCATTTTCTTGTCGGCTTAGTCCCTTTATTAATCCGGGGTTGCCACAGCGGAATGAACCGCCAACTTATCCAGCATTTGTTTTACGCAGCGGATGCCCTTCCAGCCACAACCCATCTCTGGGAAACACATCCATACACTCTCATACAATACGGACAATTTAGATTACCCAATTCACCTGTACCGCATGTCTTTGGACTGTGGGGGAAACCGGAGCACCCGGAGGAAACCCACGCAACCACGGGGAGAACATGCAAACTCCACACAGAAATGCCAACTGGCCCAGCCGGGGATCAAACCAGCGACCGTCTTGCTGTGAGGCGAACGTGCTACCCACTAGGCCACTGTGGCGCCTTAATTTCATTTCATTTCATTTCATTTCATTTCATTTCATTATGCCGAAGAAGACTTGTGATCTTTATGGGATAGTTAAAAAGTTAGATAGTTAATGGAACAGTAAGACATTTTAAAGAATGTTGGAAACTGGTAGCCATTCACATCCATAGTGAGAAAGAAAAATACTATGGAAGTCAATGACTACAAATAATTAACATTTTTCAAAGTATCTTCTTTTGTGTTCGGTGGAAAATTAAAACAATCTTTGGAGCAAGTGCAGGCTGTGTAAATGATGACGGAATTTTCATTTTTGGGTGAACTATCCCTAAACGGAACACAAAACAATTTATACACCTGCCAGCTTGGGATTTATTTGCCAAGCGTAAAGTAAGGGGAATGAATTAATGAATCCTCCTGTACTGTCATCTGTATTCCAGAAACACAGACGAATGACGCAGAGTTCTTGTTTTTATTGTTTCCACCTATATAATCACAGCGCAAAACATGGCTATTAGCTATTGCATGCATAATGAAAAAGGTGCAGGCCTGAGCTGAATCTCATATTGGAGAATCAATCAGTAAATGGAAAACACTTACTTAAATACCACATTCAGAGTTTTGCAGTTTGCTCCTAATCGATTTGACACATTTTGACTAAATGAAGTTCAATGCTCTTTAAGCAATAAACACAGCGATCGGAGCAGCTCATAATGTTCCTCGACAGACTGATCATTTGCTTTTTTCTAAATGCATTGACCTTTCCTTAAACTGATTGTGAAAACTGTACGTGAAGTTACAGCCTGTGGAAGCAAAACATTTTAGTTTTTTACTCACAGGACAAGGTCAAATTAATCACAACAACATTAAAATTATCCATTAAGAAAAATAAAAGCACATTAAAATAAGTTCACATTTTTTATTTAAAATAGTTAATAAAAGAGTCTGGGGAGCTTTTATGTTGTTTTTAAAAGATGGTGGATTTAGGAATGTTTTACTAGATGATTAGTAAAAGGTGATATTGTATTCTGATGTAAAATACTGAGAAGCCTTTTGTTTTGTTTGTTCATTTGTTTGTTTGTTGGTTTATGTTATATCTGATACATGGAAATGTGTATATACATGTTAAAATATGATAAAAAGAAATTAAGGAAAAAATTTGGGCGTCATGGTGGGGATCGCCTCACAGCGAGAAGGTCGCTGGTTCGAGCCCCGGCAGGGTCAGTTGACATTTCTGTGTGGAGTTTGCATGTTCTCCCCCAACTGTCGTGGCTCAAACCAGCGACCTTCTTGCTGTGAGGCGACAGCACTACCCACTGTGCCACCATGCCGCCCCCCATTTCCTTAGAATGATTAAGTAAATTAATTATGTGCATAATTATAAAAATTAAGTCAACTGATCGATTACAAGCTGCAATGGGTTACTCACTTTTTAAAGTAAAGTCAACTTGTTATTTTAAGAGGATGGGTTTACCCACTTTTTTAAAATTAAAGTAACTAATCGTTTTTACAGTGTACCAATCTTTAGGTGTTATAAACTCCCTATTAAGCACAGCTTTATGGGGTTTATTGCTTTTATTTAAAAATTATTCCATGTATATAGTAGGCATGGGCCGGTATAAGATTCTGACGGGATGATAACCTTGGATACAAATATCACAGTTTCATGGTATTGTGTTTACTGCTCTAAAATATATTCTTTTTAAATGTCTGGGTAAAAAACAACAACTTTTCCCCCCTTTGAACACAATGTATTTTCTTTTTTGAAAGATTTATAATATTTTGGAGCAGTAAACGTTAGGCTAAATAAGTACAATGAATCATTGACTTCTGCTGTCTTCATTAGTTTCAAAAACACAGATTTATTTACAATTTAAAACAGCATTTTTGGAGATCTTTTCTAAAAAAACTAAAATAAAATAATTAAAAAAAGAACAACATAATACCTTAGGAACGGTATTACAGAAAAAAAACCTCGACTATTTTAAAACCGCGGTATTGAAAACGGTTATCGTCCCATGTCTAGTATATAGCAATAAGCACAAAATGAAGCACTAAACAGCTTTTTAGCCTGATGAAGGATGTATATTAGTAGAGAGTTAAACAACAGCTCCAAATGCAGCTCATCCAATCAAAATCAAGGACCACAGCGGTCTGTTTTATAATGTTGAGTTCTTAGCATTAATAATGTTGTAATAATGTAATAATCAGTAATGTTATGATGTCTATACGTTCAGCGCATCTGATGCTGGTCAGCGCCCTTATTTAAACCCCGTCAGAGTTTGTCGGGGCCGCTGTTCATTCACTGTTGAGCAGTTGGACAGAGCTGTGCTTCAATATGGGCTTTATGTTTTGTTTTGCATCCATACACTAGCGCTGACAACACTCACTGCATCCATTGGCTTTCTTTTCACACTGATTGAACATAGTGATACTGATATTTTTGATTATGTTATTTTAAATTGTGTTAAAATAAATAATATATTTGACTTTACATAGCTGCAAAGTCTCCCTTTATGTTACATCTTTGAGCTAGGTGTAACACTATATAATTGCTGAGTTTTTTCTTTTCCAAAGATATATCTCAAATGTAAAAAGCAGATCCAACTCAGAACTCTTAAGGTGTGCTTAAAAAGACTTTGTCACCTTACAGGAGGTTGTTAAAAGCAAAAAAAAAATTATGAAAGTAGTCGGCTCCAAACTCACACCATGGCTTCAGCCAAAGTGGTGAAACTGTCACAGAGCCAGTCTCTTCAGGAATTTAATAATGCCTCACTTTTAGTTGTCTCTGCACATTAAACAAAAACAGGAGAGCGAGTATTTGACTTCATCTCTAAATAACAAGAGGAAAAAATGCCCCTTTTGGCAGCGTCTTTCTGTTGTTCTCCGGAATATTGCTGACTTACACAGTCTCCTCAGTGCCTCAGTTATACATCATTCTATTAGTGGATCAATTCCACTGAAAATTTCAATTTGGAAAAACATCAGCCTACTGTAAATCTTTATTTTCTGCTTTTCTGTGCTAATAGGAAAAAATTTAAAAAGCTGCAAATAACCCACGCTGAGTTTGTTGTTTCAAACAGATTCGATTCCGGCAAATTAAAGAGAGTCAGATAAAGCTCACGAAGCATAAACCTGGACGGCATTAAAATAAAATCCATTCTGGCTCAGACTCAATTCATCAGTAAGTTTGAATCTCTGCTAAAACATGCCATTTGAGGCGTTGCAGAATAAGCTGTCAGCACCACATATATACGCAATGGCTATGGAGAGATAATTGAACACGCACCATGAGCGTACTGTATTATTACTCTGTCATGGCATTCATTACAAGATGGCCGGTTTTCTGAGGTAATTAAACATCTTCTGTAGTGTTTGTGTGTGTGTTGTGTTTTGACTTACTGACAAGCCTGGAGGCCCTTGAGGACCAGGGAAACCAATGTTGCCCTGTGAAAACAGATAATAAAAGAACAATATAATGGACAATAACAAATGGAAACAAGCCTATTAATCCTGCATCATAATCAGTCTCAACAATGTATTATAGTGTAATTAAATGTGAAGTTATTAGTTGACAAAATCCAAAATAACTGTCCATCAAGGACAAATAATTTGTGCGGATCACAATCCACTTTAAATGAGTTTCATTGGGAATGTTTGCTTGATGCTTTCAAGGTGATAATTAATACAAATATGAGTTTGTGGTGGTTTTCGTGCAAACGTTCGGGTTTTTTGATGAATAGAAACTTCTAATTGTTACAAATTTATTTGAAATTTATCTGTGGAATGTGTTTTTGATGAACAAAATCATTAACTTAATTGATTCAGTGATCAATCATGAATCAATAAATGAATGATCATGAATCATTTTTCATAAACGATATACACTCACCGGCCACTTTATTAGGTACAACAGCTTGTTAACACAACTTTATATTAAGCCAATAACATGGCAGCAACTCAATGCATTTAGGCATGTAGACATGGTCGAGATGATCTGCTGCAGTTCAAATCGAGCATCAGAATGGGAAAGAAAGGTGATTTAAGTCACTTTGAACGTGCCAGACAGGCTGGTCTGAGTATTATAGAAACTGCTGATCTACTGGGAATTTTATAATTTCACAACCATCTCAAGGGTTTACAGAGAATGGTCTGAAAAAGAGTAAATATCCAGTGAGTTGCAGTTCTGTTGGCGCAAATGCCTTGTTGATGCCAGAGGTCAGAGGAGAATGGCCAGACTGGTCCAAGCTGAAAGGCAACTCGTTACAACCAAGGTATGCAGATGAGCATGTCTGAACACAATACACGTCAAACCCTGGGCGGATGGGCTACAGCAGCAAAAGACCACATTGGGTGCCACTCCTGTCAGCTTAGAACAGTAAACTGAGGCTACAATTTGCACAGGCTCACTAAAATTGGACAATAGAAGATTGGAAAAATGTTGCCTGGTCTGATGAGTCTCGATTTCTGCTGCGACATTCGGATGTTAGGGTCAGAATTTGGCGTCAACCACATGAAAGCATGGATCCATCCTGCCTTGTAGCAACGGTTCAGGCTGGCGGTGGTGGTGTAATGGTGTGGGGGATATTTTCCTGCTGGTTCCATTGGTACCAATTTAGCATCGTATCAATGCTGGGAATCGTGTCTATCCCTTTATGACCACAGTGTACCTATCTTCTGATGGCTACTTCCAGCAGCATAACGCGCCATGTCATAAAGCGTGAATCATCCCAGACTGGTTTCTTGAACATGACAATGAGTTCACTGTACACAAATGACCTCCACAGTCACCAGATCTCAATCCAACAGAGCACCTTTGGGATGTGGTGGAATGGGAGAGTCGCATCATGGATGTACAGCCAACAAATCTGCAGCAACTGCATGATGCTATCATGTCAACATGGACCAAAATCTCTGAGGAATATGTCCAGTACCTTATTTAATCTACGCCACGAATGACTAGGGCAGTTCTGAACGCAAAAGTGGATCCAACCCGGTACAAGTAAGATGTACCTAATATAGTGCCCGGTAACATAACCAGCCATCCTATATTTAGATATATTATTTTGGATCAGAACAATCATTATCTTATAAAATGTTCATAATCTAACATATTTTTTAATTAAAGTCAAATATTATTATATAGCATATTAGCCAAATATTTATACATGTTTTTTATAATATTTTTTTTATTCAATAATTATTATTTTTTATTATTTACTTCTACATGGTCAATCAATATTTCATTCTGCAATTGTTTATCAAATGGTGACTTATATACGTACTTACCAATCAAATTTAGTTTCACAAGTGTCTAAATATAATTCTATTTACATAAATATATTTATTATTCCTGTTTTTTGACATTGATTTGAAAATAGTCACTTCATATCAAAAGAGCTGCTATATAATATGACTCCTCCATATCCAGTGCACACAAGTTTAAAAACTCTCATATCTATTCTGAAATTAGGTTAACCCACAGGTAGGTTTGGGACTTTTTCTGAAGGCCTTCTGTAGTTCTGGGCCAAACCTGTAGGGGGCTCTCCAACATCACAGCAAAGACATAAAAAACATGCTTGAATCTAAAATAAGCTAGATCCTTCAAACAAACACTGCATTGTGAGACACTGCAGGATATTTTACAGTATGAGCTGAGCATTGGTTTGCCTTTTTAAGCTATGGAAAGACATCTGGGGTCACTGAGGCTCAGCTTCTAAAAAAACAGAGCTAAAAAGAAAATCTTGACAGAAACGACCTTTTGGGAGACAATCTGGAGTATAACAGGGGACACAGAAACTTACCGGATTTCCAGGAGTACCAGGAGATCCTCTTTCACCTCTAGGACCCTACAATAAATACAGACAATGACGCAGAACAGGGTGCACAGAGCAATCACAGCAATTAGAGCAAAATACAAAAATTAATAATGAAAATGAGTAAGTATTTATAGGACTACACTGTGATCCTTAACACTAGAACCGCCACAGGGTAAATTTGACCTGTTGCTGTTTTTTAAATATGCATAACAGACCTTTACCAAAACATTCAAGCCTTCTGTCCTGGTCTTTAACTTTTACTAAAATTGTCTTGTTTACATTTCTCTGATGGTACAAAAATGATGAGATTAAACCAGAGTGAGGCATAAGCGACAGCAGGGTCAGATTTACCCATTATAACATGCCTGTATTTATGTGCTTTTTAAGTTGCTTGGTACAAAAAGGCTAAGATAAAACCAGAGGCATTTATGCCTATAAACAACATGGGTGAAATGTACATGTAATAAAACTCCTGTATTTATGTATGTGATTATGTTTGAATTTTAATTATGTTTTAATTTTTTTATGTTGCTTGGTAATGCTTTTTACTTAGTGATTATCATTCATTCATTCATTTTTTTGTCGGCTTAGTCCCTTTATTAATCCGGGGCTGCCACAGCGGAATGAACCGCTAACTTATCCAGCATTTTTTTTATGCAGCGGATGCCCTTCCAGCAGTAACCCATCACTGGAAAAACGTCCACACATTCTCATTCACACTCATTATGGACAATTTAGCTTACCCAATTCACCTGCACTGCATGTCTTTGGGGGAAACCGGAGCACCCAGAAGAAACCCACGTGAACACAGGGAGAACATGCAAACTCCACAAAGAAAATGCCAACTGACCCAGCCAAGGCTCGAACCAGCGACCTCCTTGCTGTGAGGTGACAGCACTACCTACTGCACCACCGTGTCGCCTTAGTGGTTATCATAAATAAATAAAATCAGTATATATAGGCAATTTGTAGATATTAGAAGCACAAAATGCCATGAATGGTGGAGTGTCTGGTGGTAGGGAAATAAGTGATGCTGCCTCAGTATCTGAAGTCTTATCTTATAGTGATCCAGAGCCTCTGAGTCTCACACACCATCAAATCTTCATGTTTTAGCCTACTATTTAATACAGATAATCACACTACAAGACTCAAAGCAGTGAATTTCTAATGCATACATGTATGTATGTATGGGATTGATGTATATCACTTTATATGAATGTTTATGTATATGCACTCAGATATGTATATATTCTGAATATATGTTTTTATTGTGTTATTGTTTTTTTCTATACTTATGTGTGGATACTGATGGAATTTATGAATTTCCCTTTGGAATGAATAAAGCATCCATCCATGCATCCATCCATCCATCCATCCATCCATCCATCGTTCTATTGTTCTATCGTTCTATTTTTCTATCTATCCTTCTATCTATCGTTCTATCGTTTTATCCATCCATCCATCCATCCATCCATCCATCCATCCATCCATCCATC
>CAIGQQ010000001.1:6983924-7018880 GCA_903798035.1 Danio albolineatus | reverse complement strand
GGCTTTCTGAACGAAATCCCCATAGTGGAATTTTTCCACATAGCATTTCCGTTCCCCCCCTCGGGGAACGAGGGTTACCTTAGTAACCGGAGCGTTTTTAACTCAAATTAAAGATGTAGATTGTTGACGTTACATTGCATTATCGTTGTCACACACAACAAATTTGAATATAATTAGTATTGCTGTCATTTAAAAGGCAATAAATGGTTAAATATTTTTTTGTCTTCCATGGACCCCTTGTTATAAAATCGGCCGTGTTATACAATTTAAAGAGAATTTTTGTGGCAAATCTATGGTTTGACTGTCTCAATAAATCACAGTTGTTATAAATAAATAAAATAATCTTAAAACTCATTAATAAATACTTCAGCGCAAATTTTACAAGTGGCAATTCATTTGTTCATTCATTCATTCATTCATTCGTCCTTCGGCTTAGTCTTTATTTCAGAGGTCACCACAGCAGAATGAACCGCCAACAATATCCAGCATGTTTTATGCATTGGATGCCCTTCCAGCTGCAACCCAGTACTGGGAAACATCCATACACACCCATTCACACACTCATACACTGCCAATTTAGTTTATTCAATTCACCTATAGCGCATGTGTTTGGACTGTGGGGGAAACCAGAGCACCCAGAGGAATCTCACGTGTGTACAAGGAGAACATGCAAACTCATAAATGTCATGTGGTCAAGTTGGGACTTGAACCAGTGAAGTTCTTGCTTTGAGGCAACAGTGCTAACCACTAAGCCACTACACTACTCAACTGTGGCCTATTGTCAGTTATTAGGCAAATAATAAACTGGCCAACTTTCCTCAGACAGACTTTGGCCATTTGAACAACAACAACAACAACAACAACAACAACAACAACAACAACAACAACAACAACAACAACAACAACATACACATAATAATAATAATAATAATAGTAATAATGTGGGGGTGCCACGGTGGCACAGTGGGTAGCACATTCGGCTCACAGCAAGAAGGTCGCTGGTTTGAGCCTCGGCTGAGTCAGTTGGCATTTCTGTGTGGAGTTTGAATGTTCTCCCCGTGGTTGCGTGGGTTTCCTACTGGTGCTCCGGTTTCCCCCACAAGTCCAAAGACATGTGGTATAGGTGAAATGGGCAGGCTAAATTGTCCGTAGAGTATGAATGTGAATAAGTGTGTATGGATGTTTCCCAGAGATGGGTTGCAGCTGGAAGGGCATCCTCTGCGTAAAACATATGCTGGATAAAACTGGCGGTTCATTCCGCTGTGGCGACCCCGGATTAATAAAGGGACTAAGCCGAAAATAAAATGGATGAATTAATAATAATGTGAAAATTCATGGATAACAACAACAGCCTAATAAGTATTAAAAGTGACTTTAATATAGGCCGCTTATAGGGCTTCACAACTTTTTATTGGTCTTTTTTTTTCTTTCAAGAATGTGTTAGGACTGTGTTTTCGTTTTCTGTGTTTTTGCTTTTGGGTTTTGCTGGTCAGCGCCCTATTTAAACCCCGTCAGAGTTTGTCAGGGCCGCTGTTCAATTACTTGGCAGTTGGCTAGAGCTGCGCTCCAATTTGGGCTTTATGTTTTGTTTTGCATCCATACACTAGCGCTGACAACACTCACTGCATCCACTCACTTGCTTTTCACACTGATTGAACATACTGATACTGATAATTTGGATTATGTTATTTTAAATGATGTTAAAATAAATAATATCTTTGACTTTATTTTGCCGTGTCGTCTCCCTTTATGTTACATCTTAGTGTAACATATGAGGTCTAAGATTAAGATTTAGACTAAAAGTTACTTGTAAAATGTTTTCTCTGTTTAACAAAAACACAGTGAAATCTGACTTTACTTACATTAGATTCTTGGTGTTAAAGCCTTTTTCGATGACTTATTTTGATCATTTATGATGGCATATCAGTCAAAATAGAGACTACTGAGCTCAAATTCTGAACCTTTGTCAGTGGATCTTTCGAAACCACCCGAACATCCCCTGGCTACAGGCCTGAATGCTAAATATGGTAAAATAATGTAAAATGTATGTACAGTAGATGAGCTTGTTATCTACTGACTATTCTTAAATCTATGCAAAACAGACATATTATAGTTGTCAAGTGTTGTGCCTTTCACTGTTGTTGCTTTCCTGCTACTAAGTAAGCCAGGTAGCATGTGTCTGCTCATTGAACAGTATTGTGCACTGCATTGAAAGAAATAGAGTGTGAATAAATTAGAGTAAAGGGTTATGATGACATCTGCTCACAAGTAGTCACAAGAGAAGTACTTTAACATGTGTTAATAACAGGTGAAAACAGGACCAAAGAGTCATTCTTAAGCAGTCAGGTCTACCTGTTTGCCTTCAGCTCCTTCTCCTGGTGGGCCTGCGGGTCCTGGAGGTCCTTGTTCTCCTGTTAATTTTATTGTAGATGGGCCACTTCCCACCTCAGAGGGAGAGGACTGGCACACGCCACATGAGTCTCCCTTAAAAAGAAATCACATTGTGTGTGTGTTTTGAGTACTGTAAGCAAATCCATGTAAAGTAGAGAAAACCAAAAATCAACGTACCTTTTCACCTTTTATTCCAGGTGCCCCTATACCAGGTAGGCCAGTGTCACCCTGTTGGAAAGCACGAGACTATCAGTAAAAATGCTTTTGCTGTATATATAATAAGGTATATCATGTGGCTTAAATTTGTAACACAGGCTTAAAAAAGATAATTGTGAATTATTTCAAAGTTCTGATGTTTCCCCTTCACGATTCAGAGTTTATACATCACATTTCTAACTTTTTTTTGTTTTTGAGATCATACAATTAAATACAAATCTTTAAACCATTAAATCAAAAAGCTTCAAACAACCACGAGATTGCGCTGGATCAGATGTGAGACCGGACAGAAAAGTTCCATCGCAATTCAGACTTTTTTCCAGTTGGTTCATAGTGTATGTCTCACAATGCAGAGACCCAATAATGCAAAATCATGAATTATAAAGTTTAAATTAAAGAAATTTCCTAAAAAAAAAAGTCTTTTGCAGTTACAAGTTAATATCTCGTTAACTTTCCCCTCAGAATTCATCATTATTCAGATTTCCTGATCACATATTTAACGTATAATTACAATTCACTAAGTTTAAATGATCACAACTACAGTATAAATTATGGCATTTTTGACATTTAAGTTATATGATCAGCTTAAGTTATTTTTTCTAATTTTTAAAAGGCTGAACTTTTACTTATCCCATAATGATGATTTAAATGTCATAATTTTATCAATATCAATTTAGTAGGTCAATTTCAACTTGAGTAAAATTTGTTTATTTTCTATATCACATAATTTTGTTCAAATTTAGACTTTTAAATGCCTGTTTTTTCCCTTTATATGTTTTTTTCTACATGTTTTTTTTCTTAATTGGTTTCCATAGAATTCTGAATTTATATCTTGCAAATAGTGTAAAGTAACTAATTACAAATACTCAGACTACTGTAATTGAGTAGTTTTTCTCAGGAATTGCAATTTACTGAGTAGTTTTAAAAATGTGGACTTTTACTTTCCCTTGTGTACATGCTTAGTGCAGTATCGGTACTTTTACTCCACTACTTTCCTTCAGCCAGCAGTCACTACTTTATTTCTTTCCTGTCTATGGTCATTGTCTAAAGTAGAAAAATCAGTCCTGTGATTCGTGTCCAATTAAATCACACATAGAAAGTAAATCGCATCATACTGAACAACCTCAAGACATGGGCGCTTTATAAATGCAGCAAACCTTTTATAAACATTAAAAATGTCCAAGAAGATGTCCAAAATCTTTACACGCAATGATCCAGAGACTTTTTTATAGACTGCATGTCACTGAAAATGATGCATGTCGACTGTATGATGACTGAAATCACCAAACAGCCTTAAACAATCAATAAATAGAACAAATGAAAAATGGAAGGAAGGACCAAATAAAAGGAAGAACCGAACAAGGAATGGAAGGAAGGATCAAAGAACCAAATAAATGAAGGATTCAAGGAAGGACTGAACAAACTAAGGAAGGAAAGAAGGAACGAACGAACAAATTAATGAACAGAGGACCTAATGAAGGAAGGAACAAAAACATGAAGGAAAGAATGAGCGAACAAATGAAGGGAAGAAAGAAGGAAGGCCAAACGAATGAATGAAGAATTCAAGGAAGGACTGAACAAACTAAGGAAGATAGGAACGAACAATCGAATGAATGAACAAAAGGACCTAATGTAGGAAGGAACAAAAATATAAACGAGTGAACGAAGGAAGGAGGGAACAAATGAATAAATGAAGGAAGGAGAGAACAAACAAATAATTGAAGGAAGGTTGGAAGGAAGGAACAAAAATAGCAAGATCCCTAAATACACTACATGTTGTTTGTGCAGGGGTGTGTAAACGTAACATTCTGTAAATGCATCAAGTTTTTTACAGCGTAATACTCACTACTCTTGAGTACTTTTAAAGGGTCGACTTGTTACTCATACTTTGAGTAATATTAACTACAGATACTTTTAATCTACTTGCACTACATTTTTGGGCAAGTAACGGTACTTTTACAAGAGTATGATTTTTCAGTACACTTTACACCACTGCAATTAGAACATTCTTTTCTTCAGAATTGCAACCTTATTTTCAGCAAACTGCATGTTTATAAGTTGTCTTGCAGTTTTAAGTTATTATATTTATTGTTATAAAAATATTTATATGTTATTACATATATTATATATTATCATAGCGCACACTTCATTTTGATGGTCCGTTTGTTGAATTTAAATTACATTGTAACTAATTCTCATTAGATTATAAGTAGGCTGTTAGGTTGGGGTTAGTGTAAGTTGACATGTATTTACAAAGTTTCTTATAGTCAGTTAAATGTCTGTTGAAGGACTGTTAAATGTCAGTATCAACATATATTAAGCAGATAGTCTACTAATACTCAACTGGACCATCAAAATAAAGTGCTACCTTATTATAAAGCTCAAACTATTTTTCTTTGACTGAGGGAGATAAAATTGCATTTGAGAGATGTACATCTTGCATGTTAATTTGTAAAACTGTGTAATGCAAAGATGCAGTTCTGGGAAGAATAATCTGATTTTCAATCCAGAAATATTGGAAATGATCAAAAGGGCATATGTTCAAAAAGTTCGGAATCAATATCAACTCATCACAGGTAACTTTTATGACATTTTAAATTGCATTTCTCTCTCTCCAATTGACCTGCTTTTCTGTGTCTCCCAGTGATGTGAGGTTACTCCCAAAATACTTTACAATTACTGCGAAATAAGAGACTCAGAGTTGAGCTAAATCACCTTGACTCCTTTATTTCCATCTTTCCCACTTGGCCCTCTTGGACCAGGTTTGCCCTAAAAAACATCAACATCTGCATATTAATCTAATCCTGAGGTCAGTCATAAATCACAGAAAAGAATAAAAAAGAATGAATAAAAAAGGGTAACATACAGTTTTACCCTCATTTCCTCTGCTGCCAACATTGCCCTGCAGATAAGAGAACATAATGTATTGCAAAAGTTAGTAAAACAGATAAACTAACTACTGACAGTCACTTTATTGTTTCTGTAAATTCACAATGTACTACTTATAAAATGTGTTTGTCTTTAATGATTAACATAAGCCAATTAATTGTAAATATTTAAAGATTTTAAAATATAAATATATATTTATTTTATTTCTTATTTAAAACAGTTAAATCAGTCAACAATGCACAAATTACACAGACAATCTAGTTGTGTGTGTATGTGTGTGTGTGTGTATATATATATATATACACACACACACACACACACACACACACACACACACACACACACACACACACACACACACACACACACACACACACACACACACACACACACACACACACACTCACACACATTTTTTTACTATAATTTAAAAAATATATATATTATAGTTTTATTGTTTACTTTTTTATTTTCTAGTTATTAAATGTCTTTCTGTCGTCTTTTGTTGATATTTATGCATATATCCTGAGCTCCTGTAAACCTATGGGCTGCGGACTGGTACTGATCACTTTGTACCAGGCCGCACAAGAACTCATTAATTATTTCCACTTTGTTTATTATCTGAACGTTTTATTATTTTAAAAAATCTTTTTTTTGAAAAATGACCGTATTCTCTCGCTTACTTGAGGGTCAAATTTTAACCAATTTCATGCTAAAAAAAACCCCAGACATCTTTGGAAGGTTTCTTTGCAAAGGAGAAAAGCCTTGTGAAGGATCCACAAACTGCCAGGGAATGGATCCACAACCCAGTTGTTTACAAATCAGGTGATCCAGCATGTCTGTGAATTAGGTTCAACTACTGGAGATTGCAAATGTCGGCAGCTTTAGGGGGCGCATATCACGTTTTGTCTGTGCACAAGTTCGTTATTTCCAACGGAGGTGCACGCATATTGGGATCGATGCACGAAAGAATGCCGTAAACATCACGTGACAAGAACTGACTGATCAGCTTCATACTTTGTATGCAATATACACATTTCGGTAGACTAATTACTTCAAACAATCACAGAACACCCAAACACTGCAGTGCTTTTTTATTTTCTCCATAAATTAGCAATGTTTTGTTCGATCGCCATCCAGTGTTACCAGATGTAGTTGACTGATTCCAGCCCAAAAACCTGCCAAAATGCAAAAACAATCACCCAGAAATCTGGAGGCTATCAAAACCGATTCAAAAGTTGGGGGGCGTGCCGTTGAAAAAACGCTCAAATTTTCTCTACCCGCCTATTTCATTTTTTACCTGCACAATGAAATTCACAACCGCCCAAACAGGCAACACTGTCGCCTTCCTCTGAGAAAATGTTGGATAGTTGCCCAGCAATCTACGTAGAACCCACCTAACAACTAAGTCCCCCACCCCAAGGCCGGTCTGCGGTGATAAAAAAGGTTGGGGACCACTGCTGTAAACCACAAAATAATCCCTGAGTGTTTGCGCACACTTGTTGAATATATATAGCTCCTAATTCTGATGTTGATACGAACAAAAAGTATTTGGATACATAAGCGAAACTTATATGCATAACAAATATCATTATAAAACAGCAACTGACACTTAGGGAAAAAATAACAGTTATAACAACTTTTCTTAGAACTTTTGCAATTACTTTTTTACCATCAGGTTTCAAAGGTCATAATTTATGGCCTTATCTGAAGTCAGTTTTTCTCCACACAGCTGCCCTAGAGACTCGTCCCAGCTGTAGTTCATCACATTAAGCATAGAGACGTTCCACTAAATCCTATTTATTTTGTGAAATGTTTGTTTTTTATAATTTAACGTGATGGTCTCCAAACATTTAAATGTGTCCGAAGACTTTTTTTGGGGTCACTGAATATGCTTACGGTCAGGGCCGTGCACAGGGGGGTGGCCCGGGGGCTAGAGCCACTGCCCCTTTGCCCTCGTTGGCTGAGGTGCCCCTCTCAGCCTGTCCCTCTTCCCTCCTTCTCAAACGCGTCCGTGCCCCCGTCCCTGGCTGTTCTGTTACCGCTTCGCTAAACATCCACTGATTTTGTTAATCCACTCCATATTTTACCGCCCGATCCGGAGTCCGCAGCGTCACTCACAATCTGTGTGCCCGCGTCTTGACTGCAATGTAGACGGGAGCAGGCGGCTGCAGTAAGAGAAGGGCTTTAAAAAATTAATCACAAGTCGGACACTTCCCGAATCTCGCTGTTTTGCCGCCTGGAAACGTCACAAGAGGAGGAGATCGCGTTCGCGTTTTAATCGCGGCTCGAATGACCTCATGAAAAAATACTATAGTAACTTATAGTAAATATTATAGTGTTTTTGAACATGTTTTTCCAGTATTTGGTTATGTTTATAGTTGTTGTGATACCATAGCAACTATAGAAATTTAAATAGGCTATTTTTATAACAGGCATATGGTTCAAAGACACTATAGTATTCCTATAGTATTTTTAATGTGGGAGTGGATGCTATTAAAATATCACTGTTTTTACAAAAAGATAGAATCACAGAAGATGAACAGCTCATTACTTAAAAGGGTGTACAGTATTTATCTGTATGTTCAACAGGTGAATGTTTAAAGAATAAACCGCTTATACAGCTAGAAAGTGTTCAAGAAATCTAATTTGGCTACATTATAAATGAAGTAACTATAGCGAGATGCTTTTGAGTGACAGGTCATGACAAATGTGTGTTTGTTTTTTAGAAATGTCCCTAGAATATGGCATTTTATTGAGCAGTGGCACATTTCTATAGTAATTTCAGACTTTCTTTAGAGTGCATTAGAAGGTATAAAGGGAAACACTACTGAAGACAAAATGATTAGCCCTCTTGTGAAGTTTAAAGAAAAAATAGTATTGCATCAAATATGTAAAAGTGTTGTTTAACAGATTTTGTTTTCAACAGTTTCTGACACATTTGTCTAGACTTTGCCATTATGACAATATTATATATTTCACATAATATTTTACTAGTTTTTTTGAAGATACTATTTACCCTAAAGTGCAATTTAAAGTGTTAACTTCAGATGAATTATGTTAAAGAAAAATGAGGAAAGCCATTGGACAACAGTGGTTTAATCTGCAGACATAAAGAGATTCTTAAGGGTCTGATTATATTGACATGCTTATTAGGCCTCTATAAACTCCAGCCAGAAAGAAATAAACAGCCTGAGACTTTATCCAGAATAAAAACCATTAGGCTGTAGGAAATACTGTGAAAATGTTCTTGGTCTATTGAACATAACTCTTGACTTCACATACATGTGTGTGTGTTTTGTTTACTACACCCCTTACACTTCTCATATGAAACCACACAAAGATGAGGCTTAATGGCAGAACAGTCTGATTACTTGTATGTCTGCATATGTGTGTATTGGACTGACTTTCAGGGAATAATGTTGAATAAAAATGACAATACAAAATTCACACAAACATACAAAAAAGTGAAAATGACAACAAACAGGACTTTAAACTAAGATAGAAATAAAATACAGCATAAGCACATCCTAATGATTTGTTTGTAACATTTAGTTATATAAGACAGATCATGTTTTGTTTTTACAAAGGTGTGTTTTGTTTTTGTTTGCGTGTAAATCTAAATAAATAAACATGTAATGGTCTTCATGTCTTTTTTTAATTATCAACGAAAATACAATAAAGGTATACAGCCGGGTATAAACCTTAGTAAAAACAGAAGACAGAGATGCGTAATTTCACTCTCATCCAATAAGCATTAGGCTGTGTCGTTAGCCAGTCGTTTCCCATCATGCTTTTGGTGAGCGCAGTCGTTGGAGACTTATGACACTGCAGCCGACTGCTCAGAGTTTTTTGGCGCACGTCAGCGTGACATCAAAGCAAGGTGCACGCAAGTCGGACACGTTTCTAACCGGCATGCATCTCGCGGTGATCACCAGTGATGCGTTCTGCGCAGATTATGGCCAGTTCAAACGAGCCTAACAGTTCTTGACGATTGTTGCATTACAAGTCTCATATACAATCCACATTGCAGCCAGTGGTCTTATACAAGTGCTGACAACTTGTGCTAAATATCCACATTCCTAGAAATTGAATGACTAATCAAAATCAGATCTAATATAAATAACAATTATCTATTTAAAAAAACTATTTTCAATATTTATAACAACTGGAAAATTTGTATTATCAAGAACCTACCCACTTACTGCCCCTTTTTTTGGTTTGGGCCACTGCCCCTCAAAATGTCTGTGCACGGCCCTGCTTACGGTATCTGTAACAGTGTTAAAATCTGTCAAAATGGAAGAAATGCAGATACCTTTTCCCCTTTAAGTCCACCAAAGCCAATCTGTCCTGGTTCTCCCTGTATACATCAATAGCAAGAAAAAAGAAGTTATCAAATAATAAAAATGACAGTTTGGTACATATCTTAGTTTTCATGTCAGAGTTCAGTACATTTTCAGAACAGAAGAGACCAAAAATAAACATGAAAATTGTTTCAAATTGTAATCAGTTAAAGAAAATGTGCTCCTGTCTTTAAATAAAGTCCATTATAATTAAAGTTCTGCAAGACTTTAGAAACATATACATCTCAGCTAATGCTATCAACTAAACACAGAGTCATAGTACTTGCATTGCATTATGATATTAAAGATTTAACAATAAATGACTACATTCAAGAGCAATTTAATTTTAGATCTAATACTAAATCAATCAAACATGTAAACTGCACACGTTTTGCATTAACATCTAAATCTGAATCTAAAATGATGTTTCTACTACTTTCTGCCTTTCCAAAATACATTTATTAAAATTGTTTTGTTTCACTTTAATTTCAATTTGACAAATAAGACTAAATAATAGTTTCCTATCAAAAATATCTAATTTGTATAGTTATTGAACAGGATGAGTGCCATCCCAGCAGGCACAGGATATCAACGTGACGTCAGATTGACGTTGTACTCCATTTGTTTGGAACATTTTGTTTGGAAATGAAAATCGGGTTGAGGTCAGAACCCATCATCAGGTCGACATCAGTGTTTAACGTCCAACCTAAAATTAACCAAATATCAACGTCTAATGATGTTACAGCTCGACGTTGTGTGAACGTTACCACTATTACATCTATCAGATGTTGGATTTTGGTTGCCATAACTGACGAATAAATGTCAGTATTTGATGTTTCTATAAAAAACATTGAAAATACACAAAACTTAAACTTTTAAATGAAATTGCCCATGAATGATGTTTAAAACAACACTGTATTGATCATGCACAGTTGAAGAGAGCATTATTAGCCCTTCCAGAGTACATACTGGATTCATAGAGTGAAATTCAATACCTTTTAAGATATTTTTTAAGACCCTTTCCATATATTTTAAGACGTTATAACCACTTTTCAACCGGAAACACAGGTGAGATTTTAACTTACAGTATATTTACTAAATATTAATGTAAGAAACTAATCCAAAACTAAAACATTATACATGTACTGAATAAAAATCTAGGGTGCCACGGTGGAGTTGGCATTTCTTTTTTGCATGAGTTTGCATGTTCTCCCTGTGGCTGCGTGGGTTTCCTCTGGGTGCTCCGATTTCCCCCACAAGTCCAAAGACATGTGCTATAGGTGAATTGGGTAAGCTAAATTGTCTGTAGTGTATGAGTGTGTATGGATGGATTCCAGAGATGGGTTGCAGCTGGAAGGGCATCCGCTGCATAAAACATATGCTGGATAAGTTGGCGGTTCATTCCACTGTGGCGACCCCAGATTATTAAAGGGACTAAGCCGAAAAGAGAACGAATGAATGAATAAAATTAGCTATTAAAATTTAATTTAGCTGTTAAATCTAGCTAATTCAGCAGGTTGGCGCATATAGAACTGCAGAAATAATGGTTTTGCCTTGGTCACTGCAGTAAACTAAGCAGCATGATGTCAAACTAGCAGGATTTTATTGATTTCACAAAACTACAGAGCATCCTGATATTCTCAGATTTAATTCAGGCAATTATTTATTATAAAATGTAATACCTTGCAAAATAGCATTTAAGACTTTTTAATACTTTTTAAGGGCCTTAAATTTCTACATTGATTTATCAACTTTTAATACTTTTGTAGACCCCACGGACACCCTGCCTTATGAATTATTACCCTTGCTGTATATTTTTTCACCAATTTCTGTTTAATGAAGAGAATTTTTTTTTCAACACATTTATAAATATAATATTTTTAATAACTCATTTCTAATAACTGATTTCTTATCTTTGCCATGATAACAGTACATAATATTTGACTAGATATTTTTCAGGTTACTAGTATTCAGCTTAAAGTGAATTTGAATGCTTAACTAGGTTCAGTAGGCAAGCTAGGGTAATTAGGCAAGTCATGTAAGGGTTAGTTCTGTAGACATTTGAAAAAAAAAATTGCTTAAAGGGGTTAATATTATTGACCATAAAACAGATTCAAAAAAATAAAAACTGCTGGTAACACTTTATAATAACTACACGCTATGAATCATCTATCGAGCATTAGCAAATAGTTAATTTATTACCTGTTAAGCATTAACACTATATTAATAAACTTTAGTGAGCAGTTTATTCCTGCAGCTACAAATTTATTTATTTATTTTATTTATTTTTCCTTACTAATTTAAGTATCACATTATTTTCGAACCAGTTATTTAAGAATAGTTGGTGGCTTTTAACGATCATTCAGAATGAGTTAGTAAATGATTAATAAACTATTCAAATCAACATTTACATATTGTATTATTCAGGCATATATTAATAGTTAATTTGTATGTTCATAAATGCTTTATTAACTCAACTTCATCCATTTTTGTGACCTAATCTAAAGTGAGGACTATTCATGCTTTAAAAATCCCTTATAAATGACTATTAAAGGCTAAGTATCAAATGAATAATGCAGTGTTACCAAACTGCTTTTATTCTAGCTTTAAAGCAATTAAGACTTTCTCCAGAAGAAAAAGTATTATAGGAAATACCGTGAAAAATTCCTTGCTCTGTTAAACATCATTTGGGAAATATTTGAAAAAGAAGGAAAAAAAATAAAAAATAAAAATTACAGGAGGGCAAATCATTTTGACCACAACTGTACAACATATTCAAAATTATATCTTAAAAATACACTCTTAATCAGTCCACATTTACTTGTTGAAAAATCATAAAAAACGAACGCCTTGGCTTATTAATTCCCCAATCTGTCATTACAAACAATTTCCAAAAGCATCTGTGCCTGAGGCTTATTTCTGAGCCAAATGCGTGGTTATACAGATCAGTCTTACAGTATCTGCGATTATGCATGAGCCAATATATGCATCCCTGCACGCTCATACGCAGTTGCTGAAGTGGAAATCAAGAACTGTTTGGGCTGTAATTTTCTGCACTTCAGGACTTGTGGGAGAAAGTGATGCGGATGTTTTTTTAATGCTGTGTGCAGGATGTTAATGAGAAATCAGTCCATCATATTCACCTGCTCTCCTTTCTGCCCAACACCAGGATCTCCCTTCTCTCCCTTTTGAGCCTGCATCAAAATGCCTGCTGGATTTAATCCGTTGGATGGACAGCCAGAACATGGTTCACCCTGAGACAAAACAAATATATATGACTTTCAAAGGCACGACTGCAAATTTAAGTTGCAATTTAAGTAATGTAGTCTTTTTGACCAACACATGGCAGACTGACCTTTTCACCTTTGGCTCCATCGGCCCCTGCCTCCCCCTAAGAAATAAGCACAATGCATGAGACAGATGGTGAAAATGCCACAAACATTAGGTGAAGTTTATTTATAAACTAATTTCAAGAGGAGCATGTGATTATGATTGATCACGGCTGGTCCCGCATTAACTAATGCATGATTCACCAATCAGATGATTCCTAGCTTACTATAAATAACCAGAGTTTCTCACTACAGCTATCTTCGCCTTGAATAATCTCCCCTTCCACCCCTACTCCTCCACCTTTCGCACTATAGGGCGGCACGGTGGCCCAGTGATTAGCACCGTTGCCTCACAACAAGAACGTCAAATCCTTAACAGGCCAGCTGTCATTTCTGTGCGGACTTTACGTTCTTCCTATGCTTGTGTGGGTTTCCCCCAGGTTCCTCCCACAGTCCAAAAAACATGTGTCATAAGTGAATTGATCAATCTAAATTAACACCATAGTCGAACTCTTTTCCAGCAGTATATCTAATCTTTCATCAGCTTCCAACTGAGCTCAAACTCCCTTCTCGCCCTGCAAAAGGGAGCCCTGGACTTAAGGATCCTATGAGCTCAGGGCTCTCTCCTGGGACAGCATGCCAAACTCTTTAAAGCTCAAAGCTTTATAATCAATAATCAGCAAAGTGTGAACTCTTGAAATTACATTATTATTGATTTGACCCTCTTGAATTTAACAATGAAATGTGTTGTAGTTGTCACAATACACAGGACGTTGCTAATAAAAAACTGAAGGTAACTGCCAGTAGGCGTTGTCGTCAAGGCACCCATTCAAATGATTCATTCCAAACAGCTGATTTAACTCACTCGATATTAAAGTCCTCATCGTTGGAGTTTTGTATGAAATCAACATCAGATGTTCAGGTGCTGATATTTGAGAAAACGGCACCCTTGAACGCAATGTTAGTCCATGTTGTAATATCTTTATAAATATATATGATTTAATATGAACTCCTGCAATTTGATTTGTATGGAAAGTTGTTACAAGATTAATGGAGTTTCATAAAAGTTTTTTTTTTCAATTCATGAGATGTGTGTAAATATAGCTGAAACAAAACTTCACAATACACAACATAAACTAGACACCTTCATATCAAATGATGAAACTGAAAGTTTTTTTTTTCCTAAGTTAAGTTTGGAGTGTAAATCAATGTAGTTCAGACCTTATTTTACTCATTAAAGTTCATGTAAATTTTCTATATTTTAAATTATACTGTATCCAATAACTTTTAGAGAAGAACAATTGCCGTACATTTCTAGTGCAGTTATACTAAGTGACTGTGTTTGTGCATGCTATTAAATGAGTATATCTTGAAAGGCTGTGCAATGGACTGTGTTAAGGGTGTAACGGATCACAACCAACAGTTCAGAATGCATGTGACCCGCGGATTAATAAAGTTTTTTGAACTTGTAGGTTTATCCAACATTTATAACAACTGCAGAGAGATCGCCTCCCGTGCCATTCAAATCACATCTATGAAAGCATTTTGGCTTCCCTGTAAAATATAATGATGACAGAAAAAGTTGTGGTGGCAGCTACCTAAATGCTTTCTTAGGTTATTAATTAAAGGTGTCTTTTGTCACTGTTTGTTTAGCCTGCATTAATGCATTCAGTGTAACATTGAAGATTGAAAGATCGGGATCTCAATTCAAACCTACGCAACATAATGATTTGCATGTTTATTAATCCTTCAAGCACTGCATTTGATCGAGAGAGGTTCAGTTTTTACACTGTTTTAATGAGTTACAAACAATTAAATAACACAGAAGTACTGGGTTTATAGTTCAGCTATAAACACTGATGTTTATGGTAAAGATTAAAATCACCGTTTATTGGAACTTGATGCTGCTGTTTAGCAATTATATTGTGTAACCAATGGGTGACGACAAACAACCGTCAAAATGATGTCACTGAATATATTTTCCAAAATGATACATCTTTAATGAAACATGAAGTTTTATGTGTGAATTCAAGAGTTCACACTTAGATATTGCTTGATAATAATAGCAGGTTTGGCATGCTGTCCGGGGAGAGAACCCTGAGCTCGGAGACAATTGAGCCCAGGGCTCCCGCCTGGTCAATGAGCATATGAGAGGGTACGAGATCAGGAAGTTCTCGAGAGCTACCCCTGGTAAAGGAGGAAAAAGGGGAGATGGGGTAGATGGGGGGGATTCTTCAAAAAACGAAGAAGAGAGTAATGCTAGTCCGGCTATTTATAGTGAGTTTGGAATGATCTAATTGGCTTACTAATGATTACAGATGAAAGACCAGCTGTGATCAATCATATCATGTGCTCCTCTCAAAATTAGTTAGTGAAACGTCACTTGTTGAATCATTAATTGAAAATGAATATGATCTGTTGTAGAAGATGCTAGACCACTATAGTTAGCATTATCAGCAACAGCAGCAAAGATCATCTTTCGTATTGGATTTCCTTTTTTTCAGCTGTTTTTTTCTTGATTTTTATTTTTATTAAAGGTTCTAAGTTATGTTTGTGTTAACCAATCTTTTTGCATAAATGGAAACCAATTGACATTTAACTCCTCCTTTTTTGCTGATCTGAAAAACGTGACTTAAAAACCGTAGTGTGATCCGAGCTGTGAGATTTGCGATCCGTTACACCAGTGGTTTTCAAACTTATTTCCACCTCAGAAAAAATGTGTCTCTCCAAGTACCACCATAATGACCGGTATTGAAATACAGTAGCGTTGTAGGCCTAATTATGCAGCTACAGCTCTGCGCAGTTCAAAAACGTGGCAGATTAATTCTTATTATTATGAATATTTATTATTGTCAGCCACTTTTAACATTCTAAGTAGTTCGAACATTAACACTTGCAGGTAATAGAAAAAATAATAAAACGTCAACGTTTAAAAATATAAAATGTGCTTTAAAGTTAATTAAAAATGACACTGTTCTTAAAAAGTCAAAAGAAAACTAAATAGTATTATCATAAAGTAGTCTATTCATCATGAACCTATATGACTTATTTGTATGTCTTTCAAACCATGACATTAACTTGTATTTTAAATATATGAATTGGATTTACATATTTATATTAGAAATTAGATCTGCTTACTGCGCATTGGAGTAGGCTTTGTGTGTCAGAAAAGCAAGTGATTAAACTATACCTGTCAACATTGGGATATAAAAATGTGAGATACTCCCGAGATACAACCGTTACAAATAAGCGGAGGAAATTTGCATCAAATAATAGAATGCATAACAAACATTAGAAAATTGAAAGTAAAATAAAAGGTCTAGCCTATTAAAATCAATTTATTGATCACATCTGTGTTATCGTACTCGTCAAAGGGTTAAAAGAGTGTTTTTAACTTTAATTAATCAGCGATTCCTCCGCGTACCACTAGAAAGAAGCCTGCGTACTACTAGTGGTACACGTACCACAGTTTGAGAACCACTGCGTGACACCACTACTGTTAACATGAACAAACAATGAACAGTGCATTTAATACAATTGTTTTGTAATTATGATTGTTAATGTTAGTTAATGAAAGTAATGTTGTTCATTGTTAGTTCATGTTAACTAATATTACCTAATACAACCTCAGTGTAAAGTGTCACCTATATATTCACATGATACAATCATTATACAATTTCAGTGCAGTAAGAATCTGAAAGTCAGCCACAACACAAACCTTCTCTCCTGTTCTGCCATCCGCTCCTGGAAGGCCCTGTGAAAAAAAGAGACATATAACATTTCTGTCTTCCCAAACATGACACTAATGTCATCCCATCTGACCCATCCGGGGGATGTAAATGTCCCCCATTTGCACCACGTCACTTTCTGCATCCCACACTCTCACTCTCTGTCCTCTAACTAGGAATGAGGAATGGATCGTGAGTATATTGGAAATCGTTACAGTCAAATGCGAACGAGAGCTTTACGGTATACTGAATCCTTTTTATTTTTGTCAGAATTTATACATCTCACTCTCGAGTAAGAGAGGTGAAATTTTAATGGGCTAAAAAACGGAAAGACCTTTACCGTAAAATGAAATGTGACATAGAAAGTGCGGTTTAAAGTTTGAAAACTTATGGATTTTGCGGATGGTAGGAGATATATGAAATTCACTGAAGTTATAATGAAGCGTGATTGAATGCCCGTTCTCCCTGTGAGCAGGTAGTGGATCGGCGACAAAATTACTCATTCAACACAACAACAGCAGGCAAAAAAAAAAAGATCTCGCTGACTGTTGGCTTGTTTCATCGAGCTTGGCAAACACAAATATGGTGGGCCCACTGAGGTGAACAGCATCATCAGTCGATCTTTTTTTGCAGTGATAATGCGTCTACCAGGCACAGATTTGAGCATTGGAAGTTAAAAGCCATTTCCGGATGCAACGCAGAGACATTTAATCAAACATGCTGAACTCTTTTTAGGTTTATTCTGGTAAAAATGAGCAGCTTTTAGGAGTTGATTTAGTGATAAACTCACGGGTAAACCCTGTTCTGCTTTGCCTGGGGCACCTGGTTCCCCTCTAGCCCCCTGTTTGCTCTGCGGGCCCAAGGTGTTGCCAGAGTCTGACGAGATCACTTGACATGGTTCACACGGTTCTCCCTAAAAAGAAAAGCACATTCTGTTATCATATACTCACTTTTATAATTTATCGATGACTCACAACTATCATGTCTTCCTAAAAGTATGACAATGCAAACTATTTAACCCCCTGCCCCACCACCACACCACACAACAACCTCAAAACATTATTTGATTCTGAGTGTGCCTCACACAGGTGAGTGGGCTTAACAAACCACCTGTAGAAAACACATTCTTTCATCTCTCTGACACTTTAACCGACACTTTAACCAGTTTTGCACATTTGCACCAGACACTTTCTTACAATCCCTCTATATCTATAAAAAACAAACATTGTGCATTTACGAATTGTGCTTTTCACAGGTGAGTGGGTTTGACAAACCACCTGTAGAAACTTTTCTTTGTTAAAAAAAAACACTTGCTCCTTGCCCTAGCACTTAATTCTCTGAGTACGAACAGTAAGTTTCTTTGTAAAATTAGCACTTATTGTGTGTGATCGTATTGTTGAATGGGCTTTATGCAAACCTAGTGTTTTTCGGCAATGATGAACTTCCGGTGAAAGCTTAATGTGACTATTTTCTGTTTTATAAGGTTTCTTTTACAGCATCGATGTTGTAATGTAATTCAAATATAATCAGTTAAATAGACTTTAGCATCCATTTGGTTGTTATAGCTTGAAAAGAGATGAAAGACCATGTAAGCGCAAGCACCATCAGGATCAGCAGACGAGCTCAGAAACTCCATAGGAAATACTGGGATAAAATAAATTTCCATATTTTAAAGACATGGTGTGAAAAAAAAAATTTAATGCAATGCTTCTTGTTTGTTGTGATGCCCACTTTATATCATATATTAGCCAGGCAGTGAAGATCACTGTTTTTTTAAGAAAACAGATCTTAATTGCTGCAACTTTGTATGGGATGACAATTAACCGAAAACCCTGGGGCTGGCTGACTGAAATTAAAAGCCTGTGTGCATATACCCCATTGCTGAATTCCTCCTTGTACATCCCTTTGAAAAACATCTAAATGACTAAATGCAAATGTATTTAAAGCTATAATGGGAATTTCCCTACAGAAATTTAATAAAATTCCAAAAAACGTAAACAGTTAATATTAAGTAAATAAATAAATACGCAAGCAACCAAATTAAAGGTTGGCTTGAGAAAGCCTAGAGAGAATGTTTGAAACAGGTTTGTTAAAATGTCAAAACCATGTTTCTGCCAATGCTAAAATGTTTTTTTAGCATAAGTAAATGTAATGCTAACACATTTGAACACTTTTCTAAAATAATGTAAACACTTACACATTTAAATACGTTGATAGAATGATTTAACACACTACTGACATATTTTTATTGTGTTGTTATCATGATTCAATATGGTGCTAACATGTTTTGCACACTAGCAAGTTTCTATAGCTGCGTCCGAAACCGAATTCCATTCCATCCATTCCATGAATTCCATTCATACTTCTCGCATTCATACTGTATAGAATGTACTTTTCTAACGGCCGAGCAGTACGTTTAAATTCAAATGCAGTACCTACTGAGTAGTATGCGGTTTCGGACGCAGCCTATGATTTACCCACAACTAATTTGTTTTAGCACAACAGTACTTTAACACCGCTAGCATGTTTTAAGCATAATTTAAATACATAAAAAACATTTAAGTCACTGCTGACATATTTTATTGTGTTGTTATCATGATTAACATGTTTTGCACACTAGCGGGTGTCTAAGGTTTAACACACTGCTAATATGGTTTAGCACAACATTATTTTAGCACTGCTAGCATGCTTTTAGTATAATTTAAAACAATGCTAACACATTTTAAGACATTGCTAAGATAATGTAAACACTTACATTTCATACATATATGATAGAATGATTTAACACACTGCTGACATATTTTATTTACTGTGTTGTTGTCATGATTCAACATCCTGCTAACATGTTTTGCATGCTAACAGGTTTCTATGATTTAGCACACTGCTAATTTGTTTTAGCACAACACTATTTTAACACAGCTAGCATGTTTTTAGCATAATTTAACACAATGCTAACACATTATAAGACATTGCTAGCATCAACAGATTTAAATACATTGATATAATGATTTAACACACTGCTGACATATTTTATAGTGTTGTGATCATGATTTAACATGCTGCTAACATGTTTTGCATACTAGCAAGTCCTATGTATTTACACACTGCTAATGTGTTTCAGCACAACACTGTATTAACACCGCTATCATGTTTTAAGCATAATTTAACTCAATGCTTACACATTTTAAGACATTTCTAGGATTATTTAAATACTTACACATTTAAATACATTGACATAATCATTTAACACTGCTGACAGACATATTTTATTGTGTTGTTACCATAAACAAGCTGCTAACATGTTTTGCACACTAGGAGGTTTCTATGAATTAACACACTACTAATGTGTTTTAGCACAACACAATTTTAACAATGCTAACATGTTTCTATCATAATTTAACAAACTGTTTGCATAATTTATCAAATTGTTTGCATGACTCTGATTTAAAACGCTGCTAGCATGTAATATAGGTCATGGGTTCTAGCATAAATTAGTATGTTAATATGTTTCTAGAATGAATTAGCAGACACACGCTGCAGTTTCTAAGATAAGCGAACATATTGGCATGTTTCCATTAGGACTTAATACATTCCTAGCATTTTTCTGGTATGATGTAGCACACTGCTAGCATTAATAAAAGTAGCATATTTCTAGCCTAGCCTTCACTGAAGCCTAACTGAATTTCTGGCCACACTTTTAACATAATTTCACAGGTTTACAGAATTATTAAGACACATTGCTAACCTGTATTAGTATGTTGTTAGCATATGCTAACATATCCAACAAATGGCTCTAATTTAGCTTATACAAAACATGTTTCTTTCATAAAACAGATACGTTTTGGGTGAACAGTGCTTTCTGTGAGATCTGAACAGATAATTACCACAGCAAGCAGCAATTTTTATGCAAAATCAAAAATTCAGACTTCTTTAGCTTACCTTCTCGCCTTTATGTCCCCAAGGGCCTCTCGGACCCTGTCAGCAAAACAAAACACATCATTGAGTATGCATGAAGATTAGAAGCGCAGAAGCTCATTGAGTTTCAAATGCAAATTATGTGCTGATAGCTCCACTGGTAATAAAACGAATTATGGTGCTGATGATAGTAAACACATTTTGTCCCTTACAGTGACAGAACAATCAGGATAGTGATGGAAAATCAGGATAATTAGCATGTTCTGTATTAGTGATGCAGCACACGCTGCTGTTTCACATTGACATGTCTCTATAGGTCAAAATGAGAAAAAACTAACAGGTTCTCCAGGCTTTCCATCTTCACCAGGTGTTCCAGAATCCCCCTAGACATGTAGAGAATGTTTTGTTATTATTGCATATAACATTGCATATAAAAATACATGGGTAAAGTGTTAAACGTACTTTCTCTCCTTTAGAAGCTGAAGATCCACCAGGGGGCCCCTGGGAGATAAAAACAACTTGTTAGTAAAGAAGTTAAAAATAGTTTTAAAGGGCGTCACATTGGCACTGTGAGAAGCATGATAGCCTCACAGTAAGAAGGTCACTGGTTCAAGCCTCAGCTCGGTCAATTGGCATTTCTGTGTGATGTTTGCATGTTCTCCCCATGTTGGCATGGGTTTCCTCCCGGTGCTCTGGTTTCCCCCACAAGTTCAAAGACTTTTTGGTATAAGTGTATTGAATGAGCTAAATTGTCCGTAGTGTATGAGTGTGAATGAGTGTGTATGAATGTTTCCCAGTGTTTGGTTGCAGCTGGACAGGCATCCGCTGCGTAAAACATATGCTGAATAAGTTGGCAGTTCATTCCACTGTGGCGACCCCTGTTTAAAAAAGGGACTAAGCCGAAAAAAAAAAATGAATGAACGAATGAATGAATATGTATGTGGCGCCACCTAGGTGTATTAAGCTTAAGATAGTGCTCCAGGTTCAGTAAACTAAATGCCTACAGAGATGTTCAAGTTAGGCCCCTCTTATATAACTGATATATGACGTAATGTAAATAAGGTAAATTAGAATATAAATCTTCCCCAAGACTGAATAAATGACCAGATATGAACTCATATTTACTCATATCTACACTAATAAAACTCTTAGATAAATCAGAAAATATAATGAATTTAATTAGGATAGAAATGTAAAGAGTGGGAAAACCCATATAAATAAATAAATAACATTAAGACTACTTCACAAACTTACAATCTTGTAGAATTGTATTACACACACATACATATATATATATACATATGTATATATATGTATATTTTTATATATATATATATATATATAACCCACACTGTAGCCCTAAATTGTTAATTATATGTATTTAAATCTATATATTCTTTAGCTTTACGCTTTGCCTCTACCTCTCAAACTAGCTTTGACTTATTTTCAGTAAGATTTTTTTAAATACAAAAGAAAAAATTTAAAATATCTAAACAAATTTGTTACGCTAAATGACAATGAACATTATTACATCCATACATTGACATGTTATTTATTATTGTCACATGCTGCTTATATTAATTTATTTAAAGCATTAAGGCAGACATTTTACTCCTATTTAAAATACTATTTACAGTATGTTCATTAAACACTTTTGTTAAATTGCACTGAAATGGGACATCTAATCCTTTTACCCAGAGAAATACTGCAGAAATTCTATGTTGGTGTGCATTGTTTTCTACACTTCTAGCCTAATTATTTTTGATTGTTTTAGATCTTTGCCAATTTAGTGGAAGCAAAATAAAACAAGAGAAAAGAGAGAAAAAAGACTTATTTACACAGGAAGAATAAATCAAAGATGACAAATCAGTTGCAGTCTTTCCTTAAGGTGTCTTTTCAACTGCAGCTCTGAAATTCAACATTATTTTTAGAGGTCACCTCTATTTACTAGAAATAAACTCAAAAACAGTACACCAGAGAAAGAATCAAAAATGCAATAACTTTAAAAGGTTTTAAAACCTCAATAGAGTACAAATCAGTGCCAGGCAATTGTTTTTTCAGTAGAACTGGCTCCAGAAGGTCTTTTTAAAGTCATTATAACCGAATGAAACTATGAGAAGAATCATAAGATAACACTTTGCAGCAGCAAAAACAAACAAATAAAATAAAAAAAACAATCAGAAAGAGGCGCAAGACTGTACTTGAGGAATGTACTTAGGGAGAGAACTAAAATATCAGAAAGCACTGTGAATGACAAACATAATAAAATGACATATTACTATACTCATAAATTCATTTAAAGTGCTTGCTTTTATTTTGAAGTTAAAGACATTCATGGTGGTCCATTGGAAAGGATTACTGGAAACAGATCCACAGCCCCAGATTTTGATGCACCTTCCTTACAGCAATTCTCTGATTTGTGGAATGTTTTGTAAAGCATTAGGGAGGACAGATCGATTCTACTGTATCTGTATCTCGATACTGGCAATGTATCAAAAGGATTGGTTCTTAAATAGAAGTATATTGATCTTTTTTTTTTTCTTACTGAGTGATTTTAGAATATCTTTATGATGTTAATAATGATAGCACTGCATAATATATAATTATTTAATTAAATAGAAACAGGAACGGGATCTACAATATTGTATTCTATATAATATTCAGCACAGGTTTTAAACTCAAGCACAGTGCTGCGGTCGTCAAGACTGAATGAAAAAGAAGCATACGTTGGTGTAATTTTACTCCAGTTAATAATGATGAGGTTTTATGTGACACTTGTCACAAAACAGTATGCCACTGATCAGTCAAAGAAAGGCAGGCTTAGTAGGAGAGTCATTTTTCATTTAAAAAAAAACAAAACATTAAAGTGGAGAAAGAAAATAACTGGTATCGCCATCCTTAGTTTTTGTACTTGAATCCTGTTTTAAATAAACTGAATTCATGCTAACAGTGACTCTACAATACATAGCGTCATTTGTCAGCTGTATAGTACTTGTATATATTTCCAGTTAGCCACCTATTTAGTGCTATTTATTTCATGGCTGTCTGGAATACTTGATTCTGATTGGTCAGTCACAACATTCTAACTTATGTTATTCTGAGGTATGCTCATCCAGGTACTTTGGATCATCTTGGTCGTCAGTAACTGTTTGGCTCCAGCTTCTGACTGAATAATATGAAAGTTAGTGTATGCTCCATTCAGCTGATTTAGTTTCTGTTAGCTTTCCTTTTAATTAAAGAATTATTAAACTATTACACCTCAGATCAATGTTTTGTCTATTTTTTACATTTTGTGGCAAGAAGCTGTGTAATAGGCAGGATAAAGTACCTCCAGGCAGTTGTTTTCGCAGAATAAAGCCCTTCAGTCTTAACCCTTCACTGGCAACCAAAATTTCCAGTAACACAGTAAATTTTAAAGCAATTTTCACAGTGTATGCTATGCTGAGGTATACTCAATCAGTTCATTTAAATCATCTTGGCCATCAGTGACTGTTTGGTGCCATCTTCTGACTAAATAATATAAATGTTAGTGTATCTTCCAATCAGCAGTTTTCATTTCTCTCAGCTTTGCCTTTATTTAAAAAATCAATACAAAACTATTACACCTCAGATCAATGTTTTGTCTAATTTTTTATATTTTGTGGTAAGAAGCTGTTTAATAAGCAGGATAAAGTACATACAGGCGGTTGTTTTCACCGAATAAAGCCCTTCAGTCTTAACCCTTCACCTGCAACCAAAGTTGCCAGTGATACAGTAAATTTTTTAGTAATTTTCACAGTGTATTCTATGCTGAGGTATACTCAATCAGGTCATTTGAACCATCTTGGCCATCAGTGACTGTTTGGCGCCATCTTCTGACTGAATAATATAAATGTTAGTGTATTCTCCAATCAGCAGTTTTCATTTCTCTCCACTTTGCCTTTAATTAAAGAATTAGTCTAAATCTATTAGACCTCAGAACAATATTTTGTTGAATCTTTTATATTTTGTGACAAGAAGCCATGTAACAAGCAGGATCAAGTACATCCAAGCAGTTGTTATCACATAATAAAACATAACATGCTTATCAGCAGTCTGACATGAAGTGAAGGGTTTTATTCGACGAAAACAACCGTTTGGATGTATTATCTCTAACATATAATTTTTTAGAGTGTGTAAAGCATGAATATTCTTACAGGTAGTCCTGGTTTCCCAATCCCAGGTAATCCAGGAAGCCCTGGCTGGCCTGGTTCTCCAGCGAGCCCCTCTGGACCGACTACACCAGGAGCACCCTGTGAAATAACAAAAACTGAGATACTAGCTGTGCATACCAAGCACTAAAGGTAATGATACCACAAAACTAGAGTTCATATATAGTAACCCCCTTAAGAAGACCCGTCCATTTTACCTTTTGTCCTTTAGGGCCCACTACACAAATAGGATTAGCTCTGCCCTATGACAACAAAGACCAACAAAAGATCATTAGCTTATAGTTCATCTCAAACGCCGGCATTAGCAGTTATCACACTACTTACATAACAACCTTCCAAACAAGTCAGTTCACCGATGACTCAAGGCTTAGACAGATAAACAGTTTAAAAGCAAATCCCAAATATGCATTAGCGACTCGGCCATATTCGCCATCCCCTTAGCATGCTTTGTATATACGGAATAGAAAAGATTAAACGTAATGCGGGCCGACTATCCATTTAAAAGAATCAATGAGACGGCATTGATTTGTGGCTCTTTGTTGGCTTATGTAATCTATGTAGCATTAAGGAGATTTAACACCCAAAGAGATATCTAATGAGAAAAAAAAGGCAGCAGCGAGTTTATGGGTAAGAGTCTAATGTGTAATGTTTTTCTCAGTAGAGAGCTGTGAATGTATGGCACCAGTTTAAACAATATAAAAAGAAAGAGACTCTTGGCTCCTTTTAAAATGAAAATATGTGAGCAGAGGCATATTATGCGTGTGATAGATTGCATGAGCGTTAAATACATCCCGCATCGAGGAGAGCTGCACGATTTTGAATTAAGAATTACATTTTATTTTTCACCACACTACTGAACAGATAGCTAAAAACAGTATTTCAGACAGGTTCTGACAAATCTTTTAAGGCTTTACTATGGCTATTTGATTTTGGGAAATATTATTATAATTATTTCGACAATCATGATTATTTAAAACAATTATGACCAAAACATTTTGGAAATAAAGAACATTTTTTCTACGTATATAAGGTTGCTATTACACCTACTGTATACATTTCAATAATCATGGAATTTTACAATTCTAACACTGAAGGAGAATGGGACAAAGTATAAAACAAACCAACAAAAATTCTCACAATTATGGAAAGGGGAAAAAAATACAATAAAATAAATATATATTAATCAAACAAATTTGTTTTTTAGATGGAAACGGGAAAACTTTGAACAGTGTAATACATATGCCATACCTATATGTGTATCTATTGTTATGATAAATCGATTCTGGAATAGATAAGCATGTCTGATGGAAGACCTTTAGGCATTGCGTTTACAATACATTTACACTTAAAGGAGTTTTACCATTTTTGAATCCATTTTAAGCACTTTTAGCTTAGCTTAGCATAAATCACTGAATCGGATTAGACCATTAGCATCTAGCTTAAAATGTTCAAAAAAGAATTTTGAGTTAAAACCTATTGACAATGAAAACTTGCAATTTTCTAGGTTGATATGACAAGGGATTATGCACTCATTCTGGCATACTAATTAATGAATAGTCTAATCCAATTCAATCGTTTATGCTAAGCTAAGCTTTCATTAAAAGATGTTTGCACACTAATAATTTAAATACTTTCATTTTTTTGAATCCACAAAAACTCTTACATAGGTCGAGCTCTCTTAAGAGAAGCCGTAAATTGAGCATGTACAACTTACACATCAAAAGTTAGTCACTTACATCTTTTCCTGGACTACCAGCCAGACCTGGGGCTCCAACTTCTCCCTTCTGCCCTTTTACCCCCTGAATAAGTGAACGAAAAACACATACAGTAAAAGAGAGAGGCTGCAAGCTCTAACACACTAATTAACAGTCGTACCAACTTGGTGCCATCTTTCTTTACCTTCACTCCTACAGCTTCACCCCAGTTGGCAGCCAGACCCTGAAACATAAGAGAATGAGAAATGGGCGAATCAATAGCCAGAAATAGTAGCAAGATATCCCCTCTGCTTTATTCAGGCCTGCTGAACAGAAATTCGATCGTGCCAGCCACTGTTTCTAAGATAAAGTTGGCGCAAACACTTACCGACTCTCCCTTCTCTCCTTTCTCCCCTTTAGCACCTTCTAAGCACTAAAACACACAAGGATACATCTTGTCATACAAGTAACTCGTTACACTCATGTCGTACTCAAGTAACTCATACACTTTTAGTGTTTGAGTTACTTGACAAAAATTGGGATACCACAGTAAAAAATGTGGCACTGATAAGGAAATTTCAATGCTAAATACTAATACTAATTAATACGAAAATAACAGCAAGACCCATAGAACTCACTCATAATTGTTATGCAGAGACCCTCTGTTTAAAAAAGTGTTAAAATATAATAGTATATAATATAATAATGTCTATTTATTCAAATATACACTCACCGGCTACTATTAGGTACACCTGACCAACTGCTTGTTAACACAAATTTCTAATCAGCCAATCACATGGCACAAAGTTAATGCATTTAAGCACTTAGACATGGTCAGGATGATCTGCTGCAGTTCAAACCAAGCATCAGATTGGGGAAAAAAGGTGATTTAAGTGACCTTGAATGTGGCATGGTTGTTTGTGCCAGACGGGCTGGTCAGGATTTTCACGCACAACCATCTCTAGGGTTTACAGAGAATGCCATAACGTGCAAATCATCTCAGACTGGTTTCTTGAACATGAAAATGAGTTCACTGCACTCAAATGGCCTCCACAGTCACCAGAATTCAATCCAATAGAGCACCTTTGGGATGTGGTGGAATGAGAGATTCGTATCATGGACGTGCAGCTGACAAATCTGCAGCAACTGCGTGATGCTATCATGTCAATATGGACCAAAATCTCTGAGGAATATTTCCAGTATCTTGTTGAATCTATGCCACAAAGCATTATGGAACTTCTAAAGGCAAAAGGGGGTCCAACCCGGTACAAGTAAGGTGTACCTAATAAAATGGCCGGTGAGTGTTTATTTGCCTATTTTTTATATTTGATTATTTTATTAATAAATTATTATTTTTATTTTTTCTATAATTACTTCTACTACTAATAAAAATAAAAAAATAAAAAAATAATATGAGCATCATTTAAATAATAAAAATATTAATATGAACAATTAAAAAAATACTTAAAAATAATATTTAAAAGAACTGCTTTACTTTTCAAATATAATAACTATTGTTATGATTATATATAAATAATGTTCTCAATAAATTATTATCAATACATTATATTAATACACACATTTAATAGTTTTGAATACTGTCGTCTTTACATGCAAAAACATATTGACTCACTCGTCCGGGAACTCCAGCACCTGTGCAGTCCAAACCCTGTGAGATTTACACAACCAATATCAAATACAAAAAAAACCATACACATAAAAACTCTCAACAATACTGCATATCAAGCGTTTCTTCTTTTTTATATGCCCCATATAAAACCCCATCCTAAAGACTCCTAATACTGTCTTGATGCGGAGCTATTCATTAATGTTATTAATATATTACGAGTTGATGCCAGTAATAATGAAAGTTTTGAGTAGTCGGCCAAGCAAGATCACTGGCACAGAAGCTCGCTCCTAATGAGGCATTTGTAAAATATGCCAAAATAAACAGCACTGCAGTCATTTATTCCCAGCAAGCCTGGACGGAGAGTAGGATTTAGCACACAAACTCTCGCTTTGGTATTATTCAGTGGTTGACATTTCTTACCCGATCTCCCTTTTCTCCCTTGAGTCCAGACTGACCCTCCTGGACAACCTGCAATATAATTTAATATAACAAATAGTTCATTCTATGCATATAAAACAATGTAAGATTGAACCAGCTTAGGCTAAGCTATCAATCAATCAATAATAATAAAAAAAACATAAATAAATAAATATTGTGCCCAAATTTCTATTTTATACATGCAAACAGCATGTGATGTGGTAGAAGCACCGATTAAACCTTGACAAACCTCAGCACTGCACAAAAAATACAAATAAATAAACAAATAAAAACTCACTATCCACCCTTTTCCGGTTTGTGGAACTTCCATTCGAAAGAATCCTTTTAAATAATAATGTTGCGCTACAAATAATCCATATACGCTGTGAAAACTGAGAGGTACATTTGTGCTTTATTTTGATCTGTCATGAAAATAACATCCTCATATTTTAATGTAGTACCACAAGCATGTTTTGTTCTTTAACATTATTACCCCTACAGTACAGTAATATTCCACACGCTTGTAATCAGTGTTTGGGAAAGTTACTTTAGAAAGCAATGCATTACAATATTGAGTTACTCCCTAAAAAAGTAACTAGTTGCGTTACTTAGTTACGTTTTATGGCAAGTAATGCATTACATTGCTTTTAAGTTACTTTTGCATTACTTTTTCTGACCTGGCTGAGGCTATATCCCATTCAGAACTTTCAGTTTTTTTTCTTCTTCTTTTTCTTTTCTTTTTTTAAATAGAGGAGCTCTGTAATTAACAACACACCGTATAACCTTCATTTACCAAAAACACACACATAAAAAAATAGGATAATGTTATCTTCGGAGAACGTCCTGACCCCATACATGCTGTATATGTATATCAATGACAGTTTAAAGCAAATCATTTGCTACTTTTGTACTTTTTGTCTTATTAAAAAGTAAAATCAATGTGCATTCAGATAATCCTCTTTTCTTTTTCTTTCATGTGTTTAAAATAATGAGAATATTTCCGTAGCAAAAATGTAAAGCCCGATTCACACGGGGCTTCAACGCTTGACAGAGGGCGTGTCTGAAGTTGGGGCTGACGCGATCGTCATAGCAGCGTCAGCCAATAAAAGTAGTCTGGAATCGGATACTGTCTGAGCTAGTGTTTTTGCATAAAGTGATCTGATTGGCTGATGCTTCCGCTGGCGCTTGAATGGTTGAGTTATTCCCTATTTCTTGGGTTTTTTTTATTATGCAAAAAGTGAGAATATACAATCACGGTACATTATAAAGAAAATGAGAGGAAAAAAAAACATTTTGGAAAAAAAAACCCCGAAGGGGTATATACATCACACATTAAAGAAAAAGATAACTATCACAAATTTCAGTTGTTTTTAAAGCCTGTTTTGTAAAAGAGTTGGAAATATCTTCAGAGTAATACTGCATTTCAGCTAGAAAAATATTTTTAAAACGTTTTTAGTTTGTAAATTTACAATTTTCTTTTGTTAAAAACATAAGAAGATTAAGAAAATATATTTTCTTTTTATGTAAAGCTTCTGTTTTATGATTAACAAAACCAAACAAAACATTTCCCATAGAAAGGAAATCTTCATCAACATTCTCAATTACAAAGAGAGAACATTTTTTCCAAAGCAGATTAAAATACCTGCAATGCAAAAATAAGTGAACTTACAAAAGCTAAAATTCCTTCTGCAGCGAGCAACATTAATGAAGCAGTGCTGACTGATCCACAATGCAGTTTGGCAATGCCTGACATCACCCATTCAAAGTGTATAGGAAGTGTTGATGCTGATGCCCTGTGTGAATAGGGCGTAAGGCTCTGCCATGTTCCTTTCTGTCTGAACCTGCATTCTCTTATTGCGTGTGGGATTCAACATGACTATGTTCATCTTAATTCAGCTATTTATTTCTTGAAAGCAAATGAACTAAACTAACTCACGGTAATTTTTTTAAAGTAACTCAAATAGTATTACTTAATATAAAGTAATGTGTATCTCAAGTTACTTGTAACGCGTTACCCCCAACACTGTTCGTAATAGTTTTTGAGGTTATTCATGACCTGCTAAAATGATTATTTTTTATTCTATTATAATGTTTTTTTTATATATGATGGATAAACTGTGAGAAAATGATACTATCTAAATCAACCTAGTTTATTTAAAGATATAGTTCACCACAAAGTTCAAACTCACCCACTTTTTGTGGTTCTGTACCAATATGAGTTTCCTTTATCTGTTGAACACAAAGGAAGTTATTTTGAAGAAAGCTGAAAACCTGTAACCACTGACTTCCAAAATAGGAAAAACAAATCGTCACCTTAGAATTATGCGATTCTATCTGACATTTTTGTCAAAATTGAGTTCTTGACATATTCTTATTAATTGACAACTTATTTACATTATGGGGTGTTTTATATATAGTTGTTTATATTTTAAGACTTATTATTTAAAAAACTAATGTTCCTCACGTACTGTTTGCTATAGAATGCAAAAACTTTGACGTTCAATATTTCAAAATCATTCAGAACGCAGAACCTTATAATTCCAAGGTGACAAAATATTAAAGAAGCCAATCGTTGCAGCTTTTCAATATTTTTCAAAATGCTTTTTTAATGTTTAACAGCAGAAAGAAACAAGTGAATTGTGAAAATTATTTTTGGGTGAACTATCTCTTTAAAACTCTTCATTGATAGTTTACACTTTAACAGAAGTTACCTCGCAAAGCATCATGGGGCATCGGAAAAAGGTGGATGTAAATCTGCAAGTGCATTGATCTAATGAAGTTCCTGGCCAACCATTAAACATTCATACTCTACAGGTCTCATGAATCGATGCCGCATTTTCCACAACTGCAAATGCATCTTTTTTTCCAAGGGCGTGAAAACACTCATGCGCACTCATGCATGCAAATTCTGCTGCGTCTCCATACACAGCCATTATACATGCTGCACACATGACAGACTGAATGGGAATACCCACACTCGATTCCTCACTGAGCAGTACACAGCCTGCACACTGGAAAACAGAGAAAACCAGGTTGTTTTAATCCACCGACTCGCCTTTTAAAGGGGCAGTGCACCCAAAATGGAAAATTTTGGGCTCTATTTTGATGATCTAGGTGCAAAGTCTAAAGCGCATGGCGCAAAGGGCATGTCCGAACACACTTTTGCTATTTTAAGAATGGAAATTTATTTATTTTTTGCCGCAGTGCAACAGGGTTGTACTTACTTCTTAATGAGTTATGCGTGTGTTTTGAGAATAAACCAATCCCCTTTAAGAGTCAGTTGGGTCGCTGCATAGCGTATTTGTTATTTACTTCACTAGTGAGAAAACAGTTAAACTGACCATCTGCAGCACGAGGATAAAGAATGAGCATCCTCCATTCGGCCTCTTTACTCTCTCTTTACTTTACTTTGACTCTTTACTCCTTTACTTTAAGTAAGGAAATGGTGTTGTATACACTCCACTAAAGACATCTATTTAATTTTGTAATTAAATATGTAATTTTAAATACATATTTAATTTTGTTTGTTAAGCGCAAAGATTTGTTTTAAAACTATTTCAAAATTCATTTCTAATTTCCAGCAAACAAATAAATTAACAATAATAACGAAGTGTGGACAAAAACATTTTTAAATACAATATATATATGCTAAAGTGGAGATTGATTGAAGTTATATTCAAACATAAGTCCTATGCCCCATATGGTTCAAATGGACAAACCTAAGCTTGTTTTTAATAAAACAAATATAATATAATAACAACATTATACAAAAGCAAGTTGTCATGAATAAACTGAAAAAGGCTTAATTTGTGCCGGAACACGCCTCATTTTACCGATCCCCCTCCTCAACTGCCCTCCTCCTCTGTCCACTGTTCACTTTTTACCCCAATCGGTTCCTCGCAATTCACAAATTAAGCACTGGCCTTTACACACCTCTTAACACCATGAGTCTACAAAGGGGTGCCCAATTAATAAAAAAAAATTCAATTAATCAAAAAATTCAAATGAATTAAATAGATAGATAAATAAAAATATAAATAAATAAACAGACAAATAAATAAATAAATAAATAGACAATTAAATAAATAAAAGGATAAATAAACAAACAGATAGGATGAATAAATAAATAGATAGATAAATAAAAAAAGATAAATAAACAAAACAGATAAACATATAAAAATAGATAAATAAATAAATAGATAAATAGATAAATAAATAAATAAATAAAAATGAAAAATAAAAATAAACAGATAGATAAATAAATAGATACATAAATAGATAAATCAATAGGTAGATAAATAAATAGATAATAAATAAAGAGATAAAAAATTAAATATAAATAAATAAAGAGAAAAACAGATACATAAATAAATAAATACATGAAAAAATACATGAATAAACAAACAAACAAACAAACAAATAGATAAAAAATAAAAAGATAAATAAATAAATAAACAAATAGATAAACAAACAGATAGATAGATAGATAGATAGATAGATAGATAGATAGATAGATAGATAGATAGATAGATAGATAGATAGATAGATAGATAGATAGATAGATAGATAAAAACAAATGAATAAATAGAGGTTGCTGGTTGAATTAAAGTAACTTTAAGTCTATTCAAAAAAGTCTAGGGTATGATTCATTTCCGGGCTTGACTGTTTAAAAACAACTAGTCAAATTAAACTAAAACAAAAAACAAATATGAAATAAACTAAAAATAAACTGAAATTCACATCAAATTTCATAAATAACATCAAAATAAAACAAATTTAACAATACCAAACTATAATAACCTTGGTATTCAACAGAAGAAACTCATAAAGGTTTAATCACTTGAGGGTGAGTAAATGGTGAGTAGTATTCATTTATGGGTGAACTATGCCTTATGGGTGGGATTTTTGTATGTGGCCTCTGCACTAAACCCACAATGCTTTACACGCAGTTGCACATAAAAACCTGCGGGTGGTAGTGCAACACAAAGTTAACAGACAAAATAGGTTGCGCGTGCATGAGAACCAAGACTGCGTGTCATTTCGGTTTTTCTCACAGGAGACAAAGATCAATAATGAACAGAAGACTCCTTATGGCGATGCTCACCAACACCAGCTGAACGGCTATAAGGGAGGAGGCGACACGCAAAGTGAAATATTTATAAATAGCTGTTAGTTTTTAGTGAAAAAGCACAATTAAACAGAATCTACCACCCGTCGAGTTGCGCTTAGCCAACAGGCGGTTAACGCGCATTGATGTGGTGAGCATAGACTGTAAAAAATGGTGGTGAGGTTTTGAGAGATGGAGAGGAAGGGGCCTTTTTCTCTGCAGCAGCTCTAGCTGATTCATTCTTTCCAGAGGTGCACGATAAAAAAAAAAGCAACATGATGAAAATCAACTCTTTCATGCACTCGCTCGGCTCGCATCAATGAGCAGATTTTATATAGTTCCACTGCAGCAGTAGGTATCGTTTTAAAGATTTCATGTGTTTAACCAAACTCACTGGAATGTTCTGGGTTCAATAGAATCTGGGATCATTTGTAGTGTGATATTGATTATCACAAAGTCTAATTTAAACTTTTCTTTAAGATGAGAAACTGCATGAAAAAACAGTGTTTTTATTATATTTCACACACAGTTTGGAGACACAGTTATATTTCACACTCAGTTTGGAGAATCTGTTTTGAGAGTTTGGAGAGTTTGTTTTACAGCAGTATAAAAAAACAAGTAAATAAATAAATAAATAATTAGTTGACAATAAGTTGAATTTACTTTGAAAAAGTTTTCGTTTTAAAACCCTTAAGTTTTGCTACAGTTACGCCATCCGTTCACACTACGCTGGAGTTTTCGAGCGCTGAAAACGGAGCATTTTGAAAACGCAGAAGAGGCCGTTTTCATTCTAAAATGTTGCTGCTCCGTCTCAGTGTGGATGGGGCAAACAGAGACATCTGAAAAAAGAGGCGGGGCCGCAGACATTGGCCTATCTGATTGGGGCTTTATTCTCAATATTAAGTAGCCTACACACAGTTAAGTCTGGCATCCTCTCAGTGGCGGATCTAGGAGTGTTTAAACGCAGGGGCCAAGGTGGTGCCACTGTTTACAAAGGGGGGCCAAGTTATTCAAATAGTGCTTGCACTATATGTTTAGAACATGTAACTCTTTCTGTCCTATTAAATTACTGTGTATATATATATATATATATATATTAATTTAATA
>CAIGQQ010000001.1:6940105-6983524 GCA_903798035.1 Danio albolineatus | reverse complement strand
CACGGGGCGAACATGCAAACTCCACACAGAAATGCCAACTGACCCAGCCGAGGCTCGAACCAGCGACCTTCTTGCTGTGAGGCGAACATGCTACTCACTACGCCACTGTGGCGCCCATCTAATATAAATTATCATCCCTAATTAAAAAAATCATCAGTTTGTTCATTTTGTTCTTTGTTAAAATTTTTGCATAAACAGTATAGTGTGAATACTAGTTCGCCAAAATAAAATAACTTTAACTCTGTATTCTGGCTTAATCTCTGACTGTGAAGAACATGTGCAAGTGTGTTCAGTCCTACCCTGATGCACGGCTATCATGTGGTAAATGTCATGCGTGATGCAGCTATTTAAAAATGCAGATTTTGTTAGACACAGGATGTTTGTCATAAATATCAGATATCAGGTCACATTAACCTGACAACGTTAAGTTTTTCAGGAAATTATGTCTGTCATTTTGACAGATTTGCCATCACAATTGTTTTTATAGTGATAAAAAGCACAACAATTCTAAACAGAAGCATCCGCGACAGCACAGAACCCGTCTTTGCTTTCACTATTGATTCCGCCATGAAGTGCACCTTTACCGTTGACATAACAGCTCAAAATGGTCAATTAAAACAACAAAATTATGACAGCTATGAGCGGAATCGCGGAATATAAACCTTGTAGCTCTGATCAACGAATGTCATGTTTAGTTTTCGATTAAATGATATGACCATCAATTTGTGTCCATTCCGAAACATTCTGCTTTAAAAGCGAACCACAGCAAGCAACATTGTGCCAATTTTAATCGCTGTTTCGGAACAAGCCAGTCGATCTACAGGGATGACTGAAGCGCTGAGTTTAAGCGCATCTTTATGTCCAAGCTTTGATATAAATCAGCAATGACTTAGAGGAGAGGGGCACAACGGGGGCCAAACCGATTTCAACAGGGGCCAGTGTTCCTGTGGCCCCACCACTAGATCCCCAAGACAAATTCAGACTTCGCAAGTTTGATATGGAAAACAAACTCCCGAGAACACGTCGAGTAAATCTTCAAAGGGAACAGTGTTCTTTATAACCTCATTCGCATCACCCTGACTATGTTGTTTCACTTTCTTAACAATAAAATGAAAGCACCTATTTTCATTTTGACATTAACATCTTAACAGACACTAAACATTTTGAGGCGTTAGCTGCATATTTATATAACCGTCATCTTCACTGTGCATGCCAGAGTGTGTGTGTGTGTGTGGTCACGTGATGTGCATCCTCTGTGGTGTAGTGTCGAAGGAGAGTTGACACGGTACTCCACACTAAACACTCGCTCCAACCGATCTCTGCTGTCCTGCAGCTCTCCGCGTCGCCCAAGCGTGTCAACACTATCAAACCGACCAATCACAGAGCTTGCACTACGTGTCTTCGCAATGAGTAGTTTTGTGACTCCACACAGAGTAGAGAAAATAATCGCTAAAATTGACCTGGGAAAATTACATCGATTATAGCTTCTAAATGTCGATTTCGATTATGTTTCGATTAATCGTCCAGCCCTAACACATGATCCATTTGAGTCTGTAGATTTCAATTACGATGCATATATTTTAAGGCTTTTTTTCAAAAATTATTATTTTGTACTGAGCCATCAATCTCCACTTTAGCATATATATTGTATTTAAAAATGTTTCCATACAAGTTTAGAAAAGTTGTAATAAAATGTTGCACAGGTTCAGGGTATAATAATAAACTTTTAATGGTCATCAAATGTATATAATCAATATAATCCACAATAATGTATTCAAACATGTGATCACAATATTAATGGTATACATTTAATTTATCTGTATGATCAGATGCTTTCTTAACTGATGTTTTTCAACTCAATAAATGTGTTGTGTTTATTTTGTTAAGGAAAAAAGTTAGCCTATTTTTAAATATATATAAACGAAAAGTTAACATTAACAAAATTGGTGCACAACAATTTTGGACAGGGTCACCAACAAAATGCTGTTCTCTGGTAATCATTTCAAAACGACAAAAGCCCCACTTGCATCCCACTCAAAAACTGGAATTTTAAGGTTTTGTATTTTGTGTGAAAGCAGATAGTACCTATTCTCTCTGAGTCATAAAAGATGAGTGTTGAGTGGGTGCAGAGAAGGGGGAAAGGTGACAAACTGACATGAGTTTCACTTCTGAAACATGGGTGGTTTTCTCGTATTGTTCCAGGAGAGCGCATTTACCAAGCAAAAGTCTCTCCAGATTCCAGTGGTGTAATATCTGCCATCAGTAGTAAATTATCTCATGTGTTTGTCAGGGTCAGGTGTCAATGTTCTTCCCACTGCAACTCAGCATGCAGCAATTTACTTACCAATTAAACTAAATTTCTACAGCTATTTTGTGGATTCAGCAGGGGCCGCACTTCTTTTTGTCAGGTTTAGAGCTTCATAATTGGGACTGCCTGTTGCTATTGATGGCAAACAGAAATAAGTGATCTTTCTGTTGACTTAATACAAACAACTTACTTTTTCTGCCAGTTCCTTGGATCCGAGGACTGCCTGTACAACATAAAAAAACGAAACAAAAAGGTCAGATTTCGAAAACACACTGAAAGACTTCAAAAACAATCTATGCCTTGAAACTAGGAGTATATCAAGCACCAGATCCTATACACCAAAGAGAGAATAATAGCAATTTAAACAGACAGAATAATCACTCTACATGAAGTGCAGAATCAAGTGTGCTTCACCAATGCAAAATATTCCTACATTGGAACAAATCATCGCTCCATTCAAAAAGACAGCTTGCTTTGTTCTCTAAATGAATCAGCTATTTTGTCCCTTAGGAACTGACCAGAGTTTTGAAAGAAGGGTGTTGTTAATAAAAGATTGATGAATGGATGAAAGCAGGGCAAACACTGATACCCCCACCCTATAGCCTTACATAAAGATTACATCTGACCAGAAGTGATGAAAAATTTCGAGAGCGGGTGGAGGGTAGGTTATGATATTTGATAAAAAATAATTAGGGCAATTTTTTTTTTTCTTTTACAAAATAATGAAGTGAAAACAAGCACTATTATATACTGCGGATATACAAAAAGGAAAAGTAAAGTTTGATTTCATTCCTACTTTATGACCTGAACTTATTTCCACCTAATGGCAGCTTTAAAGGTCCCATGAAATTAAAATACAGTTCCATGGATGCTAAAATGCATCCATAACTGTTACGCAGTTTAAACATATGAATGTTAAAAAGAAGCTTAAACAACGCACTGCTTTTGTTGTACTCTGAAATACAACATTTGAATGTTTGTTAAAAAAAGCCACATTGTACAATGATATTATGTAGTTTCAAAATACAACATATTAACATTTTAATGTAGAAAAAGCCAACGTGGGTGTCTTAAGGAGCAAAAATACAGCAAATGCTGTTGTGTCCTCACTCATATTGCAAGTGATTTCTCTCATATCTCTTGGGATGCTTTTCGTGAACTGGCCCCCATGACAAACTAATTGAATAGCCCTGACATACGTTAATGCTTTTAATTCATAGTAGGCCTAGGTTTTTTTATTAAGTATATACTATATAGGGCGACACGGTGGCGCAGTAGGTAGTGCTGTCGCCTCACAGCAAGAAGGTTATTGGTTCGAGCCTCGGCTGGGTAAGTTGGCTTTTCTGTGTGGAGTTTGCATGTTCTCCCCGTGTTCGTGTGGGTTTCCTCCGGGTGCTCCGGTTTCCCTCACAGTCCAAAGATGTGGTATAGGTGAATTGGGTGGGCTAAATTGTCCGTAGTGTATGAATGTGAATGAGAATGTATGGATGTTTCCCAGAGATGGGTTGTGGCTGGAAGGGCATCCGCTGCGTAAAACAAATGCTGGATCAGTTGGCGGTTCATTCCGCTGTGGCGACCCCAGATTAATAAAGGGACTAAGCTGAAAAGAAAATGAATGAATGAATGAATGAATGATACTGTATATGACATGGACCTGTTGGTTAGAACATTTATGCAGTGATTGAATGTGCCAAATTGAAAAAGTAGACTTTTCAAAAGATAAATAAACAATATCCTAATAATATTAATAATAATCATAATAATAAAAATGATAATCATCATCATCATAATTAATATTATTATAAAAAGTAGGATTTTTTCATTTCCTAATAAATAACAAATATTATTTTTTTTTATATATCATCACATTATTTATTTATTTATATGGTTTATATATGATATTAGAAAACGTGTTAGCTTTTGTGAGTGATTTTATGTTTTAGAACAGAATATGTAATGTTCTCAATAACATTTGTAAAGGAAACACAGGCCCTATACAGTATGTGCCATTTACATATATTTCAATTAAAATGAAAAGCGAGTGCATGTTTTTAGCAAAACTAATATTGGATTTTATTTTAAATGCGTGTTTGTGTAAAACAATATAATTTGCACAAAGAAATTATGGGGTTCTTCTCTAAAAAAGTAGTTGCTCCACCCCGTTTAGAGCATCATTATGGGCGTTTTACATTATAACTAACGTGGTTCGAACCATGGATCTGTGACAGAGAAACTATAGGTTTTGGGAAACACTCGTCACTACATTGTTCTTTTCCCAGTCGATGCATCGTACTATGATAGTTCAGCCGCGAGTTACGTCATTGTTTGGGAAACGCACCCCGGATCAATAAGTTGTACTTACAAAAATAAATTCAAAAAGAAACCACATTAGTTATCTTACTGCAGCTGTAGCAAACATGAAGTAAGATCTGGTATTCACAGATTTTAGTTTGCACTGACAAGCCGAAGCCCCTTAAAACAGGATCCAGCAATACCTACAGTATGTACATAACACTATCTCTCACTTATTGTTCTGACGTTGACATGCTCAAGTGTATACTTATATCTGCTGGCACTGTCATATTACTGTTACCCTCAGTTTCTTCAGTATGTACAACACCGAATATGAGACTCTTTTGAAAGAGAGCAAATGGGGAGGAGAACTGGCAAAGAAAGGAGAGGGGGAAGTGTGGTGAGGAGGGACATGATTTGAAAGAGAACATCAGCGACAGACAGAAAAACAAAAGATGTGTTTGTGGAGCAGATGCGAAAGTAAATCCTCGAGTCATGTCCGAGCAGAGCAAGCAAATGCAGCGGAGGAAAGGCTGATGGGAATAGGGAGGCATGGAACACAGAGAAATCATGAAAAAAAAGGGCTGTGTAGGAAAAGTGCTTATTACCTAATCACCGGTCATACCCTGAGACCCAGTTCAGAAATTGCTGAGAGCGTATAGCACATACACACAAACACTAAAAGCAGAGCTCCTCAGAGAACATGAAATGGACATGTTGTCCATATAGCTACAGGCTTACATGGGATGGAAAAGAATTATGATGACCTGTTCCAAAAACCCTAGTGGAATGATCGCATGAATAATGCAGGGAACTTTGTTTAGCTGCAACCGTGCGGCTCTCAGCTCATGAATTTTTCCCTGCTGTTGAGCTCAAGAGAAAAGAATCCGATGAAGGAAGAATGCTGTGCTTTTAAGGGGCTTTAATGCGGGTGGATTGAGGATATGCGTAGGAGGAAGGGGTTAATGCAGAAGTAGGCTAATGCTAGCAGCGTCCAACACATCCTGGAACTCATTACAGTTTGTCGTAAAACACAGACTGCAGTGTTACAAGACAGTAACCTGGGTCAGGGGGAAACATGGGAGCATGTGGGATTTTGATTCTTTTTTTTGTCTGTCTGCACGTGTACCTCATACAGATAAATAAAGGGATGGGCTGAAAGTATGTTTGGGCTGAGCTACAGCTGTGGTGCTGTCTGGATAACACTGTGTATGGAGCAATTCCCCAAATGAACACACACATACACATAAATACACATACAGTTATCTTCATGGACTTCCCATAGACATAGTTTTATACTACACAGACTGTAAATTCAATTCCCCTACCCCAAAACCCAACCTTCGCCGGAAACAATCTGCAGTTAGATTTTTAAAATACTTCATTCTGTGAATTATTAGCTGTTATTATCATGGAAACCAAAAAAATGTGCCCACAAGGTCAAAATGCACTTGTATTACTATACTTTTGGTATCCACGAGTACAGCAATACCAGTTAATGTTAATCTTGATGACATTTTTCAACCCAGGCTCCTTCTGAAAACTTACCCCATATACATTTCTGCAGAGCACCAAATACGTCCCAGGAGGTACATTTTTGGCAGTTTTTGTTTTCGCGAATCCACAAGAGGCCACTGTGTACGCTTTTTCAGAACTCAAATTTCTTGCGCGAGTGCCATTTGTGCCTGCTCTTTTCGCGTAAATCCACCAGAGGCCGCTGTCGACTGACTGACTGACTGAATGACTGATTGACCAACAGAAAACACCCAACCACCTCCCTCCCTAATCCCGACCGTTAGTGTTTTAAAAAGCACCGATTGACCAGCGCCGACCCCCTTCCCTAAACCCAACTGACAGTATTTTGAAAAGCAATCCAGAAAAAGAAAAGCCCCCTGATTTTTACCACGTTTTTAGACTTTACCACATTCTAACCCTGTTATTAACTTGCTTATTTTATCTTTGTTACCTTTATTTTATCTATATTACCTTCTTTCTTGAAGCTTTCTTCACCAAGCTCAAACCCCATTGTCGTGGTCAACTTCTCTCTGCATTTCAAGTCCACCAAAGTATGCGGTGAGCCACTGGACAAACTGATAACAATGGTAAAGCAGTCCACAAGGAGGTACGCGGTCAGCTGGTGAGCACGAAAAGGAATGACACCATACCGCCCCATAGCGTTCGCTTTAAAGATGAAATGCAGCCATGCGTACTTCTGGCTACATAATTCGTGATCTCCAGGAATGTATACAGGGCTTCGTTTTCAGAATGAGCCTATGTTGATCATTTGAGCATGATCTCACACACGCACAGGCAAAATCTTTGAAAAGTAATGAAACTGAAAATTTGCACATATACTCACATACAGTATTTAACTCTAATATGAACTGTATTTTACTGTAGGACAGTTATGCAGTATTTTACTGCATTTTGAAGTTGCATTGTAAAAATTACAGTAATTTTATAGTAAAGAAATATGATACTGTAAATACATACAGTGCTTCCCACACATAGACTTTAGGATCACCCAGGTATATTAACGGCTGCCCAGGTATATTTAGTGACACATTTTTTACTATTAATTACATTGTTTTACTCTTTTTGTATCCGCCCAATATAGCCAAACATCCGCGATCGATTAAGTAATGGGGAATCTTCTCTAGTTTACCCATTTCGTTTTGTGCTTGCGAGACCTGTCAGAACTCCCACAATCTCACTTGCTTTGCAGACCCACAGCCTTTTTGGGACTTAAAAAGTTTGTCCTGCACAGGTTTCTAAATCTCATAAAATGACCGCCATTCAACTTTTGCTTTGTCTTTCTAAAGCTTTTTCTAAAGTTTTTGCATTACTCCTTTATTAAAGACTACTTTGCACTTGCTTTGTAGCTGACAACGCGCACAGCCACGAGACGGAGAGAAAAAGTAAATAATAAATTCTTTAATCTAAATAATTCAGAAAAAAATTACTATACGTTCAAAGAGGACAAAATGACTGTCTAAACTGGCTGAAAAATATATGTACATCATTAGTGGTTAATCAATGCATTTGCCTTATTTAAATAGTCTACAAGTTTTAATCTTGCAATTATATTTTTTAGAGACATTGTCTGTTTTTAGTCTTTTTCTGTCATTTATTTCTCATTTGCTGATTATTTTATAAATTTTATGATGTTAATATATTACACAGGCTATTTTGTATACATATCTAAGATGCGTTGGCACTCAAGTTTGCTTTGAACTTGAAAGAGAGAGAAGCGGATTTTATCCTGTCACTGTGTGCACAAGGCTCCTGAATAGCATGAAATTGAGAGAAATAGTGGATTTTTTTTATTTTATTTCAACAGTCTTTTTTTTTTACTTTAACCCACTGAAAAAAAGTTGTAAAACAGTGTCATAATAAATAAAATTAAACTTTGGTTTTGTTGTCTCATATAGTTAGCCATTTATGTGATGTGGGTGAATGGTGTGTCAAAGCTTTTATAGGTAATCATTAACAGTTTATATGTATAAAAGAATCATTGTTCATAATAATAAAAATTTCGTAATTATTGCTTAAGTTGATTAATGTTTGCAAAATTATAAAAAGCAACTACTACTACTACTACTACTACTACTACTACTACTACTAATAATAATAATAATAATAATAATAATAATAATACAGAATGGGCGCCACGGTGGCATAGTGAGTAGCACGTTCGCCTCACAGCAAGAAGGTCGCTGGTTCGATCCCCGGCTAGGCCAGTTGGCATTTCTGTGTGGAGTTTGCATGTTCTCCCCGTGGTTGCGTGGGTTTCCTCCGGGTGCTCCGGTTTCCCCCACAGTCCAAAGACATGCGGTACAGGTGAATTGGGTAAGCTAAAATTGTCCATAGTGTATGTGTGTGAATGAGAATGTATGAATGTGTTTCCCAGAGATGGGTTGTGGCTGGAAGGGCATCCGCTGCGTAAAACAAATGCTGGATAAGTTGGCGGTTCAATCCGCTGTGGCAACCCCGGATTAATAAAGGGACTAAGCCGAAAAGAAAATGAATGAATGAATGAATAATACAGAATAAGCATCATTATATTAAGTGATCATGTTTCTTCAAAACTTGGATTAAATTACTTGATTCACATTCATTTTTTATTTGAACTCCTTGTCAACATTTTGAGGCTTTCAATTGTTCATATTTACATTAAAAATAGCTTCATTTGTGTACTGTAAAAAAAAAACATTTCTTAAATAATTCTACATTAGGGACAATAAATGATGACAAAAACTTAATTTTGGGGTGAACGAAGCCTTTAAGACAAAAATACAAATTAAAAAAATTATTCTAATTGTACAAATTTGCCTTCGTTAAACAATTGCTCAATTCGACAAAATCAAACACTATTTAGTTAGAGCGCCTAGCATATTTTAAGAGGGATGAAAAGAGTAAATACTGAGACAGGAATTAGCACGAAAGCACAGAAAATGACACATCTAAAGACTACCAGTGGAGTTAATTCCCTAGTCAGTATGGCAGCAAAGATTAAAGGCATTTATACCTCGAGATCAAACTATTTATAGCGTTTCCACCTCAAACCTCCTACTGCGATTCTTGTTGGGATGTTTTTTCACGCAAAAGTGGGAGTTCAAGAAACACTACATGTTGCAGCCACACAGTTACACGTAGCTTTGAGTGTGTTTGGCTCCAGTACAGAGCCCTCTGGATGTAATTATGCTGCATGTCTGAGTGTGTACGAAAACAATACACGTGGCAAACCGAGATGATATGTGACCAGTTGGAGACCAGCTGAAGTGCCTTCACTGAGAAGCTTTTTATTAAGCCCTGCTAATGATCATGACTCACTGCTGCCAGGAGAAACAACAAGAGCAGCCCACACCGACTTCACAACTGCTCTTTTCCACAGACAACCAGCTATTGCCCCCGTACACACCGCTTTCATTAGCATCGAGAAACTGCTGATGGATTGGTTTTTGCAGAGGGGAAAATAGCATCCAAAAATCTGGTCTGAAGGAAAGGGAAAGGCTGAACTTTGGTTATTCCTGGAGAAGGAGGCCACTGAAATGCAGGAAGATGTGATGGGGTCAGTGGGATAGTGTGTTTATTTGTAGCTGCTGATGTAAACTTCAGCTCTAAACCATGAAACTTTGATAGAGTTTTGTTTATATATAGTGCACGGTTGGCCAGCAAAAGGATAGTGTTTCCTAAAATGAAAACTCTTTCATTTACTCAACCCATGTTGCCTCAAACCCTTGTGACTGCTCGTGGGGAGATATTCAATATACCTGCTGTTTAACAGTAAAAAAAACCCCAGAAGTTTTTCATACTTTGTGAAAGAATTGACTTATATAAAAACTAGCATGAACAAAAACTGAACAACAAGAATAAAAATGAGTAAAACTTATAGGGTTCTATTTTAACGATCTAAGCGCAAAGTCTAAAGTGCATGGCGCAAAAGCATTAAGGATGAAAAATACGGCACATACAGGGTTGTGCTTATTCTCTTAACAAGTTATGGTGTGTTTTGAGCATAACATGCTTTAAACCAATCAGAGTCTCATCTCCCATTCCCTTTAAGAGTCAGTTGCGTCACGCCATGGCGCATATGTTATTTACATGGCGGACTTTGTGAGTGGATAAACTGAATGCTTCACTAGCAAGAAAACAGTTAAACAGACCATCTGCAGCGTGAGGATAAAGAACGAGCCTACTCCATTCGGTCTCTTTACTTTCTCTTTACTTTACTCTTTATTCCTTTATTACATGGATAAGAAAATGGTGTACTCACTCCACTGAAGACACCCATTAGCCTACATATTTAATTTAGTTTGAAAAGCGCAAATAATTGTTTCAAAACTATTGGTCCCACTTTATATTAAGTGTCCTTAACTACTATGTACTTGCATCAAAAAATAAATACAATGTACTTACTGTGTTCATAATGTATTTGAGAACACTTGTGGTGCTCTTAAGTTGGGATAGATGTAGGGTTAAGGACAAGTTTGGTGGTATAGGTAGGTTTAAGGGTGGGTTAAGGTGTAAGGGATGGTCAAAAGTGTAATTACAAATGTAATTACAGAAATTAATTACAGATGTAATTACATACAGGTACATTTAATCAAGCATAAGTACAATGTAAAAACATGTATTTACACAATAAGTACATTGTAACAAGTTACTGATTTCGGTGTAATTACGCAGTAGTTAAGGCCACTTAATATAAAGTGGGACCGTTATATCCAAACACACGTCTCTATATGGTGATGCATATATCTCCAAAAACCGACAGATGGACAAACAGTTTTTACTAAAACAAATATAATAAATATACATATAATAAATAATACTACTGCTAATAATAAGATTATAGAAATGTAAATTGTCATGAATAAACCGGAAAAAGCCCCGAGATGAAGAAGACATGGAGGCAGTGGTTTTTATTTTTATGTAGAAAATAATAATTTTTGTGACATTTTAATTCTTTAGGGCGTCAAGGTGGTGCATTGGGTAGCACGATCGCCTCACAGCAAAAAGGGCACTGGTTGAAGCATCAGATGGGTCAGTTGGCATTTCAGTGAATGCCCTTCCAGTAGCAACCCATCATGGGGAAACATTCATATACTCTTGCATCCACACGCATACACTGCGGACAATTTAGCTTACCCAGTTCACCTATACCACATATCCTTGAACTTGTGGGGGAAACCAGAGCACCCAGAGGAAACCGTTTGCATGTTCTCCCTGTGTTCGCATGGGTTTTCTCCCGGTGCTCCGGTTTCCCCACAAGTGCAAAGACATGTGCTACAGGTGAATTGGGTAAGCTAAATTGTCCGCATTGTATGTGTGTAAATGCAAGAGTTTATGGATGTTTCCCAGTGATGGGTTGCAGCTGGAAGGGCATCCGCTGCGTAAAACATATGCTGGATAAGTTAGCGGTTCATTCCGTTGGGGTAACCCCAGATTAATAAAGGGACTAAGCCGAAAGAAAATGAATGAATGACAGAGTTTTCAGAAATAGCTTAATAAAAGCTCTCCTTTTCATTTACTGTATGTTTTTAATTTCATTTTTTTAACCCATTGTGTTGAGAAGATTGAATCTTGAAATTAAAACTGTGGATCGAATCAAATTTCATGAATCATTGCATCCCAAAATCGGTCCTGGAGGGCCGGTGTCCTGCTGAGTTTAGCTCCAACTTGCTTCAACACACCTGCCTGAAGTTTCTAGTATATCCAATAACAGCTTGAGCTGGTTCAGGTGTGTTTGATCAGTGTTGAAGCTAAGCTCTTCAGGGCACCGGCCCTCCAGGACAGAGTTTTGACGGCCCTGTCGTAGAGTCATGACTATTTATTTTGTGTGCTGTGTGCTATTTTATTGCACTAGGACCATACTTCAGCTAAAACAAATATTTAAAGTTTAAATAAAAACTTCTTGGATATCTTGGATAACTTGAGGGTGATTAAATGAACAGAAAGCATTAACAGAAATGTTCATATTTGGGTGAACCATCCCTTTAATATCATTAATTTATGTGCACAAAATTATGATGTGTGTTTTTGGTCATTACTGTAATTATTTTGCATCTTCCACTTTTAAAATGCTATCAATTAAAAACATGTGGCTTGTTTAAAAACATCTCTAAGCCTCTTCAGTATATTCCATTTCACTGAATTTTGTGCTACTTACTAACACAAGGGTGCATCGTGTGTGTGAGTGTGTGTGTGTGTGCGTGTGTCTGTGTACAGCCTCTTAATAGCTCCCACTGAGAGCAAGTACGTCTGTCTTCAAACACTTCAAACCATCTTAAGATCAAGATCCCGCATTCAATAACTAATAACCTCACTCTTAATTTCTGTGAGATCTAGTCATTAGTGGCCTTGGTGCACTTTTAGCCGCTCGTGTTCAAGTGCAGCATTAAAATGTGCTCTTGCAGGAGACGGGTTTATGTTTTCAATAATAACATCCGTACAACCCATTTTAATTACACAAAGTAGAGAGTTTCTGAACAGGATCATGTACCTGACTGAAGGGGTTGGGCACAAACTCCACCTGGTTCTCTGCGGCTCGGCGACTCTTTGGAGCATCAGGCGGGCACTATTGAAAAACAAAAGTCCAATTAAACCAATTTGTTCAGTGGTGATCATCAAAATTAACACCATTTTATGCCTTTTCAATTTATTACACATTTTAGTAGATTTTGTTGAGCTGCAAGGGCTACAACTTTTTGTAGAGAAGTAGCAGGGTAAATTAAACAATTAATTTGCATTTAAAGAGACACACACAAAAAAAACTGTGTTTTCTTCCACACAAAAAGCAGCATTTACAGCATGATATCATACATTACCTGACTAAAGTGTTGTCGTCTATACAAGTTTTAGGAACAACAAATAATAATTTGACTTCTAGTTGATCATTTGGTAACAAAAGTGGTTTATATAAAAGGCAAAGGCCTCTAGATTACACTTATTTTACCAAAATAAAACATGATCATGCCTTGATATTTAATTATTTAATTAGGACAGTAAGGTCTGACTTTGCTTAGACAAAAGGCTTGTCACTTAACAGACAACATGTACAGTATAGAATATAAAGTCATGGTGCAGTGTAAAAAGATTTAATATTGTGCATGACTCCCATGAGCTTGGAGGACTGCATCCATACATCTCTGCAATAACTCAAGTAACATATTAATAAAGTCATCTGGAATGACAAAGAAAGCATTCTTGCACGACTCCCAGGGTTCATCAAGATTCTTTGGATTCATCTTCAATGCCTCCTCCTTCATCTTACCCCAGAGCTCAATAATGTTCATGTCTAATGACTGGGCTGGCCAATCCTGCAGCACCTTGACCTTCTTTGCTTTCAGGAACTTTGATGTGGAGGCTGAAGTATGAGGAGCACTATCCTGCTGAAGAATTTACCCTCTCTTGTGGTTTGTAATGTAATGGGCAGCACAAATATCTGAATGTTACTGAATGTAACCCCAAACCATGTTTTTTTCCTTCACCAAACTTGACTAATTTCTGCAAGAATCTTGTGTCCATGTAGGTTCCAATAGGTCTTCTGCAGTATTTGTGATGATTGGGATGCAGTTCAACAGATGACTCATCAGAAAAATCTACCTTCTGCCACTTTTACAAATGATCAACTAGAAGTCAAGTTTTTATTTTTGCTCTTACAACTGGGATCAACGACAAGACTTTTGTCAGGTAGTGTACATGATTCATGAGGCTAGAACTTCGCAGACACACAATGGAAACAATTAAGACTTATTCTACATATTCTAATAGAAAAAAAGGAAATAAAATGCTTGATTTGGTCAATCTAAAAATACACAAATAATGTTGTAGACAAAAAAAAAGTTGTTTTGCCATTTACCTAAAATAAGCAGTTCTAAAACCTAAACGAAACTATAATTACAACAAAATAAAATTACTTAAAACATGAATAGCAAATAAGAATATGGATTTAACATTATATTAATTAACCAGTTATGCAAAAAAACAAAACAATAATGCAGTTATTTATGATGCAATTATTGTAATATTAATGCAATTATTTATTTCTGAACCAAATTAAAAAGGGATAAATTAGATTGATTGATTAATTGTTATGTAGTTATTTATATTCAACCAATTTAATTGTCTGAGAGCCCTAATACTACTACAAATTAACTTAAAAAAAACAACAGTTGATAAAAAATAAAAACAATAAAAACCAAACTGTGTCATTGGTAAAAATAAAACATATTTGATTTAAATTCAAATTTATACATACTACATACACAAAAAAGAGTGTGCAAACATCTTGTCACTGGTGAAGTGCCTTATCAACTCTATTGGTATATTTTAAAACTTTACAGTAGTAATATTTGTCCTTAAGGTGCTGCTCACACAAATGTTTCTCCCATCTTGGGTGGGAGCACCGCCTGTGGTGCCTTCGCAGAGAGGTTATAAGTCACTTTTCAAAACTTTTTTATTCAATGTTCCACGCTGGTGAACTGACCTTCTCATTCCCACTCAGATACACTGGTATCCTTCAAACGACAACTAAAAATCCCTCTATTCAGAGAACACCTGAACCCCAGTAAATAATACCAAAACCACCTATAGAAGCACTTTCTCTCTCTCCTTCTCTCTCAAAAAAAGAAAAAAACAACAACCCATTACGTTCTCTGAGAACAAACAAGTTACTCTGAATAATTAGAACTTCTTGTATTATTGCCTCTTCTTGTTGAATTGCTGAATACCTTCTCAGTTGTAAGTCGCTTTGGACAACAGCATCTGCTAAATGACTAACTGTAAATGTAACAAAGACACTTCTTTATACGTACAGCCACAGTAATAAGCAAGTAAAACTTTACATTAATGCACTTATGTCTATCAATATTTTCAACAAATGTACAGTAGTCTCTTAAAACACATTCAACCCAAGTGATTTTTCCTTCGCATTTTAAAGATGTAATTGCTGACTCCTGCTCTTAAAAAAGCCATATTAGTGCACAAGCATTCAGGGAATAAAACAGTCGCTCTTGTTTCCATTTTAAACACTGCTCGCAGGGAGCTTTGAGCAATCGCCCCAAAACGACAGAAGAAAACTTAGTTGGCTTACATTTAAACAGAAGCATGCGACAGAGAAACACATGGTTTTAAATGTGAATCATTTCTGAGCTAACAAACAGCCAGCTAACTGTAAAGGGAATAAATCACTGAATCATCTTTTAGACTAAAAATGCAGCTAATGACGTCTAATGGTTCTTGGCTATGGAAAATATCCTCTGATCCAAAATCTGCAACGAAATCAAAAATAGCAGCTCTAACACCCTTGGCTGTACCTTTTCCCATGTGCACTTCCTTTGTCAAATAAGTTTCACAGGTGACACTTCTTTACTATTCAGGTCTGTGGGAGGCTGGATGCTTTTCTGAAGTTATCTGCGAATGACGCACTCCTGTGAGCCTTTTTTCGATTCAGCAAGTCTTGCCAAAGCTCTGATCAATTCAGAAAGGAGAAACGCACCAAATTCCAAATCCTCAAATAAAGCATCACTCCCACATCGATGACTCAGGATCTGCTCCTCCACCACAGCCGTCCCGATAGAAGCTGAGCCGCTGCTGGAGCTTGATCCATCAAGTACAACTACTACAATGATTTTCTTCTCTTTTTTTGACAGAAAGAATGCATACATTCCCTCAGCAAAACAGGAGCTTTGCTTCTGCTGTGATCATTGAAAGCATGTGTGGATGTTTCATCAGCTTGGTGAACTATTACTTCAGAATGTGCCTCTTTTTAAAAAACATATTCTACCTATACTCCAACTGTGCTAAGTTCAGTTCATTAAAACTACTGGAAAAACTTTTTCTTTTAATTCACTTTTTGGTTTCAATTTTATGCAATAAAACATTATTTTTACATTTATTTTATTTATTAATTCTTTAATTAATTTATTTATAATTATTTCAGGGTGACACGGTGGCGCAGTAGGTAGTGCTGTTGCCTCACAGCAAGAGCGTCACTGGTTCGAGCCTCGGCAGGGTCAGTTGGCATTTCTGTGTGGAGTTTGCATGTTCTCCCTGTGTTTGCATGGGTTATAATGTGATATTTAATTAATGAATGAATAATTATTTCATTTATTTCAAGAGTTCACACTTAGCTGATGATTGATTATAAAGCTTGTTTGGAATGCTGTCCCGGGAGAGAGCCCTGAGCTCATAAGATCCTCGAGCCAGGGGTTCCCTCCCGTTTGCCAGGCGAGAGGGGAGTTTGAGCTCAGGTAGAGCTCAAGAACTCCCCTGCTTTAGTAGCTAATAAACAGATAGTGATTGCTCTGATAAGATAACTACTTACTAGGAGCATGTCTATGGAGCCTTTTTGAATTAGTCAATTAACTTAAGTTGCACGTTTTTGGACGGTGGGAGGAAACCGGGAAACCCAGGGGAAACCCACATGAGCACGGGAAAAACGTGTAAACTCCACACAGAAACATCAGCTGGCTTGGTAAGGACTAGAACCAGTGATGTTCTTGCTGTGAGGCAGCAGTGCTAACCACTGGGCCACCGTGCCACCCATCTAGGAGGAGTAGGGGTGGAAGGGGGAATTCTTCACAATGAAGATGGCTGTGATATGAAACTTAGGGTATTTATAGTGGCTTAGGAATCGTCTTATTGGTGGATCATAAATTGAATAATGCAGGACCAGCTGCAAGCAATATTTAGCACGTGACAGCGTCAGTACACTGCTTCAATCTTTCACTTTCAGGCTTGTACTTAGTAATGTTAGTGAAAACCTCAGATACTGTTGGTTGGTTCCTGTTGGTTGTGCCAAGTTTGTCGACGCCATTATAATAACACAGATAACTCTGCCTATTCATGCCAGAGTCCTGCGTAAAAAGTGATTGACAGGTGGTAAGTTGTGTGTAACTTATTTACTTATGATTTGGTCATGGGTAAAACAGACCATGCGGGTCAGGTAGTTGAAACGGTAGACTACAAAAAATTAATTTGTTATGAATTAATTCATTATTCATAAATAATTAATTCACTGCCGCCTATGACCATGATGCCATCATCCATCGTGATATTTCACATTAGACAATGTACGGTGCCAAATTGGTCAACATCCCCCTACCCTACTCTGAGTTGACTTGCAGAGAGATTAAAAAGTCAGAGTTTTCGGTTTCAGAAATAGCTAATCTGAGTAAGGTCAATCAAGTCTGAGTATACGGATTCAGAGTTAACAGCGCACACCGCAACTATAAAAAGGCATTATCAATGGAGCACAGATATTACGAGTTACCATGGCTACATCTAAAAAAAAGAGATCATCTTATCCAGAAACTGTACCTGGATGATGGAGGCTTTCAGTGGTGCTTCAGACAGAGCTGAGCCCAGTTTGATGAGCTGTTGTCCAGTGTCGGCAAGAGGATTTCGCCTCGAGACACCAACAACAGGCACTGCGTCATAATCACGCCCCTACAAGAGCAAGCTCCTGGGTTAAGGCGGTGAGAATGTCCGCTAATGATCAGATTTTTCAACTCGAGCGATCCGTGCGATTTGCACTTTAAGCATTTCTTTGCATTGACTTAACATGTAAATCACTCCCGCTTGACACTTCATCCACATCTGGTGTGAACGCAGCATAAATATTATATTGTTCATTGTTTGTTCATGTTAGTAAATGCATTAAATGACATTATAACTAACAGCAACCTTAGGCCCAATCCCAATTCTACCCCTTAGCCCTTCCCCTTACCCCTACCCCTCGTTTTGCGCGTTCACGTCAAGGGGTAGTGGTGTCCCAATTCTCTTTATCTTGAAGGCGTAGGGCTAAGGGCAAGGGGTATACACCCCTTCGGACGAAGATTTTTCAGGACCAAACTTAAAACGGAGGGGTAAAAAAATTTCACAGAATACACCTGCCACAACTGAACCCGGAAGTAAGGAGATCCACAAATTAGTATTTTTTGTCATTATTACGAATTTTTACGACAAACAAACATATGTTTTAATATATTCATAACCGCGTTCGTGTTTTACCGTCATGCTTGCAAAAAAAACCCCGCTAAATTTCGCAATCTATAATCCATAATGATAACTCATGTACAGCCATCCCACAACATTCTGACACACGATGACACTCGAATACCCTGTCAGTAATGTCTAGTGGCAGGGAATGAGCTTTTTACAGTGTCTGCTATAATGTTAATGTTGTTTTCGTGTGTTACATAGATGAGTAAATGCACAGTACAGTTCCGATCTTATTGCCACATTAGATCATTATGATGACATAATATATACATAATAAACACCAAAAAATAACACAACTGGAATAACTACAGCAGTCCTGATCGTCTGATCTCATATGAAGCAAGAGATCGCGATGACATATGATGAAGTGTGCAGGTGTTGAAGGGCTGTCCCAATTCTTAGGGGTAAGTTTTGAAGCCCTTCCCCTTAACCCTTGATTGTAAGGGCCAAGGGGAAGGGGAAGAGGGAGGGGTAGGGGTACAAAAATAGAATTGGAATTGGGCCTTAGTGTTACCAAATAATGAAAGTAAGTCTTCTTTCACCTATTGGTTCAAACCAATGCTACAACTCAAAATCAATCAGTGCCAAATTATATTCTGATATCGTTAAAACAGGCAATAACTGAACATCAAATACAAATCTCCCTCCTACAATACAAAATCAGCCAAAGCCATTGGATAACATTCTATTTTTTGCTCACTTTCAGTAAACACTCTCCAAATAAGTGTTGCTTTTATAGTGTACATTAAATTTTGAACCACAATATTGGCAATCAGCATCCATGCTCTCTATATAAGGATTCAAAAAGCCACTTAACAGCCCATATCGGTCGACCACTACTAGAAATGAATTCACTACAAACACACACACACACACAAAACATTGATATTTCATGTAACACCATGCATAAGAGCCTTTTTCTGGTAATTTTAACAGTTCAGACTTTATTACCCGAGCTCCAGGAATCTCACAGCAGGCCTCCTGGATTGCCAGAGAGGGGTCACAATACACCATCACTTGCTGGACGTCAATCTGAAGAGAAAGAAACAGAAAGCTCATATTAAAAGCAGAGCAAAAACAGACAAAATGAGCTTTTTAAAGGCTAGACCCCCACTGCTTTACATATGACCACTTACATGATCATTTTGCTAAGTGGTTGGATTAACGAACTAATTAATTAGTAATGGATGAAGCTTGTTCAGACTAGAACAGGCTGTTCGTTTCATCTCTTCTTTTCGAGCTCAGCCCTGAAGAGATGCGCCTGTGGTCTTGCTGTCTCTCAAACATTCACCGATACACCCCTGCCACATTTCCCCCTGCAGACACGACGCCTAGGGCCAAACCTGCAGGAAACTGGCTTATAGGAAACTTCCACTTCCGATTACTCTATTAGCGCTTCATTATCATAGGAGCCAGAAGCTTCTGCAGTCATTCGTATTTTAAGTATATTCACATTGTACTAATTTAGGGTGTGTTCCCTTCTGAAAAACAATACAAGCCATCACATAATTTGTAATAGTTTTAATAGATGTAAAGAAAATTATGTTATAATGGAAACTGCTTCTATCCTAAAGTCTAGATGGCATATAGCTGCGGGTCAACACATTAATATATATCTTTTTTTGTGATACTGTACAGCAATGATATATTTTTTAAAACTAATAATAATGTTTTTACATTTCCATGAGGCCTGGGGTAAGGGGTAAACGTTAATAAAATTGAATCTAATGGGTAATTTGATAAATAATATGAATAATACTCTGTATAATTACTGTTTTTACATTACCGTAAGGCCAGGGGTAGAGGTAAACATTAATAAAATTGAATTTAATGGGTAATTTGATCATTAATATGAGTAATATTCTATATAATTACTGTTTTTAGATTACTATGAAGCCTGGGGTAGGGGTACACATTAATAAAATTTAATTTAATGGGTTATTTAATAAATAATATGAATAATACTCTGTATAATTACTATTTTTACATTACTGTGAAGCCTGGGGTAGGGGTACACATTAATAAAATTTAATTTAACAAATAATTTGATAAATAATATGAATAATACTCGGTATAACTACTCTTTTTCCATTACCGTGAGGGTTGGGGTAAGGGTAAATGTTAATAAAATTTTATTTAACGGATAATTTGATAAATAATATGAATAATACTTGAGTGTGTATGGATGTTTCCCAGAGATGGGTTGCGGCTGGAAGGGCATCCACTGCGTAGAACAAATGCTGGATAAGTTGGCAGTTCATTCCGCTGTGGCGACCCCAGATTAATAAAGGGCCGACAAGAAAATGAATGAATGAATGAATAATACTCTGTATAATTACTGTTTTTACATTAATGCAAAGGTTGGGGAAGGGGTAAATGTTAATAAAGTTTAATTTAATGGGTAATTTAATACATAATATGAATAATACTCTGTATAATTACTGTTTTTACATTACCAAGAGGGTTGGGCTAGGGGTAAATGTTAATAAAGTTTAATTTAATGGGTAATTTAAGAAATAATGTGAGTAATACCCTTTATAGTTACTCTTTTTCCATTACCGTGAGGGTTGGGGTAAGAGTGAGCATTAATAAAATTGTATTTAATGAGTAATTTAATAAATAATATGAATAATACTCTGTATAATTACTCTTTTAACATTAACATGAGGGTTGGGGTAAGGGTAAATGTTAATAAACTTGAATTCAATGGGTAATTTTAAAAATAATATGAATAATACTATATAATTAATAAGTAATATAATTACTGTTTTTACATTACTGTAAGCCCTGGGGTAGGGGTATCCATTAATCAAATTGAATTTAATGGGTAGATTAATAAATAATATGAATAATTCTCTGTGTAATTATTGTTTTTACATTACCGTGATGGTTGGGGTATAGTAATAAATTACAATTAATGAACAATTTAATAAATAATATAAATAACTAACTTCCTGTATGCTTTCTAGCAACAACCATGATCCTACTGGTCTTCACTGGGGATTTTTTGGTGGCATGCTAAAACCACTAAATCCTAATGAATTACATGCCAGAACACATTACAATGTGCTGATTGTAATGGTAAACTTTTTTTGGTTTTCAATGGTATTTGTTGTGGAAACCATTAGAACTTCTAGAAAGATTTTGACCGTTTCATTTTTCATCAGAGCTCCCTTTTGGCATGTTTGGTTCAATTAATTAACTTTTGTGTGATTGCTTTGTGGGCGCCACGGTGGCGTAGTGAGTAGCACGTTCGCCTCACAGCAAGAAGGTCGCTGGTTCGATCCCCGGCTGGGCCAGTTGGCATTTCTGTGTGGAGTTTGCATGTTCTCCCCGTGGTTGCGTGGGTTTCCTCCGGGTGCTCCGGTTTCCCCCACAGTCCAAAGATATGCGGTACAGGTGAATTGGTTAAGCTAAATTGTCCATAGTGTATGTGTGTGTGAATGAGAATGTATGGATGTGTTTCCCAGAGATGGGTTGTGGCTGGAAGGGCATCCGCTGCATAAAACAGATGCTGGATAAGTTGGTGGTTCATTCCGCTGTGGCGACCCCAGATTAATAAAGGGACTAAGCCGAAAAGAAAATGAATGAATGAATGATTGCTTTGTGGGCGGCATGGTGGCTCAGTGGTTAGCACTGTCACCTGACAGCAAAAAGGTTGCTGGTTTGAGTCTCAGCTGGGTCAGTTGACATTTCTGTGTGGAGTTTGCATGTTCTCCCTGTGTTTTCGTGGGTTTCCTCCGGGTGCTCCCAAAGAAACTCATAAAAAGTACATAATGAGTAAATGATGGTAGAATTAGAATTTTTGGGTGAACTATCCCTTTAAAAATAGCAATTTGAACACTGAGAAAATGAATAGATTGAACCAAACTATAACACTGTACACAATACACCTGATCTCCTTACCTCCACAGGAGCAGCATCAGTAGCCCTCATCCCTAACAGCGTGTGTCCACTGATGGGCAACTGGCCACGGAGCTCCAGGGGCTTGTTCTCAATGGAGCTGCAGTCCACGTGCAAGGAGGCAGACTCTCTCTGCAGACTCAGAGCAACCTTATGCCAGCGCTTGTCCGTCAGGGATTCAACACCGTCTCCGTCGAACACACATCCCACCATGGGCCCTTCAGGGTCGGCCCCTCTCGCCCGCAGAGCCAAGTTGCCATCTGGACCATTCCAGTCCAGTGAGAACTAAAGGAGAGTGATAAATAGCAGGGGAAAGAGGGGGTTATTTAACATGATTTTGAAGCTGGAGTTGTGGTGTGCAATATCTGTAGTGACTGCATGATGTAGCCATTAGAATACATTATTTGTGACCCAATTTGGCGAAATGAGTCGGAAGTCGCACCGTTCTATTTTAGGAGACAGGTCGAAAAAACAATGAGAAATATATATTTTTCTTTTTTTAGCAAATTTCACAGACATTCAAAAATAATCACACAAAGTTTTGTAGTCTAGATAATTGAATAAAAGTATTTAAATCACTATTAAAGTTGAGTTACAGATCTAAATTTGATGGAGAGAACATTGCTTTACCTCAATTCTGGGTATCCCATTAAACATCAAGATTTTCGCTCTCCAAATATGGTGTTGAATGTTAATGAATGTATTAAACCAATCAAAAAGCTTAGAAATGTACACAAACAGTGACCTAAACGCTGATCATTTGTCAAAGGGAAGCCCCGTTTCAACTGACAAAAGCATTCAAGGTATGACTTTGAATAGGATATTAAATCCTAGTCTCCTCTTACCATTGATATCAGTCTAAATTTGAAAATTTGGGTCACTGTAACTTATTTTGCTGGATCAGGTCACATTTTATTTCTAATGTATGACATAGTTAAGTAATAGCACATAATTAGAAATATAATAATAATTTTACAAGAGTTCAACAAACAAAAAGAGAGTAAGTTATGCACAATACTGTCTAGTTTGCTATGAAAATATTTCAAACAAAGCCAGATATCTGTGCATTTCAGAGAGCAACGCTGAATGAATCTGTTCAGTTATTTTACTTCAAAGGCAATGAAAATAAATGATTATTTGCCATAAAAGTGAAATTACAGCACCTACACACAGGAGTCTGAGGAAAATGATCAGTTTAGAAGAAAATTTCAAATATTTTTTTCATCTGAAGTGTTGAAATTCACTTGTTTTATTAATCAGCCTTCAAATGAATCATTTGAATTAACATTGAAACGAATCACTCATTAAGATTTGGACCACTTAAACATGTTTCGTTTATGAATTAATTAAATAATTTATTGAACTGACAATTAATGATTCATTGAATCACCCATTGAGCGGCTAGGTGGCGCAGTGGGTAGCGTTGTCGCCTTACAGCAAAAAGGTCGCTGGTTCAGGCTTTAGCTGGGTCAGTTGGCATTTCTGTGTGAAGTTTGCATGTTCTCCCCGTGTTCGAGTGGGTTTCCTCCAGTTTTCCCCACAAGTCGAAAGAGAGGCGCTATAGGTGAATTGGGTAAACTGTCAATAGTATATAATAGTATATGTGTGTGAATGAGAGTGTATGGGTGTTTTCCAGTGATGGGTTGTAGCTGTAAGGGCATTCGCTGCATGGAACGTGCTGAATAAGTTGGTGGTTCATTCCGCTGTGGCGGCCCCTGATTAATAAAGGGACTAAGCTAAAAAGAAAATGAATGAATGAATGAATCACTATATGTTGAGTTCCTAAATGAATCCCTCACTCAGAAGCTATCAATTTTTTGTATGCTGAATGAATGAGTCAAAGATTCAAAAGTCACCTATGGAAATCTGCATATTTGTAATTTATTTATTTATTTATTTCATTTCTTTGTTCTACTTTAAATTAAATAAATTGAAAGTTATCATTTTTCTCAATTCATCATTGAAAAAAAAGAGACTGGAGAGGGAGACCTTGGAATAATATAACCAAGACCTGAATTGAACTCATGAATATTAGTTATTACTAGGTACAGTGTACTACCATCTACACTTCACAACAAAGTAATCTACATGGGAGCTGCACCATATTGGAAAGATCCGACACTGCAATATTTCGTGATATGATGATATATATTGCAATATGAATACAGCATCACTAGATTTCTTGAATATCTATATTTGAAAATAATTCATTAATTTAGATTCATTTTTTGGGATGATTTTGCAAAGAAGTCAAATCTCAACTCGATGAATGCAGTAGAGCAAAGATAAAAGTGAAATCAAAAGTATTTTAGTGTTTCTTAATTGTACTAAAAGTCTAACAGTATTCAGAAAAAATTGAATAATCAACTGAAAAATTAATAGATATTTCAATAAATGTGCCTTAAGAGCACATGCAGATGATCCACTTTCCATTGTAACAGAAAGCGGCCGTAAGTCCTTTCGATACAAAGCTTCTTCCGACTGGAACAATCTCTCTTCCTTTTCCAGATCAATTACATCATTTCTTCTATTCAGGGCCAATTTATTTTCTTTTTTAGAAACAACTAGTGAATACTATTAATATTGGCTCCAATTTAAATGTTTATTATTTATTTTTATATGAAGTTGTTTGTACTTTAGATTATATGTTTTTGTTTATTTAGGCTTTAGACTGTTGGTTTCAGGTGAAGTGTGCTGCTTGTTTGTTTGTTTGTTTTGTTAGTTGTATGTTTGTAATGACCTGTTGTACTCTGTTTGATTTATGAACTGTTTAGGGACCCCCTCGAAAATGAGATGATTCATCTCAAGGGGCTATCCCATTCAATAAATTCAAATTCATTACAGATAAAGTCTGCAGTGATTATACTCCCTATAATCCCAACTCTATGATGTGACAATTGCAGAATCGCACATTACAATATCGATGCTGAAACGCTAAATTGCGCAACCCTAATCTACATCTAACACAATCTAAAACTGGGATTTAAGGACTTACCGAGCAGCCCTTCGATACACTTTTCTATAAGCCACAAATCCGATAAACATAAGCAGACAGTGGACACACACCTGGGGATATCCGTGCTCATCAGATATCTGGAACAGGTAAATGCTCTCATTCAATGATTTCTTCTTCAGCAGCAGGGTGAAGACCAGGGTGAACTCCTCTGGAAGTCCATGAGGAAACACTTGACTGAGGAGACAAGCGTGTGGTTAGACTGCAGCGCACGTACATACGAATAAACACAGAGCAGCTGGGTTTAAGAGTAAAGAATCAGCCTGAATGCTAGCAGCACTGGGGAGTATCTCTATATTAATGGTGCTGCGGATACAGATCGAGGGATAACCCTTGACACTAATTTTGAAAAGAAATGCAGCTCGGCAAACCTCATCTTCATTCTCAACTTCTATCTCTCACTAGATAAACAGTTTGCCTGCTTCTTGGTGGGTCAAGGGCAGACAAACTACAGGAATGTGTTTACCATCTCAAATACACACACACAAACACACACTCCCACTCATATATACCCTGTAGTGGAGTTTATTCACACACATGTCAAAAAAACAGCAGGAAGCTGATCATAAACGCATATAAATGCATGCATAACACGCAGCGCAATGAGCAGGTAGAGTGTTTGTCTCTAAAACGAGGTGACAATGATTTATAACAGAGACCTGGAATCCAAAGTAATAACAGCGAGGCTGCTCTCCTCAAGGAAAGAAAAAAAATGAAATCAGGACTAAGCACTGGAGAGAGAGAGAGAGCGAGAGTTTGTACAGGATGAAACTTGTTATGACAGCGGCTGAGGTGCACATCTCTTTTACAGCTTTCTTGTTGATGTTACTGAACAAAACTACTGTACTGAAAAGACCATCATAAATCAGAGCTTAATGATTTTTCTTATTATTTCATTACTACAGTCTGAAACTCTAGATATTTAGCTTGGAATACATTATAATATATATTATTTTGATGGCTAATGATCATTATTTAAATACAGAAGTTTTGAAGTAGAAAACTTATTTTAGCTGATAATTTCAATCCCAGTTCATTGCGGATATGTACTCAGGTCTACATTTCTGGGGACATCGAAATACGTAACTGGAGGTACGTCTGCTCAGAGTTTTTGTTTTTGCAAATCTACCAGAGGGCCTCTGTGTACGCTTTTTGTTGATCTCAAATTTCTCTTGCACATCCTCTTCTTGTTTAATCCAGCAAAGGGTGCAAAATACACTTTAGATGACCAGGCCAGCTTGCTGTCGACTGACCCACCCACCCCCTTCCCTAAACCCAACCGATAGTGTTTGCAAAAGTGTTTTTTTTTTTTTTTTTTGCATTTGTTCACCACACAAGACCCAAACAAAATATGCATTATTTAGGCATGTTTTAATTTGTGAAACTATTTCTGATAGTTTAAAAACCCTATTATTATTATTATTATTATTATTATTATTATTATTGTTATTGTTATTATTGTTATTATTATTGTTAGTGTTATTGTTATATTTATTATTGTTATTGTTATTATTGTTATTATTATTGTTATTATTATTATTATTGTTATTCTTGTTATTATTATTATTATTATTATTATTATTATTATTATTATTATTATGATTATTACTATTATCAATTGTCTTTAAGACAATACAATACCAGACGCTGGACCAAACAAAACACAGGACTTAAATACACAGGACATAATAAGCTGATTACATACAGGGCTGACGCACAGGTGAAACTAATAAACATCAAGGAAACGGCAAGAAACAGAACAAAGGGATCACATGATACAAACACAGAAGCACATGGAGCACAGCACATGGGGAAAATCACATGATAATCACGGAGCACATGGAACAACGATAACACAGAACTCACATGTGCAGCCCTGTAGTAAATGTTAAACAATTATTACTAAACACAATAATGGGGAAAAACATGAAATGCCATACTGTTGTTGAGTGTTACAATATCAATATATCTTACAATACAAATAACTTAAAAATGCTATTTCATCAGCAATAAAAAATTATACATTTTTGGTAATGATCGTACTAAAATAAACAGGTAATAGATATTTTTCTGACTTAATTAAATCTAAAACAACATTTAGACTTTCAAACACAATGAATGACTGAAAACACTGGTGGAAATTAATGGATATTGCACGTAATATTATTTTGATAACGATCATTTTCCGATATATTGTGCAGCCCTATAGTAAATGTCGTACAATGATAAGTGAAGTTTATTTATAAACTAATTTTGAGAGGATCACATGCTTATGATTGACACGGCTGGCCCAGATTCAAGCTAATGACCAATTTACCAACCAGATGATTCCCAACTTAGTATAAATAACCAAAGCATCTTATCTTAGTCATCTTCGTCTTGAAGAATCCCCCCCTTCCACCCCCCTCCTCCCTTTTCCTCTTTAGGCCAGCACAGCGGCCCAGTGGCTAGCACTGTTGCCTCACAGCAAGAATGCCTCTGGTTCAGGCCTCTACCCAGCCAGTTGACATTTCTGTGCGGAGTTCATGTTCTCCCCGTGCTCGCGTGGGTTTTTCTGGGTCCTCTGGTTTCCTCCCACAGTCCAAAACATGAGACATAAGTAAATTGACTTAAACAAATCAGCACTATACCCAAATTCCACTAGCAGCATACCCTCATAGCAATTAATAAGCAGCAGGAGGGCGGGGGTTCTCGAGATCTACCTGAGCTCAAACTCCCCTCTCGCCCTGCAAACGGGAGGGAGCCCCGGGCTCGAGGATCTTATGAGCTCAGGGTTCTCTCCCGGGACAGCATGCCAAACTAGCTTTATTATCAATCATCAGCTAAGTGTGAACTCTTGAAATAAATATTGTACAACTAATGAGCTATTCTTTATTCTATTCTATAATACTTGAATATTCTAAATTTATGTTAGTAAATCCATAATTTAACAGAACCTTACTGTAACCAATAAATTAACTAATTATCTATAAATTGTTAATTGCTTCATTAAAATATATAACCACAGCAAACTGCTAATTATCGGTTATCAGCAACCAAATGTTTGTGTATTTCTTCTCTTCACACTAATACAAAGGCCCGAGTAAACACGCACAAACATAAGCCATACATGTCTTTCCAAGGTAAGGTGAAAGCTGAGATACAGAAAAGAAAGAGGTAGACAGTTCTATTACAGGCAAAGTCTAAACCACGAGAATGACTAACACAGAGGTGGCCGAACAATTTAAACACCATCTGCTGCTATCAAAAATCAGAGCCCAGCCAAGAAGACTTTACATTAAACTTTATCTCATAGATAGAGAATGTAAGAGAGCATTTACTGAGGAAGAAACATATTGTTTTTTCCCTCTCCCTCTCCCTCTCTCTATGCAGTAAGATGACCATATAGAGTGAGTTCAGAGCACAGACTCCCTCTCTCTCTCTCTCTCTCTGTGGCTGTGAGATGAGATTTAGAGCGGGAGAAAAAGAGCTCAGGTTTCAAATGGGGAAAGCACCTGGGGCTCTGGAAAACCCATTCTTAGAGAGGAACTCCCAGATGATGGGGGGTGGGATTTGGGTATGTCTGTGTGTATGTGAATCTTTGCCTTTTCCTTTCAGAGTTTCAGAAGGTCAAACTGTACAACTTTAAACCCAAGGACAGCAGTTACTGTAGCTAAAGGGGATATAAAATAGAACAAGGAGTATTTTAAAGAGAAATGGTGAAATCTCACTTAACTTGTGAGAGATCAAGTTCAGCCGAAAATGAAAACATACAGTGTAAAACAATCTTGCTGCCTTTATTTTTCTTAGTGAAATCAAATGAACTTTTTAGTTATCTTAACTTATATCAATAAAACTTACTAAAAATATTAAGTAAAAATATTGTATAACTTAAAGGGGTGGTCCAGAGTGTATTTTTAAGGCATGGTTATGTTTATGGGGTGCATGTGTGCAATGTGTGCTCATGCTTAATTTGTAGAAAATCACATTATTTTTTTCATATCTTACTTTAATTATATACTGCTACTCAGCTAACATAAAAACAATATTCAGTCATATTTCCTAGTTCCTCTAAAGGCCCTCCGTCAAGAGGCCCTGATTGGTAAGCTAACATAATGTGCTGTGAGTCACGGATCAACTCCATGTCACCAGAAAAAGCGTCACGCCTCTACTAGCATGTGCTTTCCTGTTGTGTAAATACTGTCAGTCAGTGTAACTTTATCAGTTTAAGCCTGAATCATATAGAAAATGAAGAGGACACCGCTGAACCTCATGCCTGCTCTCTAAAATAAAATCTGAGTGTCTTTCATATATATTCAGGTTATAAGCATGTGCAAGCAATCTGAAATGCTATATATTTTGCGAGTTCGTTAATTGAGATGTAGAACGAACAGAAAGCGGCTGCATAGGGAGACACTGCAGCGCTGGGCAAGATTGTGGCTGTTTACAGCGGTTTGACGGATAAATATGAATTTGTAGCTACATTTTTAATGCTGCCAAACATTCCCGTTGTTTACATCCTTGTTTACGTCGTTGCTACAACATAGTATTAACGCTACAAACTATGTAACAGATCAATTTTAACAAATAAAAATACTCACAGGTTGTGGCTCACAATCCTCAGCTTCTTCTATTATGGTTGGAGCTGCTCCTTCTTTGAAGAGTTTGTAGCTGAACCTAGCACTGAACTGGGAGAGATTCTGGAAGCTGTCCTTTGTCAAATGCTAGAGCTATATCATTTTTATAATGTAAGCACTTCTCTCTTTGTGTCATGTCTTTTGGAAGCCCAAATACAGACACAGAAGAAGCTCTGTGTGTCTATGGAAATAGCAGCATTTGGACTGCATTTTAGCTTTCTCTGCTATATCATTACAGCACATCTGGCCACGCCCCTTCGCTGCGTGGGATGTATGCACGTAACCTGAAGGGTTTGTGAACTAATTAACCTGGATGTATTTTTTTTAAAGTCCCCAAACTTCGTTCACTGCAGGCTTTGCTAAGCTAACTCTGTAAAAGTCAATGTCTCCATTTGCTCTAAACTTTGAGTGTATTACATTCAGAGATGTTGTTCACACAGCTACATTACACATGTTAAATATTACACAAAAAATGATATTGGAGTGGATGACTGCTTTAAAATATTAAGTTGAAAAATGATTTAAGTTAACGAAACGTAAGAAATATTTGTTGTCTTGACTTTTTGTCGTTATGTTTTTAACAGTGTAGTCATTATTTACTTCCGTTTCACATGCCACACATATACGTGTCTTGGCATATACAATACAATTTGGTAACAAACATGGCTAAATTAAATGGGTCCTTGTTTTTATTAAGTGGACTTAACTAAGAAGTATTTACTTAAAAAGGTACAGTGCACTTATTGTGTTCATTTTGTGCTGCAGAACACCTCTGGTGCTATTGAGGTGGCATATAATTAAATTTAGCAACAATTTTGGTTGTTTTTGTGAGATTGAGGGTAGGTTAAGGTGTAAGGGATGAGCCAACATGCTAATTCTAAATGTAATTACAGAAAATAATTACAGATGTAATTACATGCATATATATGTATTTTCAATATATATTTAGAGTATGTGTATAATAAGCGGATTGTACCAAATTATTAATTTAAATGTAAGTACATAGTAATTAAGGAGACTTAATATAAAGGGAGTCCATTAAAAAAATCCCTGACTGTGCCTGTTGGAACTGCTGTGATTCACTAATAGAGTTCGCATCACATAAGTACGCAGTTCTTTTAAGTTAAAATTAATACAACTTGAAAAGCAACACTTAGAAATCCAATTAAAAGTATCTACGTAGCTTCCTTACTATTTTCAGACCAGAACACCTGTTGTCAGATAAGAGTCAAAATGACATTGACAGAATCCAATGACTTGTTGTTAAGATGAACACAACAGATATACTGTAGTTAGCTGGGAATTGAAAGTACTGTGCATGGGTTGTTTTTTTCTAATGCATTTCTATTTATCTTTATTTCTCACAGTGTGTGTGCTTTTTTAGGTGAATTAGAGTAAACTGCATGCAAATAGAGTCCAACTAAAGGTTAATCATGCATAAAATTCTGGATTTTCATGAAATAATTGTTGAATTAAGGTTTGCATTGCACCAAACTCTATTTTATACACCCCAAACACCATTAATACAGAGCAGAGCAGAGCAGAGTCGCAATCATTCTTCCCTATTTTTGCATCTGTTTAAAAACGTTTACAATTCACCATCATTACAAAGTGAATTATTTTTATTATGTTTTTTTAAATCTGCTGTTGTGGTACAAAAATGAAATAAGTGCAATAGGGCATTAAGTATTAAATAAAACACAAAGATTTGCAAATGATGTCCTTATAACAAAAAATATAACCGTATTTTGTGACACTGTTGTGATCTTATTCTGAAATTCCAGAGAGGAGACATATTATCTCACAGAAAAGATGAGAGCGTCTCAACAGACCTCTAGCTAACATCTGGATCCAGATCCCTAACCTTTAAGTAACATTTGTTGCAGTGCACCATAAGCACCGAGATAAGCTGCATCAGATCTTCGTGTTTATTTACAACTGCCAAGCGTCTCTCTCTAAAGAGAGTGTCAGCCAGGGAACAACCAGCATCTCATGGCAGGGAGATAAACAGCAGCTCAAGCACTATTAGAGACAAACTGATCACGTTCAAACATTTGAAAACAAATGGATAACTATCTAGTGAGAAAAAGACAAGAAATCACCTCGGTGTCCTTTATAACTATGTTAAAGTCATTCAAAAGTCAACAGGCTACAATTGCTCGTGCTAGGAATGCGCTAAATAATGTCTGAATTATAATTCAGGAATAATTCAGGAATTATATCAAGGAATAATTCACCCAGAGATGCCCTCTGGCTATCTGAGATGTATGTGATGCTTTACAGCATTTCTTTTTCACTGTATATAAAATATTATTATGCTGAATGACATTTTAGTTGGTGTCTTCTGTGAATCAATGTAGAAATGATAGTCATACAGTTAAAATAGTGCTACATTATTATACACTTTTACTGTTTTGACTCAAGTAAACCTTTTACATACACAAGGCTACAGCATTTATGTATATGTACAGTAATATATATGTAATTCATGTGATATATACACTCACCGGCCACTTTATTAGGTACACCTGTCCAACTGCTCGTTAGTGCAAATGTCTAATCAGTCAATCACATGGCAGCAACTCAATGCATTTAGGCATGTAGACATGGTCAAGACGATCTGCTGCAGTTCAAACCGAGCATCAGAATGGAGAAGAAAGGTGATTTCAGTGACTTTGAATGTGGCATGGTTGTTAATGCCAGACGTACTGGTCTGAATATTTCAGAAACTGCTGATCTACTGTGATTTTCACGCACAACTATCTTTAGGGTTTACAGAGAATGGTCTGAAAAAGAGAAAATATCCAGTGAGCGGCAGTTCTGTGGGCGCAAATGCCTTGTTGATGCCAGAGGTCAGAGGAGAATAGCCAGACTGGTTCGAGCTGATAGAGAAGCAACAGTAACTCAAATAACCACTCATTATAACCAAGGTATGCAGAAGAGCATCTCTGAATGCACAATATGTCTAACCTTGAGGCGGATGGGCTACGGCCAGGTGCTACTGTCAATCATGATGATGCTATGGATCCATCATGCCCTGTATTAACGGTTCAGGCTGGAGGTGGTGGTGTAATGGTGTGGGACATATTTTCTTGGCACACCATTAGTACCAATTGAGCATCGTGTCAATGCGTCAATGCCACAGCCTACCTGAGTATTGTTGCTGACTATGTCCATCCCTTTATGACCGAAGTGTACCTATTATCTGATGGCTACTTCCAGCAGGATACCGCGCCGTGTCATAATGTGTGAATCATCTTACTGGTTTCTTGAACATGACAATGAGTTCACTGCACTTAAATGGCCTACACAGTCACCAGACCTCAATCCAATAGAGAACAACTGGGATGTGGTGAAACGGGAGATTCACATCATGGATGTGCAGCCGACAATTCTGCAGCAACCGCGTGAAGCTATCATGTCAATATTGAACAAAATCTCTCAGGAATATTTGAACGACCTTGTTCAATCTATGCCACAAAGCATTAAGGCAGTCCTGAAGGCAAAAGGGGGTCCAACCCGGTACTAGTAAGGTGTACCTAATAAAGTGGCCGGTCAGTTTTGATCGCGGTTCGAAATAAACGTGATTCTCCCAAACATTTTTAGTTACCATAGCCACTCACAAGTGCTGCACAGAAAACCGATGAGGACGATTAATGGCGGACGGGAAATCCCCAAATTTAGTAAGATACTCATCAATTATGCCACAAAATCAAGTTTTAAGAGTTTTTAAAGATAAAATACAGTTATTTTAAAGTCAAATCGGCAGTTTGTGTATAAGAATAGCGCGTCTTTAATAAAAAATGTTGCACTCCAGGCAGTCAGCGGCAGCTCCGCGAATACCTCCTGCCGTCAGAAGCTTTATATCGGCCAGATCATCCTTGTTACGGCTGGGTGTGACGATAACAACGGGAGGCGAGGATCCAAATGCAGTATTTTTAATAGAGAACAGTATGGCAACTTACAGGGCAAATCCAAATCATAGTCATGCAGGCAAAAAGATCACAAGGGCTGGCGGCAGGCAAGAATAACAAAAAGCAAGGGCTATGGTCAAAAAACACAGAAACAGGAACAAGGAAACGCGTTGTATGGTCACTCTAACAGATCGCAATACTCAGCAAACAGGATGAGTGTATGTGCTGTTTATGTAGTGTGTGTAATCAGTCCAGCAGCAGCTTCAGCTGTGAGAATCTAATCAGATGGTGATCTGGAGCAGGTGTTTGTGTGTGTTGCATGACTGGATCTGTAGTCCGTATATAAGCAGATTTGTAGTTCCTGAAATGTGTGTGTGAACCAGCGATCTCTGACAGAGGAGAGATCACTGGTGATCGTGACAATCCTAGGACCTGCTGCTGGATCTCATCTCTGTTGTTTAAAACGTGATACATAATTAATCTTGTGTATATCCGATGATGTTTAAACCGATGATTTGTTCTCTGGTGTATTTTTTATTTTATTTTATTTTTTGGCAGAGCGCAAAGATTTTATAATTTATGACAGTAATATTACATTGATCTGCATCTTTTTTTATTGGGACTTTTGTTTTAAAGAAGACAAAAATAAATATATACAAATGGTAAGTACAAACTTACAAACTTACTTAGATTATCAAAACAAAAATAGCTAAAACAGAATTATGTAAGTATTTGCATCATATTTCAAAGAAAAAGTAGATCAATAGTTGACTTGCCTGCGATAAACATCTGAAAGTTAGATTTGCTTGTATAACACAAAATTACCTAACAATGTTTGTGTGTGTGTGTGTTTGTGCATGTGAAGAAATACAGTATACACTGCAGACAGTATGAAAAAGTCTGAAAAGGTTACCTAGTCCAGCACAAAAGCGAGAGCTACAGTATTACTCGTCTGACCTATTTTGGCTCAAACACTCAAGCTCTCTTTTCTGTTAAGTCTACATGAGAAAAGTATAACAGGAAATTCAAATAAGGAATTTGATGTGTAGTCTAAACCAACGCAAACCGACTTTCTCATCCCGACATACAGACCCAAAGCAAACTGGGAAAATTTAGCACCCTTTAGCTTATATCATTGTCATTTTTCATCTATGCTCAGCTCAGTAAAAGCACTGTCATAAAACAGATTGTTACTGTGGCTCGAGGTCCCACCAAAAGCACTTAAAGTTATTGTTAATAAAAAATTTAACAGCATTTCTGTGTAAAATCACAAGGCAGCGGGCAATCCGTTGACGTGTTTATTTGGAGTGAGATGGACATAATAAAAAGAGGAAGTCAAAATCTCTGACACTATTGTGATTGTTTCGTGATTCTAGTGTAAATGCTAGATTGAATAAGAGTCAACGGGCAAGAATTCAAGGCTTGTACTGACCTGCTGGAATACATTGGTAGTTTTGCAATTATATGTCATTGTACTATGAATTGTTTTGCATTTAGATGAACAGACTCTACAATCTGAGAGAAAGTGAATGTAGTTATTTTCTATATACGACTCTAAAAGGCCGTAGATAACAACTGAAATGAATTTCTCTGAGGGTAAGTAGATACTAAGGGTGTTTTCAGAATTTTAGATTGATTGCTTAGTTCCATACACACATTTCATATGTGCAAAGAAACCTGTAAATACTGGTTTCATGGTACTGGGGTGACACAGTGGTTCAGTGGTTAGCACTGTTTCCTCACAGCAAGAAGGTCGCTGGTTCGAGTCCCAGCTGGGCCAGATGGCATTTCTGTGTGGAGTTTGCATTTTCTCCCCATGCTTGCCTGGGTTTCCTTCAGGTGCTCTGGTTTACCGCACAGTCCAAACACATGCGGTATACAGTAGGTGAATTGGATGAACTAAATTGTCCATTGTGTATAAGTGTTTGCGTGAATGCAAGAGTGTATCAGTGTTTCCCAGTACTGGGTTGCGGGTGGAAAACATATGCTGGAATAGTTGGCGTTTCATTCTGCTGTGGCGACCGCTGATAAATATGGTACTAAGCTGAAGAAAAATGAATGAATTAATGAATTAATGGGTGCCTGAATGGGTAGCACGTTCGCCTCACAGCAAGAAGGTCGCTGGTTCGAGCCTCGGCTGGGTCAGTTGGCATTTCTGTGTGGAGTTTGCATGTTCTCCCTGTGGTCGCGTGGGTTTCCTCCGGGTGCTCCGGTTTACCCCACAAGTCCAAAGACATGTGGTATAGGTGAATTGGGTAGGCTAAATTGTCCGTAGTGTATGAGTGTGAATGAGTGTGTATGGATGTTTCCCAGAGATGGGTTGCAGCTGGAAGGGCATCCGCTGTGTAAAACAAATGCTGGATAAGTTGGCGGATCATTCCGTTGTGGCGACCCTGGATTAATAAAGGGACTAAGCTGAAAAGAAAATGAATGAATGAATGAATGAATAATGAATGAATGCTTGATACTGAACTCATATACTTGTATGTTATGTACTCATGTACATGCACTTGTATGGCAAAATGACTTATACCAACACCGATATTTGTATTGGCCCGACACTACACTCATACACGCATATACGTATGCCAAAAACTAGGGATGCACTGATGCATTCATTTACTTGTATGCTAAGAACTAGAGATGAACCAATCCCGATTTTGGTATCAGCAACAAGTCGGATGCTGCACTCATGTACTTGTGTGTTAAAAACTAGCAATGCAACGATACCAATATCGGTATCCCGTGCACATGTAAACATACTTGCTTGCCAAAACTTATGTACACATACTTGTATGCCAAAAAACTCTGTATTAGGGTTGGGTCGATAAACGTTGCCATCGTTCATCGCCGATGACCATTAGACATCACGATGCTGAGCCAGTATTGCGATCTTCCACCCCGACCCTGTCGCAGCAGGAACCCGCTCGCAGACAATACAAACTTAGGCCCCGTTTACACTAATACGTCTTAGTATTAAAATGGTATTTTAGCACAAAAATGATCCACACTGGTGTTTCATCTAGCATTTCTGAACAGCCCTCTGTCCACACTATACCGCTGTCAGCAGGTGTTTTGAGCACAAAACCCCAGCGAGCAGTGCACGTCAGACAGTTTATTAAGGATGTACCATTGGATGGTGTCTCACTATAGTTGTTAAACTTGATATTTAATTAATTTTGTCTCTGTCCAATGATTCTTCAGTCTTTTGAATCTACCAGGTAACGTGTGACAGCGTCAGTACACTGCTTCAATCTTTTGCTTTCACGCTTGTACTTAGTAATGTTAGTGAAAACCTCTGATACTGTTGGTTGGTTCCTGTTGGTTGTGCACCTTTTTTTTACCAATCAAGTTTGTTGACGTCATTATAACAGCACAGATCACTCTGCCTATTCATGCCAGAGTCCCAGGGAAAACGTCATAGACAGGTGGTAATTCGTGTGTAACTTATCTTTATTTATTTATGATTTGGTTACGGGTAAAACAAAGACCATGCTGGTCAGTTAGTTGAAACAGTAGATTACAAATAATTAATTTGTTATGAATTAATTAATTTTTGATAAATAATTATTCAGAAATAATTAATTCACCGCCGCCTATGACGACGATGCCATAGTCCATCTAGGTGTTTCACATTAGACATTGTACAATGCCAAATTGGTCGACATCACCCAACTCTACTAAGTTTGTATCAATATCGATATTGGTATTAGTATCAGATCTGATTCTGCACTCATATACATATGTCAAAATCTAGGGATACACTTATATGCAACTAGTATCAGGTCTGATTCTACGCTCATTTACTTGTATGCCAAAAACTAGAGATGTACCAATACCGATATTTGTATCGTTTGTCGAGTCTGATACTGTACTCATGTACTCTTATGTCAAAAACTAACAAATGCACTGATACTGATATTTATGTGTTACTGTGTCCATGTACTCGAATGAAAAAAGTAGAGATGTACTGATACCGAACACTGGTTTCAGGTCTGATACTGCAGGTTAATGTGTCAGAGTCCAAAACAAATCAGGTAAGAAAAACAAGACATACAAATAAAGAAAAATTTAAAAACTTACTTTGTAGGTTGGATGAGTTGGACTTTGCCTAGGCGGAATATGACAGGACCTCTTGGGTTTTGGATTTTCTTGACCTCATTGTTCATCCGCAGAGAGAATCGGCGTGCCAGATTGAAACCTGCAGATCGGGCGATCAATCCATTTACCACCCCACAGGCTAATAAATCAGCTGGCTGCTACCTGACATGTCCTACGCTATGTATCAGCTCTGCTGTGGCAGTTTTCAATTCAAAGAAGACTAAAGAAAGAACCTCAATGCTGTAGCAGCTGTGGCAGTTTTCAATTCATGTTAGACTAAAGGAAGAGCCGTAATATTGAGAGTATTTATATCTTTCAGCTTATAGACAGATTCTGTGCCCTGAGACTGCTTCATAGGCTTAATTTAAGTGTATTAAAGTGCTGGAATGATTGCAAATGGCAGAACATTCACATAATTATGTAAAACGAACATCTTACCCATTTCTGGATATACTGTGTTCAGAATAATGGAATTGTTCGTACAAGATGTGTTCTTGCATTTAAAGTGAGAGTGGTGATAGGGCATTTTTCTTGAGCAAAAAAAATCAGCCTTTTTTTTTTTGTTATGTGGATTGCAGGGACACAAAAATTGCATATTGAAATGGATATGACCTAGTTGTACTTAATTAAGTAGGTTTACAGAGACATACCTCATGTCCCTGTAATTCAAAACTTTAGAAATAATACTTAACTGGGTCTTTTCACATTCAAAAATTGACACGGGTTTCCTGTGAGGATTGGGTTTAGGATTGGGCCCAACAGATTGCACTATTGTGTCTTTTTTCTTTTTCATTCTTTTATAACTTCATTCATTCATTCATTTTTCTTTTCGGCTTAGTCCCTTTATTAATCCGGGGTCGCCACAGCGGAATAAACCGCCAACTTATCCAGCATTTGTTTTACGCAGCGGATGCCCTTCCAGCCACAACCCATCTCTGGGAAACACATCCATACATTCTCATTCACACACATACACTACGGACAATTTAGCTTACCCAATTCACCTGTACCGCATGTCTTTGGACTGTGGGGGAAACCGGAGCACCCGGAGGAAACCCACGCAACCACAGGGAGAACATGCAAACTCCACACAGAAATGCCAACTGGCCCAGCCGGGGATCGAACCAGCGACCTTCTTGCTGTGAGGCGAATGTGCTAACCACTAGGCCACCGTGGCGCCCTCTTTTATAACTTGTTTTAACTCATTTTAATCTGTTTTTATCTGTTATTTTATTATTTGTTTTTATTTTCTTATACTTAAATTTTATTTCTGTTCATGGAAAGCACTTTGAATTGCCACTGTGTATGAAATGTGCTATATAAATAAACTTGCCTTGCCTTGCCTTAGGGGTAGGTATGGGGTAAAGCTATTTTAACAGTATAAAATACAATACGCTTATGGAGTGTCCCTGTAAACCACGTATAGAAGTATATATATGTGCAGTTGACGTCAAAATTACAAGCCCTTCTCTGAATTTTTATTGTTTTTCAAATATTTCCCATATGATGTTTAACAGAGCAAAGAATTTTTTCACAGTATTTCCTATGATATTTTTTCTTCTGAAGAAAATCTCATGGTGCATTCACACCAGACGCGGATGAACCATCTAGCACGAGTGATTTACATGTTAAGTCAATGCAAAGACATGAATAGACATCCTGCAGCGTGATTCATGCGAATGATGCGATTCGTGCAAATGAAGCGGTGTGAGTTGAGCTTTCTGCGCGTTTGATGCGCAAATCATTCGAGTTGGAAAATCTGAACATCAGTGGACATTCACACTGCATTAACCAATGAGGAGCTTGCTCTTGTAGGGGTGCGATTATGACGTAGTGCCTGTTGTTGGTGTCCCGAGGAAAAATCCTCTTGTCATCACAGAACAACAGCTCATCAAACTGGGCTTGACTCAGTCTGAAGCACAACTGAAAGCTTCCGTCATCCAGGTACATTTTCTGGAGGAGCTGATGAACTCTGAAGCTAGGTGTACCTCTAAAAGAATCAGTGACACTTTATTTTGATGGTCCATTTGAGTATTAGTAGACTGTTTGTTTAATATCTGTTGATACAGACATTTAATAGACATTAAACTGACTAAAGGAAGCTTTGTGAGTACATGTCAACTTACACTAACCCTACCCATAACCCCAACACTAACCCTGACATAACAGTGTTCTAATCTAATGAGAATTAGCTGCAATTTAACTTAAATTCAACAAACGGACCATCAAAATAAAGTGTGACCAAAGAATCTAGTTGACTCAGACATGGCGCCGGATGAATCTACGCTGTTTTTCAGAACCCTAAAGCACATAAACAGAGCTATTATTTCAATAAAATCCATGTTAGCCATTTAGCAACACAACTAGAAAGCCCTGCCCATGATGCGAAACCGCATCTATTGTGAAGGAAATTTGATGTGTGAATGAAGCGAATTTGACATGCGAACGAAGAGAGTAAACTCAAAATGTTCACGAGTCTATTCACACATAAATAGTGTGATTTATTCGCACATGCTGCGTCTGGTGTGAACATGGCAGAACATTTGTTTTATTCCAGCTCGAATTTAAGCAAGTTAAAAAAAAAAAAAAACATTTTTACGGTCAATGTCATCAGACCCCTTCCGCAATATTTTTTTCGAATGTCTACAGAACAAACTATTATGTTTAGAAATGTGTTGATAAAAATCGTCTTTCCTTTAAACAGAAATTGGGGGAATAATTCAGAAGGGTTAATAGTTCTGACTTCGACTGTATGTATTTCCAATAGCAGCTGTCTTTACCTGTAATGTTGTGTCTGGCAGTTTGAGGAAACTTCCAGTCTTCTACCTGTATGGACGGGCAACTGACACCTGTAGAAACACAGAACAGCAGTCAAGTTGCAGCAGATCTCGTCCTGCCACTGGTGAAAGGTTTTTGCATAAAGCATCTTGTACAACAGATCACAAGGAGCCCTGTCAAAACTTAGCCCTAAACATGAGTTGAACGAGTTGAGGCGATCAGATTTTCTTAGGGAGACAGACAGCATCTCAGATATAAATGAAGCTAAAAATAACATGCACTTCTCTGGGGGAATCACTCCACCAATCTTACTGATGGTGGCAAAGACACTGACAGGTGGTCTGACGCACTTTCAGTTGATGGACGACATATGAGCAAGACCTACCTTTCAAAAGGCTGAGCTAAAGTAGACGTATGAATGGTTTTATTCTAGGAAATATTCGACTGTTTGCACTTTTAGATGGGGTGTTATTTAAGGGGGCAGCAGTGGTGGCACAAGTTTAAAGGCATTTAAGTTTTTTTTTTTTAATAATCCTGATGATATGTGTGGATTTATATAGCAAATTAATTTTTATCAATTATTACGCATTAATATTATTGTATCAATAACTGTATTACTCTTTATTAAATTTTTAATTGTTCATTTTTTAGTTGTTATTATTATTTTTAATATTATAAGTAATAGTAGTAGTACAAATAATAACATTGTTATTGTTGTTTTATTTTTATAACAGTAAACCTACAAGACCAGTGTTTATGGTTTTGCTGTACTTTCCAATGTTAAACTATTGACTATTATATTTTGACTTGTGTTTTAAAATAAGCAGCTCAAACTCAATTAAAAAAAGTCTTAGGAGTCTTAGGCCACAAGCTTACCCAATTCACCTATAACGCATGTGTTTGGACTGTGGGGAAAACCGGAGCACCTGGAAGAAGCCCATGCCAACACAGGGAGAACATGCAAACTCCACACAGCAATGCCAACTGCCCCAGCAGAGGCTCAAACCGGTGACATTCTTGCTGTGAGGTGACAGCGCTACCTACTGCCCCACCTTGCCGCCCATCTATTTATATATTTATAATCATTCATTCATTTTCTTTTTGTCTTAGTCCCTTTATTCATCAGGGGTTGCCACAGCGGAATGAACCGCCAACTTATCCAGCATATGTTCTATCAGCTGCAACCTATCACTGAAAAACATCCATACACACTCCCATTCACACACAAACACTAAAGACAGCTTAGCTTACCCAATTCACTTATACCACATCTTTGGACTGTGGGGGAAACAGGAGCACCTGGAGGAAACCCACGCCAACACGAGGAGAAAATGCAAACATCACACAGAAATGCCAACTGACCCAGACGAAGCTCGGCCCAGCAATCTTCTTGTTGTGAGGTGATTGTGCTACTCACTGTGCCACCGTGAGGCCCCATATATATATATATATATATATATATATATATATATATATATATATAATTATATATATATAATTATATATCCTAAATAAATGTTTGAAATAAAAAATTTAAAAAAAAACTACAGCTGCACTATACAGTCACTGATCACAATAATGAAAAGCTTATTATCTGGCTATTATTGCGACATTGGTTGTAAGTGAATTAGTACTTATTTTATTCTACATCTTTAATCCTACCCAATACCTAAACCCAACTACTACCTTAATAACAAATAATAAGCAGCAAATTAGGAGATTACTGAGCTAAAATCAATGTTTTTTTAATTAGTTAATGGTTTTAAGTGTACCTTAAAATGAAGCGCCAAAAAAGTGAATCGTAAAATCTGTGAACAACTTCTTGCAATAAAAACCCCACTCAAAATGTTGAATGAGCATTATGATTATGTATGTCTTCCCATGTCTTGTTTATGATCAACAACAAAGCTCAGAAGTTCAGTTTAGGGCAAGATGTTTGAAAATACTTTTTTGAAGAAGCACGTCAGAGGCGTCTCAGACGAGGAGAGTTTTTAATCAGCGTAGTTTGATTGGCTCAAAGACGCGCGCATCAATCAAAGTGCATTAGTGAGTTACGGCAGTGTAGCGAAACTGTCACTTAGATGTTTCAGAGATCAGATGAGTACGAGAAACTCAAGCAATAACAGAGAGCAGCAGCTCAGAGTCTCGTTGAGCTCCTAGTGGCACCGGAGAGCAGCTGATGGGTTTTCCAACTCGTATTCTTCCCCTGTCAAGTTACAAAGAGCTCTTTTTAGATCTACAACACCTGAATCTCTCCACAGCTAACTCAGCACATCCAGATAGGGGGAAATGTCTCCAACAAAAAACTTATCTGACAGATAAAGAATTCATTTTGAATTGTTCTCGCATTTTCGCTTTTTGAAATCAGACAGACTCGGCTAAATCCCTTTTCTTCTCCGCTCTACAAAGACCCTCAGCTTTCACACAGAGCAAAAAAAGGCGGGATTAAGACGCGGAGATGTCAGGGAGGAGATAGGAAAGCTGGAGGCGGCTCTCGCTCCCGAGGCAATGATGGAAAGTTGAATGCGGGAGGAGGAGAGGTGCATTTCAAACGCATGGAGAACAGACACGTCATCAAGCACTGCAGAAAGAGCTGGAGTTTGAAGTGGAGTGGGGTTTAGGATTTCAGACGTTACGATTCAGCATTCTTTTAATTTAGAGATATGCACCTGTACAAGCCGCTTTCACTAAAGGCTGTTAGACTCTTCTGACGTTCTTGGAAATAAAAACTCCTTCACTTTTCTGAATATATGTAAAAAGACATTCGTTTTAAAAAAGGTAAAAGTAAAAAAAAAAAAAGTTGGAAGAAAAAAACATTTCACCTTGCCTGGATTCATATTGATGTCACATAAAAAGGTGAATCATAGAAAAGGTTACTATAATAAAACATACATTGAGCGAAAATGGACTTTTAGTGACATTTTAAGTGATCTATTGCCTGGACTGGTGCTGTAAGTCATGGTGTGTATATATATATATATATAT
>CAIGQQ010000001.1:6927081-6939705 GCA_903798035.1 Danio albolineatus | reverse complement strand
ATATATATATATATAGTAATTTAGGCATGTAGACATGGTCAAGATGATCTGCTGCAGTTTAAAACTGAGCATCACAATGTGGAACAAAGGTGATTTGAGTGACTGGCATGGCTGTTGGTGCCAGATGGGCTGGTCTGAGTATTTCAGAAACTGCTGTTTTCGGTTTACAGAGAATGGTCATGAAAAGAGAAAATATGTGAGCGGCAGTTCTGTGACTACGCAAACGCCTTGTTTATGCCAGAGGTCAAGAGGAGAATGGCCAGACTGGTTCGAGCTGATAGAAAGTAACTCAAATAACCACTCGTTACAACTGAGGTATGCAGAAGAGCATCTCTGAAAGCACAACACGTCGGGCCTTGAGGTGAATGGGCTAGCAGCCATCAACAACATCAAAGCATGGATTCATCCTGCCTTGTATCAATGGTTCAGGTTGGTGGTGGTGTAATGGGGGATATTTTCTTATTTGTACACATTAGTGCCCATTAGTACCAACTGAGCATCGTGTCAATGTCACAGCCTACCTGAGGATTGTTGCTGACATGTCCATCCCTTTATGACCACACTGTACCCATCTTCTGATGGCTACTTCCAGCAGGATAGCGTGCCATGTCATAAAGTGCAAATCTGTTCAGACTGGTTTCTTGAACATGACAATAAGTTCACTGTACTCAAATGACCTCCACAGTCACCAGAGCTCAATCCAATTGAGCACTTTTGGGATGTGGTGGAACGGGAGATTCACATCATGGATGTGCAGCCAACAAATCTGACCAACATCTCTGAGGAATATTTCCAGTACCTTGTTGAATCTATGCCATGAAGGATTAAGGCAGTTCTTAAGGCAAAAGCGGTCCAACCCGGCAACTAATAAAGCGACCGGGGAGTGTATATACAGACAGTAGAGTCTATTTTTCATCACCAAAGTCGACAGAGCAAAGATCAAATCCCATAATGCCTAACGTTATGCAAACATAAAACACTTGTGATTGACAAAATATGGAAACATAATGGTTAATTAATGAATTTGTAAAAATTATTTCAATGCTGTTTTGACCACTGAACTAGAAAATGTTCACGGTTCGCATCTCAGAAACTTGGTGACCACACTTCAAAGGCTCATTCACTGCAAGAGCAAGTGAAGTAAATATCACTCATCATAATACAACAACATATTTTTCTTTTAATTGTTCCAGTCTGCAACATAGTAAGATCTGGGAAGATGGTACGCAAACAATCAGTTCTCTAAAGCCTCATGTTGGATGCAGGACAAATGGACAGAAAGAAATGGGAGAGGTGCGTTTTAAATGCATAGAGAACAAAAGCATCATCAAGGATTGCAGAAAGGGCTGGAGTTTGAAGTGCAATGAGGTTTAACATTCAGGATTAAGATTTAGCATTCTTTTAATTTAGACTTGTACAAGCTGCTTTTAGACTGACTGTTAGATACTATTGAAGCTCTTAGAAATATCTTAGAAAGTCTTTCACCTTCCAAAATAATCATATAAAAACACATCCCTTTTAAAAAGTGTAAAAGTAAAAAGTTGGAAGACAAAACATATCACCTTGCCTGGATTCAGTCAAAGTGTCTCCTCATTAACATTATCTTCGAGGCTCATAAATGTGAAATACCGCATCGTACTCTTGTTCAGAATCACTCCCGCGGCCTCTGCTCTATTTTGTCCCTGATTGCATATTGTGTTTGTATATTTTTAGGTCTCGGTTGGCCTGGAGAAACTCATTAAGGAGAAAGTCAATTGGGATGTGCACAGCTGGGGGTGAGAAAAAGACATCCCAGAGATCTGCCATCCACCCTGTGAAACACAAGCGCGGGGTAATTGGAGGTGGATGAATGCGAGAAAAGGGTTTTTTGTAGGGTTAGTTTGTTAGCTCATGCAATCATGCAACACTTCTGAGCGCAGTTTCACATGGTGATGAAATGGTAAATGGTGCAATCAGAACAAAAATGCATGAGGGAAAAGTTATATAAAAGTCATAAAAATCCGAGTCATGCGTAAAGCCAAGTAAATATATATTTTTTAAACATGCATCAAGCAAGTAATAGCATCCGATTTGATCTCATATTCACTTCAAAAGACCATTCACAACAAAAACAATGAATATAAAAGTACTATTATGATCAGTCTAGGCATGGGACAATAACTGTTTTCAAGGTATACTGTGGTATGGAAAAGTCAAGGTTTTCATACCGCCAACATTTTCTGCTATACCGTTCCTAAGGTATCTGTAAGATTTTTTATTTACTTTTTTGTTTGTTTTTTAGGTGTAAATTGTAAAGACATCTGTGTTTTTGAAACAAATGAAGACCGCAGAAGTCGAGGATTCACTTGAATTATTTAGCCTGACATGTTTACTGCCCCAAAATATTTTAAATGTTTCTCAAAATAAAATATATTGTATTCAAAGGGGAAAAAGGTTTTGTTTTTCACCCAGACGTTTAAAATCCAAGGTTATCATACCATCAGAATCTTATACCGGCCCATGTCAAGATTAGTCACGTGTGAAGCAAATATCCCAGATCATCTACAATATTAAAAAGGTTTTCAAATGAATGGCTGTAATGACATTTTGAACACAGGCTCATTATAGATACGTACCCTTGTCTACATTTCTGGAGAGTTATGTAGGTCTAGCTGCATTTCGTCTTTAAAATGAACACTATGGGGCAGTATGCCGCCTCTGACCACTTTTGTTCCTTTTCGCACTACCAGTTGACTGCTTACCTCCATATGGGCGATTTTACTAGTATGTCCTGTAGCTTGCGATGGGGTTCGAGTCCGGCAAAGAATGGTTCCAGAAACCAGGTAAAACAAAAGCAAAAAATAAATAAATAAATGAACAGGCTAAAAACAAGGTAAAATCACATGGCCACAACTTTTCTTTTTCTAGATTGGTTGGGTTTAGGGAAGGGAGTGGGTGGGGTAATTCAGTCAGCATGCTGGCATTTAAAATATTTTGGAGCAATAAATATGTCAGGCTAAATATTCAAATGAATTATAGACTTCTGTTGTCATTACTTTCAAAAACTCTTTACAATTTAAAACAGCATCTTTGGATATATTTTCCACTGTTGTCTTAAATTTTTTTTTTAAATCTTACATATATTTTAGGAATGGTATAACAGAAAATTTTGGCAGTTTTAAAACCTTGACTTTTCCAAACCTTGAAAATGGTTATGGTCCCATGCCTAGAGCAGACGTACCTCTGGTTATGTATTTCGATATCCTCAGAAATGTAGACCTGAGTATGTATCCGCAATGAGCCAGGATTGCATTTTTTCTAGTGCCGTTATTATTATAATTGGGGAATTTTTTTTTTAATACATTTAGAAAAATGTAAGAAAATTGGCAACAGGGTGGCTCAGTGGTTAGCACTGTCACCTCACAGCAAGTAATTTGCTGGTTTGAGTCCCAGTTGGGCCAGTTGGCATTTCTGTGTGGAGTTAGGTGTTATGAATAAACTAAATTGGTTGTAGTGTATGTGTGTGAATGACTGTGAATGAATGTTTCCCAGTACTGGGTTGCAGCTGGAAGTGCATCCGCTGTGTAAAACATTTGCTGGATAAGTTGCCGGTTCATTCCACTGTGGTGACCCCTGATGAATAAAGTGACTAAGCAGAAAAAAAAATTCTAAATGAAAATAAAAATTATAGTAATTATTATATTTGTTCTTGTGAACGCTCCTTAATGACCACATGCTTGAAGGTTTCAAAAGACAATTAGCCTAAAACATAAGGAAGCCTAATTATATTTTTAATCTGGGAAAGAATATAAGACGAAAACAGAGGTGTTAATATTCAGAATATTAATGGCTACATTCAATCAGACTTTCTTTGTTATAATAACAGGATAAAACAGCATTATTATATACAGTTATGCAATAAAAGACTAGAAGTGTTGACATTCCTCTTTCCTGCCTCAAACCCCACAGAGACTCAGCTTGAGAAAAGCCTAACAAGCAAAAGTGCAAAAAAAAAAAAAAAGTTGAAAGAGAATAAAGTGATGATGGATGATAGAGAACAAGTCCTTACATAGTTAAAACAAGAAATTCTGACTCTAAACAGGTACAGCTTCCCATGTTTCCTAACATTAATGCCCTAACAAAGCGAGAGTCCAACAATGGCCAACAATTGTCACTGAGCATCGGTCAGCTTAGTTTATACATTGTGTTGCACTCTGTCAGCAAAAAGTTGAACTCTGTTGGAGGATATTTGGCCAATTGAGCATGCTGAATCATGCTGTCAGTAAGAGAGAGAGACAGAGAACTCTGGTTGGCTGTTCAGAGCAGAAAGAGAGCTGACCTCATGTTAATGTCATCTTACCTGAGAGTTTCAAGAAATAAATATACTCATTTCGACACAAGAATGAATCTAAGAAGTTATAAAATTAATTAAATATTTAGTTACGTAGACAGTACCGATTAAAACTCGCAACTTATGCGGTACAATTGGTGGAGGTAATTCATCGTGTATTGCTTTAAAGGAAACCTATTATGCCCCTTTATATGAGATGTATAATAAGTCTCTCTAAGGCGAGTACGTATGTGAATTTCAGCCCAAAATACCCCACAATGTTTTACAACTCTTTGAAACTGGCCTTTTTAGGCTTTGATCCCAATTGTCTCATTTTGGTGACTGTCACTTTAAATTCAAATGAGATTGTGCTCCCGGCCCTCTTTTCAAAATGGGACAGAGTTACAAACACCTATGCCTCAAGCCTAGTTTATACTCGACGCGTCTGCTAGTTCGCTTGAGTGCGCGCAGCAAATATGACATCATCGCAGAGTTTCCGGATGTTCGCTTTGGGTGTGCGCGACATGATTTTTTGAGACTCGAGCGAACAGTGCGCGCGGCGCCGTGTCTGATTTGAGTTGTATATGAATCACTTTGAGGAGATTTTGTCTGAAACAGGTACGAATGTAAAGATATCTTTAAGATCAGTGATCATAGAGATAACCAGATGATCAATAATTCTTGGCTAGAAATTGCAACAGCAGTGAGAAAGGAGGAAAGTTTTTGTTAAAAGGTTTGGAAAAACCTGAGAGATGAGTTTATTAAAGCCAAAAGAGGCCAATAGAGACACAGGTACACAATTACAGAATATGTTTTTCCACCAGTCATAGGTTTTACACTGATGTATATATTACAATTGAACTATTACAATTGAAACAATTTAATAGTTACAAAACTATAATGAAATAACAAAATTATTTCTTTGACAACTGGACAGGAATATTTGAACCAATCGGTTTACAACATAATGCCGTTTTTCTAGGCTTTATAGTGATAATGGTCAGGAATGTTGGATTATTATTGCCTTTATAGCATGAGAAGAGGACAGAAACTAACCAGACAGTAATGTGTGGATTGTGGAGCGGGCTAAATAAATAAAAAAACATCTGTGTTATATAGTAAGTGTACTTTTTGCTTTTATTCTTGCCATAATAAAAATATATATTTGTTGAGGAACCCATGTTCTGTTGTCATTAATATTTTAATACACTTTAATAGGAAAAACTGTCCGAGATATGAACAAAAGCAAGTGATGCATCAAAGTTTGATTAAAAAAAATCTTGAATGGTTACAAAAATCTTTATAATCAATAAAATAATTTATAAAAATAATAAAAATAACTAGTTTAATAAACATCAATAATATTAATGATATGACGTAGTTCCTGAAACCTTCTACTTCTCGGTTTATCTGTCTGACTTTACAGTCAGTTTCATTTGACTGCCCCCTGTCGTTTTAAAGAATATCACAACGGCGAACGCAGCGAGTGTAAAAGCCTCGTCCGTTTCGCGAGGTGCGTGCGCACTCAGCGGAGGCACGCGATGTGGCGCCAGGCGAAAGAATAAATCCAGTTTCAGAAAAGTGAGAGATTAAGAAACAAGACTAATGTCCTACTGTATGCTAATGAAGGAGAGATCGTCACGAATGGGCGGGGCTTCACCCTCTGATAACATGTACAAAGAAAGAATGCCAATCAAAGTGTTTCTGCAGACTGTTTTGATGAAGTTTGATTATAAAAAATAAAATTAATACATGTTTACCATTAGAAGCTGGTTATATTAACAGACTACTGCCACACAACTGTGAAAAAACACTTTATAAAAGCAATTTTTGCATAATAGGTCCCCTTTAATATATATAATCAACCTATCAACCATATATCCTTATCAGACAGATAATATTAAAAAGAATGATTTATCATATGAGTCTGACACAATAGCTGATACAGTATATTGTACATCCCTTAGTTTTAAAGGGACTTATTATACATGAGGGAGGTTTAAAGGGAATTTTAAAGGGACTTTAAAACTCCTCAAACGTCTTAAAAATGAGCCAGTTACACTGAAAAAATAAAGTATTTAAAAAAAATGCCTTCAAAGTCCTACTGCAATACTGAGGGGCACTGCACTTACTACTGTTAGAGAAAGTAAGGGGAAAGATGGACAGTTCCCAATTTTCCATAGCCATACTTTTGAGACTGAGCCCTGGCAGTCTAGAGAACAAGGCATGGCATCACCCTTTAATCCCTGAGCCATTTTCCACAGTTTCTCGTTCTTTTAGGATTTTTTTTTATACTCAGCTCTTTATTTCATTTTAAGCATTACCAGAACTTATAAAAGTACAAAGTTTGTAAGGAAGTTGTAAAATAAGGAGCAATGAGTACTTTGGTTAAATTCAAGTTCGGCTAGTTTACTCTAAATACTGCATGTTCAGCATTATTCAAAATGATAAGCACGCCTGTGATTTTTCTCTTTTTCATATATTTACCAAATGATGTTTAACAGAGCAAGGAGTTTTTCACAGTATTTCTTATAATATTATTTTTTTCTGAAGAAAGTCTTCCTTGTTTTATTTCGGCAAAAATAATAGCAGCCTTTAAAAAAAACAAACATTTTAAGGTCAGTATTATTAGCCCACTTAAGCAATATGTGTTTCAATTGTCTACAGAACAAACCACTGTTATATAAAAATAAAATAAATCAGCTATTTTAAATTAGTTATTAAAACTATTATGTTTAGAAATGTGCTGAAAAAAAATCTTTCCGTTAAACAGAAATTAGGGAAAAAATACATAGGGGGGGGGGTAATAATTCGGGAGGGTTAATAATACTGACTTCAGCTGTATGTTTTTCAAACCCTATGACATTCATTCATTGATTTTCTTGTCGGCTTAGTCTCTTTATTAATCTGGGTTCGCCACAGTGGAATGAACCGGCAACTTATCCAGCATATGTTTTATGCAGCGGATGCCCTTCCAGCTGCAACCCATCTCTGGGAAACATCCATACACACTCATACACTACGGACAATTTAGCTTGTCAAATTCACCTATACCATGTCTTTGAACTTGTGGGGGAAACCGGAGCACCCGGAGGAAACCCACGCAACCATGGGGAGAACATGCAAACTCCACACAGAAATGCCAACTGACCCAGCCGAGGCTCGATCCAGCGACCTTCTTGCTGTGGCGCCCCCTATGACTTTATTTCTTCCAAAAAATATTGTATTCAATATTTTAAACTAAAGAAGGGTGCTGATAATTAATGACTTTTGCATGTAATTATAATAACTTTCAAGCTTCAGTGTATAAAAAAATACAATGGTTATCATACATGTGCCCATGAAACTTAAATTCCATATCTTCTGAAGCCATATGATAAAGCATACATACACCTCAAACAACATAACATAGTGTTAGAAATGCCATAGACGTGTGTTTGAGTTCCAGGAAATGCAGGAACTGATGAAATGTGTATGTGAATGCAATTGGATTCGCTTTGGATAACAGAGTCTGCTAAATGCATGAAAAATATGAATGTAAAATTATAAATCTCCTAATATCTGCTTAACAAACTATACGCTTTTTCAACCAAACTAGTTTTAAATTCACTGATCTATCCAAGTCTTTATTGTAACATAAAAAAATGATATGATTGGTAGCATAATGCACGAGATAAAGAGTTTTATGCAGCTTTCTGAAGTATGACAGTGTCAGTCTCCATAGGGGTTAACAATAGGGACCATTGCACTTTTATCTTCTATGTTATAGACCAAAAAAGAAAGCAATCCTTTGGTTTAGAATGTCATGTGAGTAAATGACGGGAGAATATTAATTATGGCGGAACTGCTCTTTCAACTGTTTCTTTAAATATTCATAACGTTATATTAGAAGTAGTATGAATTAAACATGCAAACTCATAGCTGTTTGAACTAGCCTTTACCAAACTCTTCCTTTGATTTGGAGTCCAGGCCCTCACCTTCAGCTGACGCCAGTCGACCCCAGTGACCCAAGCAGATGGCGAGAAGTACCAGAGAGGAGCAGATGACCCTCATGACGCCCTCCTTCAGCTCCTATAGCCGTGATAAAAAAAAAATAGAATATGTGAAGGAGACTACACAAGCAGACCAAGAAAACCTCAGTATACAAGTGTGTTAGAAAATACTGTTTTAAGCACATTCTCAAGGGCTGCCACTATTTTACATTTAATACCATACTGTACATCTGCAATTATTGCCGGAAAGTATAAAAAAAAAAGCATGTGGAACCAGTCATAATCAATTCAGCAGTTAACCGCCAGATTAATAATGGTGCCTATTAGGTTGGATGGGTGATTTTTAGAGTATAAATTGTGGTAATGATCCAAGGCATTTCCAATTAAGCTTTGTAAGCCATGACGTTTGACGATTATCATTATAGTAGTGTCCATCTGTCCCTCTCAGTAAAAGTGTCATTTCTAGCAGAAAAGAAGATAAATGCACAGTGTATGCGGGATATTGCCTATTGGTCTTTTTTTAAAATTGTGAAACGATAATTTAAAAAGTGCCATCCAGTTATCATTTTTAAATATAAATGGTCACTTTTCCTTTTTAATCCAATTTTGTGTAAAATTCCAACAATTAAGTCAATAAAGACATGCATCACACTGGGAATGAAAGTAAAGCATATTTCACAGTGGGATATAAATCAAGACTTATGAGTCAAGTCATTCAAGATAATATGTGCATTTTGGGAACAGTGTTTTGTGCTCAACAACGCACCATATTCTTGATTATAAATAACATAATATATACAACTAATTGATTATAAAATACAGTAAAAACAGTAGCAACTATCGCAATTTAAAATAACAATTCTTTTATTTTATGTCATCAATGTTTGATTGATCAAATTGAATGTTTTGACTGCCACTTAATAAACATTTCTGATTATTATCGATGTAAACTCTATAATGATTGTGAAATATTGATATATATTTCAAGAAACCTTGAAGAATAATTCAAGAGTTCACACATATCTCATGATTGATAATAAATCTAGTTTGGCATGCTGTCCCGGGAGAGAGCCCTGAGCTCATAAGATCCTCGAGCCCGGGGCTCCCTTTCGTTTGCAGGGCGAGAGGGGAGTTTAAGCTCAGGTAGATCTCGAGAACCCCCTAAATAAATAAAGAATAAACTTCACCAAATTTTTTTAAACAGAATTCAATTATGATTGTCATTAATATATGATCAATTTAATGCTTCTTTGCTAAGTAAAAGCAATGTTTTCAAATATTTAAATGGTATTGAACAGAGTACCTGGTGCAGGAAGGGTATGGTTTTATCCCATTCCATACATATCAACAATACTGTACACAGTAATACTTATAATGATAAAAAATACACCCAACAGACAATTTCTCCCAATATTTTATTGTCTTACATGTACAGTTGAAGATCCCAAATGATCCAAATTACATTTAACAGAGCATTTTTTCAAAGTATTTCCGTTAATATTTTTTCCTCTGGAGAAAGTCTTACTTGTTTTATTTTAGCTAAAATTAAAGCAATTTTAATAAAAAAATAATAATAATAGAAAAATAATCTGTTATTAGAAAGTAATTATTAACACTATTATGCTTAGAAATGTGCTGGAAAAAAAAACGTATTTCCGTTAAACAGAAATTAAGGGAAAAATATACCAGTGACCTAATTCAGGAGGGTTTAGAAGTGATTTCAACACTTCTAGTCTGATTTCAACTGCACCATTATTGCCGGGATTTATATTTATTCAGCACGTTTTGTTGCTTGTAAGATTCACATGAAACCAACCGGACTACCAAGTACGCCTCAAATGTGTTTACATCTGCTCCCAGAACCAAAACCACCTCACGTCCCTGTTTACAGGCATGCTTGCTTGCTCAAAGTGACCCTCGCAGGCATGTCTGAACATGAACCTGTCAGATTGATGTACTCGTCAGAAAGCCTGAGGGGTGAGGTCTTCTCCTTGGCCCTTTTAAGGCTTTCTTGTATATTTCATGCCGCTGGTGATGTTTGTGCAGGCAACACCTAATCTGCATCCTCAGACTGAGGTCACAGCACCTGTAGGCACTATATCAGCTGAAACACCAAGAGTGAAGGTGTTGTGCAAGAATAACACTATCACCTGAAGATGAGAAACACTCTACATTCCTTCACTGGCTGCCCACACGTCTGTTTCTATCATTCCAATTCACTTATTTACAAAAGCTCTACCTCACTTCTCTTCGCAAAATCAACAGTGTTCTTGTAAACAGGACAGCATTCATTTCAGGCGGAGATACTCCATTACCTGGAGTCAATGCCTCCGGGCAATTTCACATTACCATTCGCTTCCACGCACAGATAAAAAGGAATGGAAATTAAAGCTTGTGCTTGTTTTGTTCTCTTTTTACTTTGTTTGTCGTGCAAGGAGAACAGCTGGACTGTGCAGATAAAGGAAAGAGTCTCTCTCGCGTTGGGCTTTGGCTCAGTGCCCGGCAATCTGAAGTAAATGTCTATAGTCGAAATGACAAAAGCGTTAGTTGGGGGAATCAAGTACTGTATGTGGGCTACAAATTGTGCTACAAACGAGTTTTTAAAATGAAAGATTGATAGTTACAATCACCCTCCCCCCCCCAAAAAAAAATCAGGACCATCTAAGAGAACGGCTAAAAAATGACAATGTGCATTTTTTAATAAACAAGCACTGTAATTAGCTATTGTTGAAACGTCTACAGTCATTTTGTTCTGCAGACCGCTGACAGGAAGGAGGCTGTCAGGAAGGAGCGTAGTGTTGTTTTCATGTCAGAGCCTGAGAGCTCGGGGAAAGAGGGAGCGTTAAAGTCTCTCGCTCACTTCTGAACAGCGCAAACAAGAAGTATTTTCATTCCTATTTTACAGATACAGTGCTGTCAGCTAATCACTGAGAGGCTCTAAAAGGAATTATTTTAGGAATGGAGGGTGCTAAAAGAGTCACTGCTGTGAAGGACTGATGATAGGACATCATAAACAGCCTACAAAGTTAAACAGGAAGTTAGATATCGCATTTCAGCAAAAGATTTTGTTGGTTTCAGTCCAAATATTTTTAAAAAAAAATAATAATTAATTAAAAAGCATTTTCAAAACAAGTTAAATTTTTATATTACAAATAATCAAATAAACAGGCTCATTCTGAAACAGGCTTTAAAGTTACCAGAAACTATAAGAAAAGCATTTTTTGCAGTGTGGATGCATGCATACAGTATACACAATGCTTCAGAATGAACAGAGCATTTGGTTACAGCTGTACCTGAGAACCAGAGAGACACATCAAACACTAGCGGAGAGCAATCCAGAGAGATTTATAATCGGGTCTGTGGCATTTGTAATCATGTCTGAGGCACTGTTTAACCTTCAATTACAGCTGTTTTGCAATCATTCTATTTCAAAGGAGCATTTATCTTTTTTTTTTTTTTTGATGTCTTTATATTCACTCAAGGCTGGAGCTGGTTTGTTTCAATGTTGGTTTGTTAAAACCAAGTTTAATTCTTGATGGGAATCTGTGCCAAATCTGACAAATGCGAATAGTCTGTGTCTGTTCTTTGCAAATGTCTCTTCACCTTGTCTCCCCCTGTATTAGCAGCAGATGGTTTTATCATCAGATAAACCATGCATGTTTCCACTCCCAAGGGTTGATTTGGGGGGGGGGGACACTCCTGTGTACCCAAGAAAGAGAGTGTGCTGAAAAAGTTTTAAAAGAGATCATGAATGAATTAGGGTCTGTATCTAATGTAAAAATGAAGGGGGTTGCATTAAAAACTGTCCTTAAGGGGGTGTTCACACTTGTTCTTTTGGTCTGTTTGTTCTGGACAAAAAAAAAACCCAAAACATTCATTCATTAATGTTCCTTCGGCTTAGTCCCTATATTCATCAGGGGTCGCCACAGTGGAATGAACCCCCAACTTATCCAGCATATGTTTTACACAGCAGATACCCTTCCAGCTGGAACTCAGAACTGCGAAACACCCATACACTCTCACATTCACACACATACATACACACACTATGGCCAGTTTAATTTATTCAATTCACCTACAGTGCATGTCTAGTTTGGACTGTAGGGGAAACCGGAGCACGTGGGGGAAACCCACGCGAATGCCACACAGAAACTCAAACCAGAGACTCAAACCAGAGATTCAAACCAGTGACCGTTTTGCTGTGAGGTGACAGTGCTAACCACTAAGCCACTGTGTTGCCAAACAAATATATAATATAATATAACATAATATAATATAATATAATATAATATAATATAATATAATATAATATAATATAATATA
>CAIGQQ010000001.1:6901238-6925505 GCA_903798035.1 Danio albolineatus | reverse complement strand
TTTATATATATATATATATATATATATATATATATATATAAATGAATTTATATATATATATATATATATATAAATTCATTACGAAAGAACATTAATCGTGTTGTTTCCACACCTACTTATAATAAATACAGTCTATTCAAAACCACGTCTGAAGCTTTAAAAAACAAGAACATCTTTATTTACATAATGAATGCCTTTTGGTATTCCTCATTTGCATTCATGCATCGCTTGGATTCAAGCGTCTGCTAAATGAATTAAAAATGTTAAACGCTTATGCATAAAAAAGCGCAGCTCAACATTGAGCGCGCGCGTTGTGTCGCTCTGCCGCTGGGGGGCCAGGATTAGGGCAACAAGTCAAAAAGTTTTTACCACAAACCAAAGTGGTAAAAAAGTGCAATAAAGACTACAAGAGGAAAAACCGCTGGACTAGCTGCATCATGCACGCTAAATCAGGCAGCACGTGCCGCATTAAAAATTATAATTAAAACTGCTGTGAAAAATAAGCACTTGAATGATGAAGTAAATAAATGACACCACGATATACAGAACGCGGCATTGATTTGAAACGCATCCAAAAAGCATTAAACGGCTGCTTATATTTATAGAGTATATCGATTAATAAATCACTTTATATGCAGCAGGCTTAAATGTAGCCTAAATCTTTTACTAAATATCTAAAGATAACCGACTAAACTACAGCCTCTCCGGGGAATTTGCAAGAATTCACACAGTTTGACAGCACCAAAGAAAACATAACTTTACCTTCTGTGATCGTTAATCCAGTGAATTATGGCAACATTAATCCACAGAAAAATGTTCTTTGTGTAATCCAGTTTACTGAAAGAGCTTCCAAGAGTCTTCTGTGGCGTGGATAAAGTTTTTTGCCTGGGAGTTCTCCTTCTCCAACTCCTTTCTCCCCTTCCCTCACGGTTGTTTTAATAAACTTTCCCCTCACCGTCGTTCCTCGACGGGAGAATCTCCGCGTGATGACATCATCAGCTGCTCCGTGTGGAAACGCGCCGCAGGCTTTTCTTTCCTCTGCCGCCTCCCACAAGTCCAGCTTTGTTTGATTCCTCCTATGATTCTACGGCTCAGGAACTCGTCTGAGGTCATGCTAATGCAGACAGCGCTGGGGGTTAATCGGGTCATCTGTGACTGAAAAAAATCAAAGGCGAAATATTACAAAATACCACCATTTTGATGGCTGAACTACTATGAGTTGTCTGGTTCTTGTTCTGATGCATATGGCGGGAAACCATGTGGATTGAGTAATCGTTGTTTCATGTAACTACTGTACAGATTTAATTGAAACAATGAGTGGATCCTTTGTTATAGATATAATTTCTTCCAAAAATGATTAATTTAACACCCCAAATATACTTAAGCGTACAAATATACAAATATAAAGGGATACTCACCCCCCAAACAATGAAAATTTGCTGTTATATTATTACCCTGAGCGTATGTAAGGTGTGTGTGGCTGTGTGTATTTATACAGTAGAACATTCAATTTATTTTTAAACCGCCATCTTAATGAATTAAAAATGCACGTCAACAGTTACTAGCATTTTAAGAGTTATTAAAACACACACATACAGGCTAAACACAATTAATACTTGTTACTCAATACAACACTTTGAGGTATTATAAAGTGAAGCCATTGGTTATTCATTCATTCATTCATTTTCTTGTCGGCTTAGTCCCTTTATTAATCCAGGGTCGCCAGCCATCGGTTAGTCATATAAAAAAGAACTACACTGAAAAATAAAGATGCCAGGCAGAACCAAAAAGGGATTTTCTGGAACCATCTTCTTGGTTCTTGTCACTATATTAATGCCAAGATGCTTTATTATTAGGAGTGTATTACATTTCATCCACAGAAAACAATACGCAATATTCATGAAACTGTATATCAACAATCCCTGGAAATCAGGATGTGTCAGGATATGCTACTGTAAATTCACTTTGAAATGTCCAGCCACTGGTTACAAGAGCTGAGAAACTGTCAGATTAATAAAAGACATAAAAATGGCTTCAGCTGTAGTGCTGTCTAAAGAGAAATCTGCTAGCTAAAAGTTAAAGGGTCACAAAACTCCAAAACTGATTTATTTATTTTTTGTTGAGATGTAGACAGTCATATATATGTTGTTAAAAACACTATTAGGTCACATGTATTTCACAAAAAAGTAAAAATTGGTTGTTTTTGCATTGTTTAGAGCAAATTCGTTCTTCCGGTTTAAAAAGAAAATTCTAAGCAACCTCACGGCCATGAGATTCTTGTGTAAATTCCAGCATGGAGTGTCTGTACCGGCCAGTACAAAGTGCCGTCACTGAGTTTTTAGCATTAATTAATAAGTCCAAACCAATTGTAAATGAGGTTCAAACCAATTGTAAATGAAATGCAGCCATTAATATGCATGATATACTGTAGCATCGAATACTTTTTTTTTTTTACCTGTTACAGTGTTCAGAGTTATGCCATGTTGTTTTCCCATTCGTAATTCAAACTAGTAGTAGAATAATTGTTCAGAGACATGGGTCGTCAGTGTTGTGTTTATAAATGTGCCACCACAAAGGTTTTGTTTCCATTTCTCTGTGATGAGAGGTACAGTTAGCGTGTGGACCCACATGTGTGGATAACAGTGGTCTTAACAGGACAAAAATTGTTTTGTAAGGAACATTTTTTACCCGAGAGCTTTTCGAATATGGAAATAGTGAAATCCGAATTTGACACTTAAAAAAAGACGAGGTTCCAGTTGGTGTTGACTGTCCTATCTTTATGGATTTGGTATGTGATCAATTGTTTATTCAGACGGCAAAGTTAGTCAGTATCGTCAGCAGTACTATTTCAGTTTTTAATGACATAGTCAAAATAATTTAGTTACTAAGTTCACAGTAATGTCACTACAATATTATAGACTGAAAATCCGTTGTAAACGCTGCTCTCCGAATCACTGTCTTATCCATCCTGCGTCTGTGTTGCCACTGAGAAAATCAACAGTAGTGCACGTAATGAAACCTCCCTTTTTATCCAAACCCATTGGGGGGAGCAGGGGTTTGTGTGTGTGATAGGGGGCTGGGGGTTTTCATGGCCGTCCTCTAAGGAAATACTAGAAAAGTATGGGTCAAATTATTTTGAAATAAAGCCCCAAGCATCATTCCTCCACAACTTCCTTTAAAAAATTAATCATGAACTCCATGTGCTGTACTTGACAAATCTCTTCTTCAGCAGTTATCCGTCCACCTACCCAAAAACTTTCTTCACCTGCTGGAAGCCTAAAATAGAAAAGAAGTGGAGGTTATGCTACAGCGTCGTACAGTTCAGGTAAAGATAATCAGCATTTATAAAATGTGTCCTGCTCCTTATGTAAGGTTTTGCTCATTAGTGTAGCTATTTCTACCTTTCTCGTTAATTTACAGTCTCCTTGCGAAAGATGTTTAACATATTTTAAGTACTACCCTAATGATCTTGAATATCAGATATTTAAATTTATTCTGAAAGAACAGAATTTTCACAATTTATGCGTTTTAAATGTTCATATACCTACAGTACGTTTCTTCTGTGATGATCATTTGCAGTGTTGGGAGTAACGCGTTATAAAAGTAATGTATTACAGTAATGTATTACATTTTCCTGTAACGCAGTAGTGTAAGGCATTACTAATGAATTTTCAGTAATATTTTACTCGCTACATGTTCAGTAACGCGTGCGTTACAACAAACTTTTCGCCCGCAAGACATTAACAGATAAAAATAGCGCAGTTCTATTTCCTGTTCGTGGTTAGTGAACATACGCGCGGCGTGTGTTGTCATTCATCTCCCGCTGGCTATTGGGACTTTTTACTTTGAACGCGGAGTGATTTCAGCCTGTGAGCTCGAGGTCCGAGGCAATAGGCTCAGCCCGGTGCGCAGTAATGTTAAGCCCTAACGCACAGCGGAAAAGCGACAAATTGATGAAAATGGCAGAAGACAGTACATTCGCGAGATGGACGTAGGTGCATATGGTGTTATTTTTACTGACAAGCGGATTCATGCAATACGAACGAGCGAACGCACTGGTTTTCGCGTGCAGTCAAAACAAGACGGCTCATGTGCGGATGATGTGCTCTGGCTCCGTTAGATGATGCAGACTCACAAATTGTGCCTTGTGTTTCCTCCTTTTTGTGCTTTTGCTCTCCGGAGATTATATTATCTTACACTATATATCCAGAGGTATTTCTACACTATTTACCTACAGGTTAAGGTAAATTCTAAAATAAATACTAGTGTTTTTGAGTGTTAGGTATACTGCCTATGTTTTAGGCTAGAATAATTTTCAACTTGTTAATGAATGCTCCAACATACTGCAGTATTAGGAATAGTAAACTGCTAAAATGAAATACAAATTGTAGTTTTACTACAGTAAAGTGTGGTGAATTGTAGAATAATATACCCTATATCGTAAAAAAAAAAAAACTACAGCACTAGGTAATTTGTTTAAATTTCACTTGTGTTACCATAGCAACTATAGTATTACCACAACAGATTAATTGAAGTACTTTACTACACTCTAAAAAAAAAGGTGCTAAATAGCACCAAAACTGGTTCTTTGGTCGTAACGAGGGGGGAACCTTTTTCAGTGCCATACAGCACCTTAAAAAAAATAGGTGCTATATAGTACTTTTGTCAAATGGTGCTATATAGCACCTATATTTTAAGGTCCTCATAATGTTACATTACCCTTTCCACAAATAAAACCGGAATAAGAGTTATGAGAATTAGCTATAAGAACAAGTGCTTACCAGTAGTAGTGGTGCTATATAGCACTTTAACCCCCCCAAAGAACCACTAAAAAAACTTTATGGTGCTTTAAATGTTCTTTACACAGTAAAAGTGCTATATAGCACCTTAACCACCTTAAAGAACCACTGAAGAACCACTGAAGAACCTTTATGGTGCTTTAAAGGTTCTTTACACAGTAAAAGTGCTAAATAGCACCTCAAATACCGTAAAGAACTACTGAAGAACCACTGAAGAACCTTTTTTTTTTAGAGTGTATAGTAATGTTCAAAACACTGTACATGCCAATAGACGTGTTCAGGGGCCCTGTGGAACAGCTTTTGCTCAAAATGAAGAGGATGACAGGAAAATGTCCTCCACAATCTCATCAACAATGTGGAAGACCACATTTTATTTATTTGAAGAGTAAATAGTACAGTAGGCTATAATAGATTATCAAGTTTTTCCTTAATTTCTATTAGTAACATTTCCGCTTGCGTTAGTTATATATTTTTAAATGTTTTTTATTTGATTAGTATGGTGCACCTTTTGGATGTTTAATAAATGTTTTTAAGTATGGTGCACCTTTTTTTTTAAATAAAATTTATTCTTTGCACTAAACATCTATTCTGTGTCATTAATTGTTGGAAACTGGAAATATCTCATCATATAACATGCAGTCAAAAATGTTTTGGTTTATAAGATAAAAAATGTATATGTAAGTCTATTTTAGTATGTTGGTTATTGTTAATGAATAGTGGACCAATATAAATCATATCAAAAAGCACGACAGGAAGAAGGAACACAAGACACACATTGTGAGTCTGCATATAATCTCACTGAGCAAATGTACTGAGAGCACGCAAGACAATGTGTGCATGAGCAGTGCATATTTGAGAGAGCGTGAGGAAATTTGTGCGCTAGCAGTGTATATTTGAGAGCTCGCAAGCAGTTTTGTCCACAAACAGAGGAAATCGGTGCACAGGCATTATATTGAGAAAGCTACTGTATGTTCATCATGCTTACTTTGTGCAGGACAGTTTTGTGTTGTGAGCCACTTAAATTTAAAGTGAATAAAATAAAGGCAACAATAAGAAAAAAAAATTCTGCATCTTGTCATGACATTGGAGTTTACATATAGGCCTGTAGTGTCTAATATGAATATAGTCAAGCTATTCAGAGATATTGCCAGATGATCACTTTACCTCTACCATACTTTTAACAGACTTAGATCATTTGTGATTCTGGCTGTGTCATCCTTTCTTGTCTTGAGCCTTCACATTGCCAATTATCTACTATATTGTTAGTAGCCTGGATAGGTCACAGTCATTCTGCTACATCATATCATTTCTACTGGATGTAAAATGCTCTGCAGTACGTTTTGTCATTTTAGAATGTTCAGTTCTAATTGTGTAGTTATTTTGGTGAAAGTAACTAAAAAAGTAATATGTAGTCATGTAACATATTACAATTTTGAGACAGTAATATTGTAAGGTAAGGGATTACATTTAAATAACAGTAACAAGTAATCTGTAATGTATTACAGCTTTGAAGTAACTTGCACAACACTGATCATTTGCAGCCTTCTGTTGTAGTTGTGCAGTCTCTCAGCTGTACACAGCAGCACAATGAAACTTCATATGGACAAAGTGGAGATTAACGAAGGTGCAGAGCATGCTAGGAATTTTAATAAATTATAGTGTAGAGTTAAGTTCTGAAAACAAGTCCTAGAATATTATTACTCTCGCAAAAAATGCATTTATGATGTTTAAGGAAACAACAAAAGAAAAATGAAGTGCATTAAACATTTAAAAAGAATAATAGATTATTGATTCATTCATTCATTTTTCTTTGGCTTATTTATCAGGGGTTGCCACCGCAGAATGAACCACCAGCTATTCCGGCATATATTTTACACAGTGCAAACTCTGTACTGGGAAACACCCACCCTCTCGCATTCACACAAACTCGTGCACTATAACCAGTTTCGTGGAGGAAACCCATGCAAACACGAGAACATGCAAACTCCACACATTCTAGTCATGAGGCAACAGTGCTAACCACTGAGCCACTGTACCACCCATAATGGATTCAATTTTAGAAAATATTTTTTGCGCAATATAAGATATTGTGATATTTACAACATGTTATCCTGCAGATTTTTTTTACAATCTACTAGGGAAACATTGAATTCTATACTCTCTAAAAATGGGCTTTATATGAGAATTGTCATCTATTATTCACTTTTATTCTTAACATGTGAACAGTTAAACGTCTTAGTTTTCCCTGACTTTTTGGTTGCCAATGAATCACTGCAGACTGATTTTATGTGAAAGAAAAATTAAAGAAAAGTGAAGTTTACAAGCACTCTGATCTGATGTGAAACAAATGCTTTAAGAATGTTTAGAATAATCATCATTGCTGTTTGATGTAAATCATGGGTTTGGAAATATTTTATCCTTGAGAAAAAAAATAAAAATAAAAAATAAACAGACAAATCCAGTTTAATTTGTTAACACTGACAGCCCCGTTCCCAGCTAAAAATAATTTTCTAAATTAATGTATTTCTCCAGTACCTTTCTAATGTATTTGTACATTTAAGCCATTTAAGATATATTGAAGAATCCTTTATTTTTTAATTTGTCATATGTTACTTGTTTTTTTTCCCCTATTTTTAATTTTTCTACATACTTGTTGTTATTATTGTACTAATATTAAAAAAAGGAAATGCTTGGAATTACGTCTGTAATTAATTTCAGTAAATAAGTTTAGAATTGGGGCGCCACGGTGGTGCAGTGGGTAGCACGTTCGCCTCGGCTGGGTCAGTTGGCATTTCTGTGTGGAGTTTGCATGTTCCCCCCGTGGTTGCGTGGATTTTCTCCGGGTGCTCCGGTTTCCCCCACAAGTCCAAAGACATGTGGTATACTGTAGGTGAATTGGGTAAGCTAAGTGTATGAGTGCGAATGAGGGTGTATGGATGTTTCCCAGAGATGGGTTGCGGCTGGAAGGGCATCCGCTGCGTGAAACAAATGCTGGATAAAGTGGCGGTTCATTCTGCTGTGGCGACCCCGGATTAATAAAGGGACCAAGCCGAAAAGAAAATGAATGAATAAATGAAGTTTAGAATTACACGGTTGACCCATGCCTTAAACAAACCCCAAACCTCTCTTTTTTGCTACTTTAATTCAAATTCATAATACAGTTTTCTCTCTTGCAAAAGTTCTCAGAAACTTTGAGAAATATCAGAATGCATATCAATCTAGAATAGTGTCATCAAAACCTTCCAGCAATCATTTGTGCCTGCCATTTCTTTCAGTAACCAATTACTTTTCTCATTCAAATAAAATTTCATGCATGCAATTGAATGATCAACAAAGTCTGACTAGATTTGTATGTATCTACAAAGAGTCACAAAAACGCATACACACACACATACACAAAATAAATCAATAAACATAGTCTCATACACTTATATAAAGCTGCATTTATTAAAATGAAAAGGGAAAAAACGGTAGCGTTGTGAAATATCATTAGTGTTTATTTTAATACATTTTAAAAGATTTTATTCCTGTGATGGCAAACTTATTTATTTATTTATTTATTTACTTATTTATTTATTTATTTATTGATTGATTGATTGATTGATTGATTGATTGATTGATTAATTGATTGATTTATTGATTCATTCATTCATTCATTCATTCATTTTCAGGAATACATCTTGTATTATAATTTCTTGTAGTAAACTGATATACTTTATAACCTGCCATCTATTTTGTTTGATGAAACTGTAGTTTTGGAAATGAATGCTTAAAATATTACCTTTTTTGTTTATATCAATATAAAAGTCTGTCACTTTCTGATCAGTGCAATGCATTCTTATGGGTATGTTAGGTCAAGATTTTCTTTAAGTATTCCCTGTAACAGGATCGTCTGTGAGGACAGATCTTAGTGTATTCTTCTTCACTGCTTTACAGAACATGGCTGGGAGCTTTGCAAAAAGCCAGACAGGCAATCATAAAAGCGTTGATATGTAGAACCCTGACTGAATATGAATGCTAGTCCTCTCTGTCATATTATTTAATAGTCTCACTGCAGATGAAACACATATTGGCTGTGCTCCAGCGCCCCTGCTGCTTGTTTGTATCCCCCTGGGTATGTTTTTTTACAACATAGTTTACATCATCTCATCTATATTTTATGGTATGACATCAAGATTGTCCATCATCGTTCCAAACAGCACAGCAATATCGGGATAGTGATGTTGGACTTCATATGGGGAGGGAAACTGAGCAACACAATGCTGCAGAATTAGTATTTCCACTACCTGGAATTGATCTTTGCTGCATTATGAACATCTCCAGTCCAACCCTCTGTTTCATTCGGACTTCAAGAGATTAAATTGAATTGCCTTGTGTTCGATGTTGAAGACGAATAAGATGAGTCAAACACCTTTTTTCTCCCCAGATGTTCAGACAATTGCATCCTGTATTTATTTATTTATTTATTTATTTATTTATTTATTTGTTTGTTTGTCTGTTTATTTATTTATCTATCTATTTATTTATTTATTTATTTTGTTTTATTTATTTATTTTAGATGCTTGAACATATGTGCAGGATAAGTCAAATATTGTGGCCTTAGTGCCATAAATGATTAGAGAAAATGACAAAAGCAGTAGTGTAGCAGGCCTCTGTTGCTCAATATTTTACTGGTTCAGTGAAATGTATTGAGATGTTAAAGCTGACTTTGTCAAACCATGACAAATCTACAGTGCCTTTGTTGGGGAAGGAGTGGTACTAGATTAAAATGACATACAGGGCTCGGCTTATTGTATTAGAAGTGTAAATCGGATATCTCATCACAATACAATATGCGACTGAGAATCTTAGCCAGCGAGACGATATATGTTTATACTTCAAAACATTCTGCGATACAATTTTGATTCAATTCAGTGAAATATTGATCGATATGTTGATGCCTTATTTACAGAACCAGTTAGTATTCAGTATTTCACAACACTTCTGGTGTTTTTAAAAGGGATACGAGTATGGTTAGAGACAGGTCTGGGGAAAATGATCATAGTCATACATCTGCATTGACTTTTCATTAAAAGAAAGGTATTTCAATAGTAAATTAAATAACAGCTTCATTCAAGTGAACAAATCTCCTTTGGTAAAAATAGTAAAGTTTATAGTAATAGTATTGTTTGTTTAATTACCTATATTTAATTTAAATTAGCTTATGAAGAGACTACACACTATAAAATGCAGTTGACTATTGAATTTCTTTAACTGTTGTAATTCCTCTTCTTGTAGGGTCAATTTAGATTAACACTCTGGTCACTGCACATCCTAAAAGTAAGGATACATGCTATATTATTTATTTGTTTGGTTTGTCAAGCCCACTAATCTAAAATTACAACATGTCAAACAATAAATAAATAAAATAATTGTCTTTTGACATATTTTGCAACTGACTTTACAGAACATCCAAACTGGGGCAAAATGCATTTGTTTTTACTGTATTTATGTGCAAACATTTGAGCTTGTTAAAAGCCTACAATGTGCAAAGGAATTAAAACAGTGACAAGAATTAATTCGTACACTCACGCACAAATATCATGCTGTAAGAAGACATGTTTCCCACATTTGCATTTAAATTGTAACTACGGACATCGCTAGAAAAAGAAAATCAAACAAACAAACAAGGTATACTCATTCTTTTTAGGGCCTGTCCACACGAACACAGGTATTTCTAAAACCGCATGGTTTCGCATGGTTTCGCTGTTTGTCTACATGAAAACTGAGTATCAAGGGCCTCATGGTGGCACAGTGAGTAACACAATCACCTCACAGCAAGATGGTCGCTGGTACGAGCCTGGGCTCTGTCAGTTGGCATTTGTTTTTGTTTTTGAATTGTTTAAAAACAAAAGCAGGGAACACAGACCCGTGTACATGTGGACATGTGGTCTCAATGGCACTCATGTTTCACTTGAGCCGCATCAGAGTTGGTTCAAAAGTGGACCAAAACTCTTTTCAGCAGTTTTATATCACGTGTTTGGTGCACATTAACCCAGCAGGCACAGGACATCAACTTGACGTCACATTGACATTGTGATGAAAATCGGGTTGACGTCAGAATCCAACATCGGGTTTACATCAGTGTCCATATTCCAACCTAAAATCAACCAAATATCAATGTCTAATGATGTTACAGATTGACGTTATCATGATGATGTCTATCAGACGTTGGATTTTGGTGGCCATGTCAGTATTTGTCGTCAATATGACGTTGGTTTAAGATGTTGGCTCGATGTTGGATTTTGGACACTTTCCAACACAACCTAAAATCAAACAAACATCAATGTCATTTGACGTCATTATTGAACGTTAAAATGTTGATTTTAGATGCTGGCTAGACCAGAGATGCCCAAACTAGGGCCCGCGGGCCAAAGTTGGCCCATGGTAACCCTTGATTTGGCCCGCCATCCCATCTAAGAATGGTTTAGAGATATTCATTTTAGATTTAATGTACCAATTTATTTGGTTGTTTTAAGATACAAAAAAGCTGTCTGAAATTAAATGTTTAAATTTAAATGGTGTAAGTTTAATCATATTTAGTTTAAAATGTACATATGGCAGATAGAGGACAATGCAGAGACTTTGGTGAGTAAATGAAGTCAATGGTAGATTCTACTTGACTAGTGTATTCAGCATTGAACTCCACTGTTTAATAAATATGACTGTTTATGTTTTTAATGTAATAAGTAGGGCCACACGGAATCTGCGCACGCAGAATTCCGCAGATTTCCGCAGATTTTTAGCCCATCATTGATTCTGTTTATTTATGAGTGTAAATGTGTGTAAATGTATATTTATTCAGTTTTTAAATTAATTTCAGTAATAATATTGACTAATAGGAAAATATTCATATGATTTATATACAACACAGTTTGTAAAGTACAATTTTCTGTCTTTTAGTAGAGATTTTATCTGAGAGACTTGCTTTGTTTACAAAATAAAGAGGATCTAATTGGATTTGCATTGTAAACATTAAATAACAGTTAAAAAGGCATTACTTTTTATTTCATATATTAAGGTTTTAGTTATGATACTCTCAAAGTCATTCCGCATAAATCCGCAGATTTTTAACAAAATACTCCGCAGAAATAGCAAAAAATGTCCGCAGATTCCGTCTGGCCCTACTAATAAGTTATACTTTGTAATACTTTTGCATACTTTTATAAAAGTATATTTGTATACTTTTAGGTATACTTTGAATCGTATTAACGTATGCAGTTTAACTTTTAAAATAAAGTTTCCTATTTATTTTTTATTATAAAAAAATAATATGAATTAGGAAATTACCCATGGCAGCTTAATGTAAAATAGTTTGGTATAGTTACCTTTGGCCCATGGCTATTAATGATATTTGGTATTTGACCCTTCATACGAAAAAGTTTGGGCACCCCTGGGCTAGACATTGAATTTTGGTCACCTGACGTCACAACCTAAATCTAACCTAATATTAATGTCTTATAATGTTGTGTGCCTGCCGGGAAGGTTCATATGTCACCATTCAGTCCAAACAGCACTAACAGATCTTGTGCAGAAATCAGTTTAATCAAACTAAACCTGCCAAATGTAAACACACAATAAAATAAAAACATCATAATGGGAATGTATTAATGCAGACTAGCCACTGACTTTAAAAAAATCAAAGGTGAAAAGTGTGCAGTGCTTACTTAGCTATAGAGTTCAACTAAAAGCGTAGACTCACACAAAAAGTATTTATTTTTGTAATAGAGCCCTTTTAAACAGTCTCTTCTCAATGCCTCAGATTCCTTTCCTCGTCTCAAGCTTACTTTTTTCAGTCTTGAGCAAAGTTCATTTAAAGGACTTTCATTCCAACAGTTTTGCACTCTTAAGAGGACGAGGGAGCAATAGACCAGCTAGAGCACAGACCAGCAATATATACTGTATATATTTTAAGAGCTTTTTTTTTTTATTCTCGACAAATGCCCTTGGTGGAGTCTCAAATAGCATCACACTGAGAAGCCAGTGCTCAAGGACTGGGCACACCTATCCAAGCACACAATTGGATTTGATTTCAAGGTTCAGCAGAGAGTGACAGATATGAATCATCTAATCTATGAGCTTGAACACAGACCCTTCGACACATATGAGAGCCTCATGGAGAGAAGCTACAACAATTTACTTTTGCATTCTCCCCTATGTTTTCATTTTAGTTCTCGATGCTCAGATGAAAATACATATTTATAGGTCCTTTTGCCACAATTATTCCTTTCAGTCAAATCCCACACTGTTAAAAAATGCTGGGTCCCACACAATAGATTTGGTGAAGGTATTAGTTAACTTACTTTTAACAAATTAAAATGAATTGAAAATAAAACATTAAAGCTGTCCCAAAATAAAACTCAATAATTGTGTTGTTTCAGCTTATTTTAAATAAGTAGTTCAATCAAACGGCAATTTGTTAAGTGTTTGGTATAATCAGTTATTAGATTAGATTACTTTTCTGGCATCACGGTGGCGCAGTGGGTAGCACAATTGCCTCACAGCAAGAAAGCCGCTGGTTCGAGTCTCGGCTGGGTCAGTTGGCATGTCTGTGTGGAGTTTGCATGTTCTCCCCGTGGTTGCGTGGGTTTCCTCCGGGTGCTCCAGTTTCCCCCACAAGTCCAAAGACGTGCTATAGGTGAATTGGGTTAGCTAAATTGTCCATAGTGTATTTGTGTACTGTATGTGTGTGAAAACTGCCAACTTATCCAGCATATGTTTTATGCAGCAGATGCCCTTCCAGCTGCAACCCAACACTGGGATACACACTCATACACTTTTTTTGAAGTAAAAATTCATTAAAAAAATTAATCGTAGAGAATCTTTTTTTGAAGTTAAAAAAGTATTAAATTTTATATATATATTTATTATTCATTTATTGGGTTTTGCTGTACTCAAATTGCTTCGATTACTCAAATGGATTAAGTTCACAGTACTCATTAGGATTGGTTTTTGAACTTAAATGGTTCGTTGCAATCAGTTTCCCAAAATGGTTTGAGTTATCTTAACTAGTTGGGTTTTACAGAGTGTGTGTGTGTGTATGTGTGTGTATGTATATATATATATATATATATATATATATATATATATATATATATATATTCATTCATTCATTTTTTTTTCCGGCTTAGTCCCTTTATTAATCCGGGGTCGCCACAGCGGAATGAACCGCCAACTTATCCAGCATATGTTTTACACAGCGGATGACCTTCCAGATGCAACCCATCTCTGGGAAACACCCATACACACTCATTCACACTCATACACTACGGACAATTTAGCCTAGCCAATTCACCTATACCACATGTCTTTGGACTTGTGGGGGAAACCAGAGCACCCAGAGGATACCCAGGCAACCACAGGGAGAACATGCAAACTCCACACAGAAATGCCTGTATATATATATATATATATATATCTGAAAGTGGTTTCAAAAGTTCTAATATAAATAAAACCTTGGTGAGCAGAGGAGACTTCTTTCAAATGTTTAATCTTTTGAGCTTGCACAACTAAGGAGCACAAAAAAGGATTTTTTTTTTGTCCAGAAAAATAAGCTCAGCAACAGGCACAAAATTTTGCTGAACCTTAAAATCTGAAGCCAAGTGGGTGGGATAATATCATCACTAAGTTAAGACTTCAGAACAGCCACCAAATATGACAAATCACTGAAAATAATCAAATCGAATATCTATTAACTATTCCAATAAAATGTGACGTTGAAGGACAAATAGCAGAGAGAGGGAGATGCAAGATAATTGGACAGATTGGAGAAGCGTGTTTTTCCTCCACAGTCAATATGGCTGCCATGTGTAATGCCAAAAAAAAAGAGTCCACATGGCCAACTGACACATATTCAGAAACTTCCCTCTTCAGTTCCATTTACAGGATGGATGGAAAACAACTGGGGGAGGTTATGGAACTTGCTGACACAGGAGAATATAGTCATGACCACAACAGCCAGCCAAAGGAGTTTGGATTACTTACAAATGTGTCTCGATTAAGTTTGGAAACTGAAAGTCTAAAAATGAACATTGGAAACACAACATTCGAAGATCGTGAGTTGACTCTAGTTTAAACTAATTGAATTAAACATTAACATGATGTATTAGAAAATGTACTTGAGTCAGTTCACGTGGCAATAAACATCAGATGCAGATCAAACAACAGACGTTGCAAGAACTTAGAGAAGAGGATTGGGATTGACAGTCTCTTTGGGAATTCCTCGAACACTCACAGTCTCCAGTTTTTCCAGACATCCTTTCAAACATACACCACAAATCTGATCCTAACATGAATCCTGATGCTTTTTGCCAAATGCATTTTCCAGTCAAGATGTGAAACAGCTTTCATTCTTCACAGTTTGTTTTTCACTCCTCTTCCAACTTTCATTTGTACAGTACTCAAACCCCACAGACATTACTAACATAATGCCCTCACAAAAAAACTTTATGCTAACTTCTAGGAACACTCAAAATAAAAGGTTTGTGCACATACAGTGAATGACATTGTGTTGTCAGATTGTTTCTACTGAACACAAAGATGATAATGAAATCATTTCACTACAAACATGTTTCCATGCAAAGAAACAAATATAAATAGAGTTGTAAAGACTTATAAATATACAAAAAATAACTGGTAACACTTTATTTCGTTGGTCCATTTAAGTGTCTACTTAATATCTGTTGATACTGACATTCAACAGACATTTAACAATAAGTAACTTTGCAAGTACATGTCAACTTACACTAACCCTAACCCCAACCTAACAGTATACTTATAATGTAATGAGAATTAGTTGCAATGTAACTTAAATTCAACAAACTGACCATCAAAATACTTATATAGAGCTCTAAATGTGTCATAAACTCAGTATGTGTGTTTATTTATACATAAATACATACATACATAGTAAACTTTCATGTTGGATTAATCGCTCTAAATCATTCAACAATAATAACATTCATTCATTTTCCTTTGGCTTAATCCCTTATTTATCAGAAGTCGCCACAGCGGAATGACCCGCCAACTATTCCGGCTATGTTTTACACAGCGGATGCTCTTCCAGCTGCAACCCAGTACTGGGAAACACCCAAACACTTTCACATTCACACATGTACTCATACACTAGGGCCAATTTAGTTTATTCAATTAATCTACAGCGCATGTCTTTGGACTGTGGGGGAAACCGGAGCACCTGGAGGAAACCCTCACTAACACGAGGACAACATGCAAACTTCACGCATAAATGGCAACTGGCCCAGCTGGAACTCGAACCAGCGACCTTCTTGCTGTGAGGGGACATTGCTGACCACTGAGCCACCATGCTACACACAACACTAATATATATTTCATTAAACAAAAAGTTAATATTCATTAACTTACATGTTTGTTATGAAATGAAAAAAGTCATATGTTCAAGATAATGGTGTTTGAGTCAGTAAACGATTGAGTCAGTAAACGATTCAATGAATCACTTAAAAAGATTCAGTTGCTTAGTTCTAAAAGTATCGGTTGAGTAAGAGATTCATTAGTCAGTCATGTAGGTGTAGCAGAGGCCAGCTAGTGAAGTGCTGAGCTGGTAGACCTCACTCCTCTGACCTCTAAAGGTGCTCTAGTGACAGACACTAGGGTCGATGGCCCTGAGCCTCCTTGGTAGAGCGGCCGACTCCCATGCCGGTTGCTGGATGGAAGGTCGCCGGTTTGATACCAGTTCGCAGCAGGTTGAGTGGCGTAGGACCGGCAGGGTTACATAGGCTACAGTAATTCGTCACTGCCTACTGGTGTAACATGGGAATTAAAAAATGTGCGCACATTGCGTTTCACATTATGAATTCATTCATTCATTTTCCTTTGGTCTTTATCCCTTTATTCACCAGATATCACCACAGTAGAATGAACCACTGGAAAACATCCATGCATACTTAATCACACACATACACAGCCAATTTAGTTTATTCAATTCACCTATAGCGCTTGTCTTTGGACTGTGGGGGAAACAGGAGCATCCATAGGAAACTCACACGAACACGGGGAGAACATGCAAACTTTACACACAGAAATGCCAACTGGCCCAGCCGTGACTTGAACCAGCAACCTTCTGGCTGCGAGGCGACAGTGCTAACCACTGAGCCACCGTGTCGCCCCTCCAATCTAATCTTTCTTATCTAATTATGTCTTGTAATTATGTCTTTCTAAAAAAAACTGCTGCTTAAGCTTTCTTTGATTTTTTTTTCTTTTTGTTTTACATTGTGATGTATTTGTGTAACGTTTCCATTCAAATCGGTCTTATTTAAATATTGTCTCATTTTCATCCATGAAAGAATTGTTTGCTGATGACAAACAATATGATAAAAAATATTGATCAAATAAATATTGTTCTAGCACCAGATTGAAAATTAATTTTATATTATTTTATTATTTACTAGGTGACATGGGAATTGAAGTCAACAAAACCCATGTACTTGCTTTCCACACTTCAACTGTTGGCCACCATTTCTTAAGGTCAGATCAGATTAGATAATACATTTACTTTGCTTCACACCTCTCACATAGAAAAAAAAAAACAGCTGGACATTTTATATATAAATATATCTTCCATCTGAGCTGCTTGTGAAGCATCTCTTCCCAGCTACGCTTTCCAGCTGAACATTAAAACTTGGCTGAAGTGGACTATTGATGTGGCTCTTTAATTAGCTTGAGGCAGCTTGAGCACTAAATCATCCTAAAAAAGCAAAACTGCACTTGAAAGAATTGCTTTGATGCACCTGGAATACATGCTGATGCTTTTGGCTGCTCGTGTAATCGAGTTTGAAGGGGCTAAAGTCATTTGAATGCGATACATACAGTAGCAACATGCTAAGGGCTACGGGGTATATGTATGCACTTGAAGGTAGTTCATAAACAAATACACAGATATGCACACAGACATGCTGACAACACGGATTTAATCAAAAGAAAAGCGGCACAAGTGAACAATATGTACATATGAAATCAAAAAGACAGTGTTTTCTTCTCACTGGAGTCATCTATCCCTGTCCACTGGTCTATAAAACATGCAGTTAGTGTCAAAGCGAATCAATAAGAGCATGCCTCGGTGAATCCAGTATAAATATGCCTGGCCTGTTTGTTATGCTCTTATCCCATTATAGTAGCCTGGGCCTGGCAGTGGTGAGCCTTGTGTGACGATGGTTTTGATAAACACTCAGAACGGTGGACCTGATGAAAGGTGACTTCTCGCAGACCAGTGAGCCTCGGGCCCTGAGGGATGTAATTTTTGATAAATATGTAAATTTAAACGGACAGCGGATACGCACTCTTTTTGCTTTCATCGTTCCCTGAGATATTCTAGCGCTCAGTTTTAGCTCTGAGTTCAGGGTCTCTATGGAATAACAGTGGTTGACCTGAAGTGCTTTTAGCTCAGGTCACCAATAAATCAAGTAAAGTGAAAGCACTGAAGCGCTTGAGGCATTTTGTTTTTTTAGGTGTATGTGCCAAAGAATGGACACAGGCAAGCTCATGCTTGATAAAGCAGTAGTTTGGCCTAAAATGACAATTTTGTCATTATATGTATTTGCCAAAAATATATGACACTCTTCATTCTGTGGAAAACAAAAGAGATGATTTCAAGCTATTGAAATGAATGAGAGTGGAACAGTTTTTATCATCAAAAAGGACTCCATGTGCTATACTTTAGTACGTCAAAAAAGCTGTGTATGAAAAACAGACAGAAATTTAAGTGATTATTATACAGAAAAGCTTTTTAGTGAATATGCACAGTGATGATTCATTCACAAATCAGACTCCTGTGGTTGACAGGTTCAGCTGAATGACTCAATGCTGTGTCGCAGTAAATAATTTCTTTTTCATTTTCCCCTCACAGAACTATTGTCATCAGGTAACTTTAAAAACAGTGCATGAGCTCTGCAGACCACTTTAAAATACTTGCGTGGTTCTTTCGTGTCTTTTTCAAAGCTTGAAAATTCTATTCGCCATTCACCGCATAGCACTGCCACCACAATAACCACAATAGTTTCACTATTTCTTGTATCATTCCCACAAATTTAAGCAATTTATAATTCTTGACAATGTGAAGTACTTTAAATTGCTCATGTTATTGCCGTAAGGTGAATATCTTTTTGTATCGGAATATATACACTGATCGGTTACTTTATTAGGTACACCTTACTAGTACAGGGTTGAATCCTCTTTTGCCTTTAGAACTGCCTTAATCCTTCATGGCATAGATTCAACAAGGCACTGGAAATATTCCTCAGAGATTTTGGTTCATATTGACATGATAGCATCACAGAGTTGCTGCAGTTTTGTCAGCTGCCCATCCATGATGCGAATCTCCTTTTCCACCACATCCCAAATGTGCTCTATTGGATTGAGTTCTGGTGGCTTTGGAGGCCATTTGAGTACAGTGAACTCATTGTCATGTTAAAGAAACCAGTCTGAGATTAGTCACGCTTTATGACATGCTGAGTTATCCTGCTTAAAGTAGCCATCAGAAGATGGGTACAATGTGGTCATAAAGGAATGGACATGGTCAAAGTGTGCCAATAAAATATCCACCAGCCTGAACCATTGATACAAGACAGGATGGATCCACGCTTTCATGTTGTTGACACCAAATTCTGACCCTACCATCAGAACGTCGCAGCTGAAATCGAGACTCATCAGATCAGGCAACATTTTTCCAATCTTCTATTGTCCTATTTTGGTGAGCCTGTGCAATTAGTAGCCTTAGTTTCCTGTTCTTAGCTGAGAGGAGTGGCACCCGGTGTTGACTTCTGCAGCTGTAGCCCTTCTGCCTCAAGGTTCGTTGTGTTGTCTGTTCAGAGATGCTATTCTGCATACATTGGTTGTAACGAGTGGTTATTTGAGTTACTGTTGCCTTTCTATCAACTGGAACCATTCTGGCCATTCTATTCTGACCTCTGGCATCAACAAGGCAATTTGCGCTCAAAGAACTGCCGCTCACTGGTTATTTTCTCTTTTTCAGACTATTCTTTGTAAACCCTAGAAATGGCCGTGTGTGAAAATCCCAGTATACGTTCAAACTCACTTAAATCAGAATTACTTAAATTAGATTTAAATCACTTAAGTTAGAGTTTTAATTGAGAATCATGCAGTTTTGTAGCTTTTTGAGCTAAACAATGATAATATCTGCCTCAAACATGGACAGAAATGGTCAAACTGAAACAAAACAAAACAAAAAAATAGTCCTGGAAGTGATGCTTGTGTTAATCGGAAGTTAAACTTTGCAGCTGGAGGAAAAATGACAAAGAGAAAGCAAGAGTAGGACACAAAGAGGAGCCCTAGGCGATGAAGGCTGATGATGGGGCAACATGAATGCTCACATCCTCTCCGCATTAGTGTCTGCAGTGGGACTGCGCCAAGCAGCAGATGTGGAAAGATCAGCGTGCTGGGAAATTATGCAAATGAAAAGGTGAAGGCTATAACTCACAGATTGATTTAATGCTAAATTATGTGCAGAAATACATGAATGGACTTTGATAAAGCACAGTGGATTCAGAGGTTTTAGCTGAGAGTCTTCCTCTGAATTCCTTAAATTTATTGTGCTTAGAGCATCCCTCGCATCACTGACACCCGTTGAACTTCTTTTGTTTTACCGTCTGCGTTAGCGGACTCCTAAATGATTGCTGCAGCGTTAGGGACAATGTTAACATTAAATTCGATGTTGCAGACGAGATTAATGCTAGTCGTTGTCTTTTCTTGCACAAACAACAGTAGATGTCAAGGAAGTTTGACTGCAGGTGGATCTGGGACTAGTGTGAGATGCAATGATGCCCCAGTTCCACAGCAGACACAACAGGCACACCCCACACACCTGTCAGCTATTGATCAAAGCTCAATATAATCACTCTGACAAAACCATACGCTGTAGCCCAGTGCCAGAGAATAAGCTGTTGAGTCCCACTCCTGGAAGAGAAAATACTTCTGCTTGGAACTCTACTGTATGTACTGTGCTATTCTCCTGCCAAAAAGCCTCTTTTCACCATACTGATGACTGTGTATTGTGAGAATGCTTTATTTATTTATTTTTTCAGGAAAGTATGATCATGCACAGGCATGGGCAGTATTTATGATACATGTATTTTAAAAACGTATTTGAAATATATAATAGTATTTTGTAAGTTGTATTTGATAGGGTTGATGAAAATAGGTTAATATTTTGTGTCAAAATACTTCATTCATTCATTCATTCATTCACTTTTGGTTTCGGCTTAGTCCCTTTATTAATCCGGGGTTGCCACAGTGGAATGAACCGCCAACTTATCCAGCATTTGCTTTATGCAGCGGATGCCCTTCCAGCTGCAACCCATCTCTGGGAAACATCCATACATTCTCATTCACACACATACACTACGGACGATTTAGCTAACCCAATTCACCTGTACCGCATATCTTCGGACTGTGGGGGAAACCGGAGCACCCGGAGGAAACCCACGCAAACACGGGGAGAACCCGCAAACTCCACACAGAAACGCCAACTGACCCAGCCTCGAACCAGCGACCTGCTTGCTGTGAGGTGACAGCACTACCTACTGCGCCACCGTGTCGCCCTCAAAATATTTTAGTGCCTTGTATTATTTAAATACTGTAAAATACTTAGTAAAAAGTCTACACGATGACATCATGAAAATGCGGCCTCTGATTGGTGCTTTCTCAGTTATTTGCCTTGGCTTCAGAACAGAAAATTGACTAATATTGAAGAAGGTGGATAATGCTTGGAGTATGGATGGAAATTATGCAACACACATAACAGACAAATGAACGTAATGACAGTAGGTCAGCAAGAAAATAACAGACAATTTGGAGACTTAATTTGTTTAAATTCAACCCAAATAAGTTGTTTACAACGACTTAACTTAAAAAAATAAACAAATAGTCATTTTGTTTCAGTGTACAATACTTCATTGGCTGTTTCTAATGCCAGTAGTTGATCTGCAGGTTGGGCATTGAAGACTACAATTGCAAATATACGTATCACAGCTATCTTCGTTTTGAAGGATCCCCTCTTCCACCCCTACTCCTCCTCCTCCTTCCTAGATGGGTGGCACAGCGGCCCAGTGCTTAGCACTGTTGCCTCACAGCAAGAACGTCTCTGGTTCCAGTCCTTACCAAACCAGCCGACGTTTCTGTGTGGAGTTTGCAAGTTCTTCCCGTGCTCACGTGGGTTTCCCCCGTGTTCCCTGGTTTCCTCCCACCATCCACTTAAGTTAATTGACTAATCCAAATAGACACCATAGACATGCTCCTAGTAAATAGCTATCTCCTAAGAGCAATCACTATCTGTCCATTAGCTACTCCAGCAGGGGAGTTCTCGAGATCTACCCGACCTCAAACTACCCTCTCGTCTTGCAATGCGAGGGAGCCCCGGGCTCGAGGATCTTATGAGCTCAAGGCTCTCTCCCGGGACAGCATGCCAATTTAGCTTTATAATCAATCATCAGCTAAGTGTGAACTCTTGAACTACCATACATAAACATGTAGTTGTGAGGTGTACATTTACATTAACGTAGTAAATAAGTTTCTATATTAACAGTGTCATTATTGCAGGTGTGAGATGAATGGCTAACAGTAATACCATCTACAGACTTTCTTGGAAGTGCTTATATTGGAAGAAGCAAAAACAGGAAGGGAAAAAGCATATGTGTTCCACATGCTAATCGTCAGTCTTAGCTGATTATTTCTATCACGAGAAGAATTTAAACACACAGTCTTCACAGCACACTGTCCAGCATCTCAGACGCTCATGAAAATACTTTCATTGGAGAGAGCAAACCTCTGATTTATGAGCCTGTTGTTCTGTTCATTTTTACGGCGCACCATCAGTTCCAGTGCGAGCGGATTTATGCACTTTATCTCTAGATACAATCCGGCTGTGCACAGGATCAAGGCATTATTGATTGTCTCCCAGCCATTGATCCTATTGAGTGGATAGTTAAGCAGTCGTCCCCGGTGTGGCTTTCCAGATGAGCAAGACTACTAGCTTTATTGGGGAGAGTGGGTGGTCTGCTGTCAAGGGCAAAGTCAGGCACTTGCACATGGAAGGAGGTTTAGAAAAGAAGCTCTACATTGAGTAGTCACTTAAAATACAATATCATGCAACTTCCAATGCATGTTTGTATGTTAACAATGCAACATTTTTTTTTTGACAGGAGTAGGCATGTTTCAAATAATTATGGAAAAGTAATTGCTGGATCTTGGGATCTACATCAGGCTGCTGTTAAGCCTGTTGAGTTTCATTCTGTGATGTAGCTGTCTAGATGTAGCCTGTATTATTCTGTTTATTACAAAGCTACTTGTCACAAAACTAAACAGAGACAAAACATTTGATAATAATAATAATCATAAAAATAATTTTCAAAAGAACTAAAATAAATAAATAGATACAAATCACCAATATTCAGTCACAAGATGGAGCTCAATAGCCAATTACAGTGTGAAAGCTATATATAAATGTGGATATTAATGTCTTTACTAACGGTCAAGATAATTTTGACTACCCAAATAATAATAATAATAATAATAATAATAATAATAATAATTTCAGCAGTTGTTAACCATATCTTAGAATATCATGACTGACCGATCAGAATCAAGTATTCATGGCAACACGGTGGCGCATTGGGTAACACGTTCGCCTCACAGCAAGAAGGTCACTGGTTCTAGCCTCGGCTGAGTCAGTTGGCATTTCTGTGTGGAGTTTGCGTGTCCTCCCCGTGGTTGCGTGGGTTTCCTCTGGGTGCTCCGGTTTCCCCCACAAGTCCAAAGACATGTGGTATAGGTGAATTGGGTAGGCCAAATTGTCCGTAGTGTATGAGTGTGAATGAGTGTGTATGGGTGTTTCCCAGAAATGGGTTGCAGCTGGAAAGGCATCCGCTTCGTAAAACATATGCTGGATAAGTTGGCTCTCTTTCTCTCTCTCTCTCAATTCAATTCAATAATTGTTTTATTAGCATGACAAATGTTACAAGTGCATTTATGAAGACAATTTATTTAATAATTTATAAAACACAGTAAATAGTACTAGAAATATATATATATATATATATATATATATGTATGTATGTATGTATGTATGTATGTATGTATGTATGTATGTATGTATGTAGGTAGGTAGGTAGGTAGGTAGGTAGGTAGGTAGGTAGGTAGGTAGGTAGGTAGGTAGGTAGGTAGGTAGGTAGGTAGGTAGGTAGGTAGGTAGGTAGGTAGGTAGGTAGATAGATAGATAGATAGATAGATAGATAGATAGATAGATAGATAGATAGATAGATAGATAGATAGATAGATAGATAGATAGATAGATAGATAGATAGAAAGATATGTATATACAAATATTAATAATATATCATATTATTAAATACATCATATATATATATATATATATATATATATA
>CAIGQQ010000001.1:6863179-6877613 GCA_903798035.1 Danio albolineatus | reverse complement strand
ACACACACACACACACACACACACACACACACACACACACACACACATATATATATACAGTGTTTTGAACGTAAAAGAAGCCATGGTCCCACTATATGAGGTGGCCTTAACTACTATGCACTTGCATCAAAGTACAATGTACTTACTGCGTTCATAATGTATTGCAGAAGACTTCTGGTACTCTTGAGGTGACATACGGGTAAGGTTAGGGACAGGATTGGTGATATTGGTAGGTTTAAGGGTGGGTTGAGTTTTAAGGGATGGTCAAAAGGATAGAAAAAGGCAAGGGTCAGTACATGATGATATAAAATGTATTTTTGTTTGAACTATCCCTTAAAGCAGGGGTGTCCACACTCTGTCCTGGAGGGCCGGTGTCCTGGAGAGTTTAGCTCCAACCCTAATCAAACACACCCGAACCAGCTAATCAAGATCTTACTAGATATACTAGAAACTTCCTTGCATGTGTGTTGAAGCAGGTTGGAGCTAAACTCAGCAGGACACAGGCCCTCCATGACCGAGTTTGGACACCCCTGCCTTAAGGCAGATTGGTATTTCCTCATATACACTATCCTTGTTGTCATCCACATGGTTACAGCTCAATTTGGCATTGCCAATATTGAAGCCTATCTCTAACAGGATAACGCACCATTTCAATACTCAAATCATCTCAAACTGTTTGTTGAACATGATCAAACTGGCACCACAATCATCAGACCTCAGTCCAACTGCGCACCTTTGGGACGTGGAGAACTGGAAATCAGCTGATGCTATTATGCCAATAGACCAAATTCAATAAAGTTTTTTTCCAACATTTTGTTTCCCAAAAAAATAAGACAGATTTGAAAGGAAAATCCAACCCATGCCAAGGAGAAAACCTAATTAATATAGTAAATATATATATATAGTAAAATTCCTTATGCTTTCTTATAAGCCTTGTCAAGAACTCTAGAGGTGTGATGACAGATATAAGCAGAGGGAAATATTCCAGTTTTCCATCCCTTTTTCCACATTGACAGCCACTGTCAACTGTTGTATGAGGATCTCTTGGCTTTGTGCCTTGCTTACATCATAACTATAGTAACTCTTCTATATATTCTGCACACTGCATACACTGTCAACACAAACTGATGCAACTTCACTTTTATAATGACCATGTGGACAGTCTGTTCTAAAGATTGATTTGAAAAAGTAAAAAAAGGGGTATGGATGTGCAGGTGCTGGGTGATCTAATGAAGCCTGCACTGTAAGAAACAAAATATGCAAAAATTAGCAGTTTTCCCTATTTTGTGATTGTTTTCATTTGTTTTATTTTTTACCCTTTTATTCATGGTTTTGAATCTCATTATGGGACCTTGATCTTTCTTCTAACAACTTTTAACCTTGAAAAGTTTGAAAAAGTGACATTTATTAATATTTTTAATAGTTTAAAGTGATATATTGTCTGGGTTGCTGTTGTATATTACAACCCAGGCTCATTTCAATTACGTACCCTTATATTCAGTTCATTACTGGGGAAAGCAAAATACGTCCCAGGAGCTATGCTTTTTTGCAGTTTTTGTTTTCACGCATCTACCAAATGCCGCTGTGCACACTTTTTCAGATATTAAATTTCTCTCGCGAGTGCCATTCGCCCCTGCTCTTCTCGCGTCAGTCCACCAGAGGACACTGTCGACTGATTGACTGACTGACCAATAACCAACCTCCCCCTCCCCTTCCCTAAACCCAACCAATAGTATTTTAAAGAGCACTTCATGAGATCTGGCTGAGAGAAAAAAAAAACATAATGAAAAGAGACATTAATTCTCCATTAAACTATAGTATCACATTTGATCTGCCAAACCAAATGGTGCAAATCAATAACCACAGTTTCACTGGATCAGTGCAAGCAAGAAATGAGCATCCCAATTGAACATAACACAAGGTGATGATCTGCTTCAAGACCGTTATATCCATAAAACTCATAACAAAGGGCAGATCTCAATCAAGCGTGTCCAGACAATCATATATGATAAAGCATAACGGCATCTCATTTCATAATTAAAAGGGCATTTTTTCCCATATCTCCACGACTTTTGGGATGAAAAGAAGCACTCGGGTCTCAATCAGGGGAATGGCACTTGATGAGCAGCGATACTTTGTCTGCGGATGAAACCGTGAAGCTGCATTAGAGAGGCCATGTTCATTATCATTAGAGTCTCGCACCGCTGTGGTCTGCTTTGCTCTAGTTCCCCCTGTCCGCAAAAGCAATTCGGTCCCCCTCGTATCTGAGCCGTACTAGAACAAAAGAGGCAATCAGGAGAGAGGAGAAGAAAAGCCCAATTTTCTCTTGGCTAATTAAAGTAAAGGAAGACAAGATGAAGGGCAGTGCCCCCCGGCATCCCTGTGCAAACTGAAGGACCCTTAAAGGCTGCTCTTTTATGTGTCTGGAAATTGGGTACCGCTTTTTTCTATGACAGATCTCCAAAGAGAAAGAAAAAAGGGAGAGGATTAGGAAGACGGAGGAGGTGTTCATGTCTTTTTATAGTGAGATCTTCTACATCTATACATTACAGAAGGATGTAAAAACAATTACAAGGGTGGACCGTGAATATATTAATGTGTGAAATCAAATATTTGATTTGAGTTGAAATTATAAGCAATGCAGTTTTGAGGGTTTTGTATGGCAGAGTGTGAGCAAAACCAAATCTGATCGGTGCAAAAGTTCAATGATCAATCTTATTAAATAGTTTTGTCAAGTTTTAAAGGGCACCTATGATGAAAATCATCTTTTGTAAGCTGTTTGAACAGAACTGTGTGTAGGTATAGTGTGTTCACAGACATATTGGAGAGATATAAACCCAGTAAGTCATTCATTCATTCATTTTCTTTTCGGCTAAGTCCCTTTATTAATCCGGGGTCGCCACAGCAGAATGAACCACCAACTTATCCAGCTTTTGTTTTTTGCAGCGGATGCCCTTCCAGCCACAACCCATCTCTGGGAAACATCCATACATTCTCATTCACACACATACACTATGGACAATTTAGCCTACCCAAACCCAGTAAGTCTCTTTTTTTATATTTCCTGATGTAAAAATGGGATCAGTGTCGCCTCACAGCAAGAAGGTTTGAGCCTCAGCTGGGTCAGTTGGCATTTCTGGGTAAAGTTTGCGTAGTCTCCCCACGTTTGTGTGAGTTTCCTCCGGGTGCTTTGGTTTCAACCACAAGTCCAAAGACATGTGGTACAGGTGAATTGGGGTAAGCTACAGTAAATTGGCTGTAGTGTATATGTGTGAATGAGAAAGAATGGGTTTCCCAGTAATGGGTTGCAGCTGGAAGGACATCCACTGCGTAAAACATATGCTAGATAAGTTGGTGGTTTATTCCGCTGTGGCTACCTCTGATTAATAAAGGAACTAAACCTGAAAAGAAAATGAATGAATGAATGAATGAATGAATGAATGAATGAAAAATGGGATCCAAATCCCTTCCATTTTGAGGCCCACCAAAACGTGACCTAGGAGTGCGGTTTTCTCCACCCTCCGAATTGATTGATAGCCATGTATTAACATGTCTTCGTAGTAACGTGTGTAATCATTTGAAACAAACAGGACGTACGCAAAGCAACTGGGATTAAAAGATCTGTTGAGCTCTCTGTGATCATCAATCGTCATCAAATGTGATCAATAATGAGTTTAACAAGTTAAAACATTTTTAAAAATGTGCATGTTTGTAATAAAGACAGTAAAATTGCTGCAATTCATCACCACAGCCGCATGTCAGTACAATTATAAAATAAGATGCTTTCTAACACAACCTAAAATCAATCAAATAACAATGTCATTTTACATAGTTATTGGACATCAAAACAATGTTGTCCTTAGATGCTGGCTAGACATTGAATTTTGGTCACCTGAAGTCACGACCTAAATCTAACCTAATATTAATGTCTTATGGTGTTGTGTACCTGCTGGGCAATAACTAAATGCACTACAGAGTGTTACGTTTACACACATCCACAAATTACATGCAAATGCATCAGCTTTTTACAGCGTAATACTCACTACTCACTACTCTTGAGTACTTTTGAAAGGTCTACTTTTTACTCATACTTTGAGTAAAATTTAAAACAGATACTTTAATTCTGGGCGCCACGGTGGCGTAGTGAGTAGCACGTTCGCCTCACAGCAAGAAGGTCGCTGGTTCGATCCCCGGCTAGGCCAGTTGGCATTTCAGTGTGGAGTTTGCATGTTCTCCCCGTGGTTGCGTGGGTTTCCTCCGGGTGCTCCGGTTTCCCCCACAGTCCAAAGACATGCTGTACAGGTGAATTGGGTAAGCTAAATTGTCCATAGTGTATGTGTGTGAATGAGAATGTATGAATGTGTTTCCCAGAGATGGGTTGTGGCTGGAAGGGCATCCGCTGCGTAAAACAAATGCTGGATAAGTTGGCGGTTCAATCCGCTGTGGCGACCCCGGATTAATAAAGGGACTAAGCCGAAAAGAAAATGAATGAATGAATGATACTTTAATTCTACTTGCACTCTATTTTTAGGCAAGTAATGGTACTTTTACTTAAGTAGGATTTTTCAGTACTCTTTCCACCACTGGTATAGAGTACCTATCAATATACTGGAACGTTAGAACCCACACATACAGCAGGTTGAGCCATACCTGTCAACCTTCCGGTTTTCCCGGGATTCTCCTGTATTTTACAGTTCTATCCCTGGAGTATTTTCCTGTATTTCTCCTGTATTTTCAGTCTTTCTCTGAAGGGTGGTAATAAACATCAAAGAACCGATCCTCCCTATACGCAACCCATACCGGCGAACCACCAGGGGTCGCCCCTTGCTCTTAAATGTGAGTCGGTTCTGTGCTTTCGGTTTATTTAGGCATGAAACACTTTGACATAAATATAAAAATAGCGGGATTCCCTTTCCTTTTCATTACAGGTGCCGTCGCTCCTCCTATGCAATCCTCAAAACAGTCATAAAGAGGTGTGTCAGACGCGATTCATCGTAATAAATAGATGCTGTTTCCCAAACGGATTCTGTACATGCGATTTGAAGTGTAGCGAAAGTGGATACTGGGTTTTGGGTGCTTGTAGGAAAACAGACATATACACATAATAAAGAATAATAACATCTAAAGATGTGTATCTTGATGTTTTTTTTTTCGAAACACTACTAATTTTGTAAATGATAATATAAAAAAATATTACTGACCGTTTAACTGATTATTTACAATGAAACATCTCCAGAAGAGGTGGTGGTTATTTTCACATCCCAATGTTGACAGGTATAGGTTGAGCGCTGGTCTCACTAACATTACTTCCAGCAGCAACCTAGCTTTCCCATGCAGTTTCCATCCAGGTACTGCATAGCTTCAGTGGGCGACCATGTGAGAGTTGCAGAGAGCTAGCTAAAAATATAAATAAAAAAATCTTGCACATACCTTAGGAACGGTGAAGCAGAAAATTTTGGCGGCATGAAAACCTTGCCTTTTCTATACCGCGGTATACCTTGTAAACGGTTATCGCCCCATGCCTAGCATGAAAATCCCAGTAGATCAGCAGTTTCTGTAATACTCAGACCAGCCTGTCTGGCACCAACAACCATAACACATTCAAAGTCACTTAAATCACCTTTCTTCCTCATTCTGATGATCAGTTTGAACTGCAGAAGATCGTCTTGACCATGTCTACATGTTACATGCATTGAGTTGCTTCAGTGGGCGACCATGTGAGAGTTGCAGAGAGCTAGCAGCAGACACTATTGTCAATTTGTTTCTTAATTAAGTGTACTTTTATTTAAAAATTGTATAGACAAAAGCAAAAACCAAACTAGAGAACAACACTAAGTAAAACAAGACCAAGAGAAATAAACTTAGCATGCTTAATATATACATATTTTAGCATACTAAGCAAATTTTACAGTCATAAACTATGTATTACACATCCTTTAGATCCTTTCAATTTAGATTAGAACTTTTTGTCTTTTACTCATATAAACTAAACAAGGTAATATGTAACAAATATACATTTTAAATGTGCATTTTTGTATAAAAGACTTCTATGGGTTTCATTCACCTCTGTGTTCAATCAACTGTGAGACTGCATAGTGATGTTGGATGTTTTTAAAGATGTTCTGTCCTACAAGACGTTTGTGGAAATGCTGAATTATTATATTTTATGTTGGAGCAGAAAGACGGTTCTGATTTCCATGGCGACTGGCAGAGCCCACACTATCACTGACATTATCTGCTCTCACAGTCACAGAGCTGTCGCCTTGTTCTCTGGGAAAGGAGCTGCAGACTCCATCCTCAAAAGATGAACCACACTTAATCAGATTTCAAATATTTATACAATCAATACAGGAGACATATTTTAAAGCCTCTCTGAAATCAAAGTTAAAGTTTACTTTTATGGTGCTCTATTGCATTATCTACAGCTAGTTTCCATCAAAACAATGACATAAATCACATTAAAATGATACAACCGTTCAAAACATAGTTTCATTCTTCTGCTAGTAAGAATCAACAAGTATTTATGACATCCCTGGCTTCAGCTACCCATCAGATCTTTAGACCAATTAAATTCTCTCTGATATCTCTGAAAATAAAACACAGTAGTGGGACAGTGTTGATCTGAACTCCTCCTCATTTGTTAGCCATACACTCTAAAAAAAAAAGGTTCTTCAGTGGTTCTTCAGTAGTTCTTTACGATATTTGAGGTGCTATTTAGCACTTTTACTGTGTAAACAACTTTTAAAGCACCATGAAGGTTCTTCAGTGGTTCTTCAGTGGTTCTTTAAGGTGGTCAGGGTGCTATATAGCACTTTTACTGTATAATGAACCTTTAAAGCACCATAAAGGTTTTTCAGTGGTTCTTTGGGGTGTTTAAAGTGCTATATAGCACCACTATTACTCGTAAGCACTTGTTCTTATAGCTAATTCTCATAACTCTTATGCCGGTTTTATTTGCGGAAAGGGTAAAGTAACATTATGAGCACCTTAAAATATAGGTGCTATATAGCACCATTTGATAAAAGTACTATATAGCACCTATTTTTTTTAAGGTGCTGTATAGCACCAAAAAAGGTTCCCCCCTCGTTACGACCAAAGAACCAGTTTTGGTGCTATTTAGCACCTTTTTTTTTAGAGTGTAATTACAATAAGAGAGGCTCATCAGTATCTGGGATGTTTAAACAAAGGAAACAAATAAATATTTATTATCAGTATTGATTATTTAGATTAACTGAAATCAAAATAAATAAACTGTCCACTCATGAGGGACAATATTTGGTAGAGATGTAATTATTATTTGTAAATCTGTAACATCTGTAACAAAAAGCAATCTAAATACTAAGAAAATCCCCATTTATTCATTCATTCTTTTTTTTTTCGGCTTAGTCCCTTTAATAATCTGGGGTCGCCACAGCGGAATGAACCACCAACTTATCCAGCATATGTTTTACGCAGCGGATGCCCTTCCAGCTGCAACCCATCTCTGGGAAACATCCATACACATTCATTCACACTCATACACTACGGACAATTTAGCTTACCCAATTAACCTATACCACATGTCTTGGGACTTTAACTGACCTAGCCGAGGCTTGAACCAGCAACCTTCTTGCTGTGAGGCAATTGTGCTACCCACTATGCCACTGTGGTGCCAAAATCCCCATTTAATATTGTTTAAACAAAGTGCTTAGTAATGCATATTGCTAATTAAAAAATAAGTTTTTATATATTTAAAGTAGGAAATATTCAATTAATCTTCAACATGATATTTCCTTAATATGCAAATGATTTTTTGGTATTTAAAAAAATCTATATTGTTGACTCATACAATGTATTTTTGGCTATATATTACTAAAGAAAATCAGTGGAACCAAATTTAGAGTATTCTAGTCAATTCAAATAGTGTAAATACAGTATACACTCGCTGGCTACTTTATTAGGTACACCTTACTAGTACAGGGTTGGATCCCCTTTTGCCTTCAGAACTGATTTAATCCTTTGTAGCATAGGTTCAACAAGGTTCTGGAAATATTCCTCAGAGATTTTGTTCTATATTGACATGATAGCATTGCACAGTTGCTGCAGATTTGTTGGCTGTACATCCATGATGCGAATCTCCTGTTCCACCGCATCCCAAAGGTGCTGTATTGGATTGAGATCTGGTGACTGTGGAGGTCATTTGAGTACAGCAAAATCATTGTCATATTCAAGAAACCAGTCTGAGATGATTCAAGCTTTATGACAAGGCGTGTTATTCTGCTGGAAGTAGCCATCAGAGGATGGGTACACTGTGGTCAAGGAATGGACATGGCTGTGGCATTGACAGGATGCTCAATTGGTACTAATGGGTCCAAAGTGTGCTAAAAAAAATCCCCCACACCATTACACCACCAGCAGCAGCCTGATCCATTGATACAAGGCAGGATGGATCCATTCTTTCATGCTGTTGACGTCATATCCTGACCCCACCATCTGAACGTCGCAGCAGAAACCGAAACTCATCAGACCAGGTAGCATTTTCCAATCTTCTATTGTTTAATTTTGGTGAGCCTTTTCTCTTTTTCAGACCATTCTCTGTAAACCCTAAAGATGGTTGTGCATGAAAATCCCAGTAGATCAGCAGTTTCTGCAATACTCAGACCAGCCTGTCTGGCACCAACAACCCTGCCTTGTTCAAAGTCACTTACTGTAAATCACCTTTCTTCCCCATTCTGATCCTCAGTTTGAACTGCAGCAGATCATCTTGACCATATCAACATGCCTAAATGCATTGAGTTGCTGCCATGTGATTGGCTGATTAGACATTTGTGTTAACGAGCAGTTGGACAGGTGTATATTGTTGGACATGAGTATAAGTGTATATAAGTGCTTATATTAACTATATTTGTTAGTTGCTTTGGATAAAGTGTCCGTTAAGTGTCCATTGAGGCTGTTATGAGTCAAATGTGCTTTACCTCAACCACCATGACTGGCAGAGCTGTGAATAACAAAACATTTTTGGCTATTATTTGCAAAAAGAGGAGTGTCTACATGATATGCCCCGCCCTGTTGTTATATTTTGGTTGAAATTATGCTACCATGATTGAACAAAGCTACACAATTCAAGGCACTTTAGGAGGACTTACAGTACATGGACAGAGTAACATTATACTGTTAGAAATCGAAAGTGATGAGAGAGCATGTAATTATGTTGATGTTAAATATAAACATCAGGGGTATTTGTTTTGCATTAATCATCACTTTTTAAAGATTTTCAGTTTGGCAGTTAATGCTCAGGATTGGGTCCAATGTAATGTAAACAACACAGTTGCCAATTCTGAACAATAGATGATACACAGTTATGATATTATGACATTTTTCAATATATATAAAGGCTCTCAATTCTGAAAGTGGAATAATTCATTAGCAGTAATGCTGGCATGTGTGGGGAAAAGTTTGACCTCTTGAATAAGCAGTGGCAGATGATAAATGAGGTGAATAATGAAGACTCAACAAACAGAACAAAAAAAATGAACTAAAATAGATGAGAGTTGTTCAAATGATGGCGTAAAAATTAATGCAACCAAAGGTTTACAAAGGTTATTTTTCATCATTATTTCAGTCTTTTTTCCCCCTCACTTAGACATGTGTCTTACTGAATAATGAACACAACTGAATAAATCCTTTAAAACTTTTTCCAGATAAAAATATCTTGACTTAAGTTTATTTTTCTCTCCATACTGCCAAATTTATTTTTATCATACTAATTGTATGATATATGCACTGCAAAAATGATGTTCTTCCTAAGAAATGTAGCTTATTATTCAGTTAAAAATCTTAAAGGTGACCTATTATCCAAAAGTCACTCATATAAGAGGTTAAAACACAGTTGAGTGGCAAGAGTGTGTGAATATAAGCAGCTTCTAATGGTAAAAAATATATATTAATTATTATTTTTTTTATATTCAGACTTCATAAAAAACTTTGACAATCTCTCTTGGTACATGTCATCAGAAGGGGAAAGCTCCACCCACTAGTGACAATCTCTCCCTCATTAGCATTGGATGTTAGTCTTTTTTGAATCTGCCACTATACTGACACATAGGTAATAGGTAAGGAAGGCTCCGCCCTCTTTTGGAAAAAGCACAATCTCATTTAAATTTAAAGAAACAGCCACCAAAATGGCACAATCAGAATCAAAGGCTTTTATTAAGGGGCACTTTTAAAGAGTTATAAACTATTATTGATGGGGGTTTTGAGCTAAAACACACACTCTCTACGGACATCAGAGACATTTTTAGATCTTGCAAAAATGTCCCCTTTAAGTCAAAATATACATTCACTCACCAGCCACTTTATTAGGTACACCTGTGCAACTGCTTGTGAACGCAAATTTCTAATTAGCCAATAACATGGCAGCAACTCAATGCATTTAGGCATGTAGACATGGTCAAGATGTTCTGCTGCAGTTTAAACAGAGCATCAGAATGGGAAAGAAATGTGATTTAAGTGACTTTGAACGTGGCATGGTTGTTGGTGCCAGACAGAAATGTCTGAGCATTTTAGAAACTGCTGATCTACTGGGATTTTTACGAACAACCATCTCTAGGGTTTACACAGAATGGTTCACCAAAGGCTCACTAAAATTTGACAATAGAAGATTGGAAAAACATTGCTCTGATGAGTCTCAACATGGAAAGCATGGATCCATCCTGCATTGTATCAATGGTTCAGGCTGGTGGTGATGGTGTAATAGTGTGGGGCATATTTTTTGGGCACACTTTGGGCCCATTAGCATCAATTGAGCATCATATCAACGCCACAGCTTTCCAGCCTATTGTTGCTGACCATCCCTTTATGACCACAGTGTACCCATCTTCTAATGGCTACTTCCAGCAGGATAACGTGCCATATCATTAAGCACGAATCATCTCAGACTGGATTTTTGAACATGACAATGAGTTCACTGTGCTCAAATGGCCTCCACAATCATCAGATCTAGATCCAATAAGCACCTTTGGGATGTGGTGGAACAGGAGATTCGCATCATGGATGTGCAGTCGACAAGTCTGCAGCAACTGCATGATGCTATCATCAAAATCTTTGAGGAATATTTCCAGAACCTTGTTGAATCTATGCCACGGAAGATTAAAGCAGTTCTGAAGACAAAAGGGGGTCCAACCCTGTACTAATATGGTGTACCTAATAAACCGGCCAGTAAGTGTATACTTGAAAAGCAAAATGGCATTAAACTGAGTTCAGAAACAAATTAACCAAAGGGCAATACAATTACTTTTTCTGACCCTATTAACAGATATTTTGTCTTGTTATAAATGTAAAGTCCAAAACTTTTTGTATCATTTTTTTTCCCAGACAACACGGCTTACCATATTTTGCTAATAAAGGAAATTGGACGCGTAATAGGAGATAAGGACACCAGACAGTGCAGCTTGAATCAGTCAGACAAATTAATAGTATGGACAGCGATGCCGTGACAAAGAAAGATGGAGGGAAGAAAGAAGAGGGAAGCAGAGGGCAAAAGCAGCAGGAGAGAGCAGGAGAAAAGGGCAAAAGCAGTGGATGGATGGGGCTGGATCTGCACAAAAGTGTGATGCTGAGTTTGGCTGGCTTACAGACCCTCTCCATAATTCATCTGAGTTCTCTTGCTGGCTGAGCCTACAGGCTGTCTGCCACTCAACCCAGAGCTTCTTTTCATTAATGCGAGGTGGGGACTCAGAAATCCCACAAACGCGCTCTGTTCCTCGGTTTCTCCTGGATAAGCCTTTAAGGGCTCAGTCTTTTGTCAGCTATTTTCCTAAGATGGTCTGTTTTAATGTCTTTGAGTAATAATGATGATCTGTGTGTGGCACCCCGGGTGTGTGTTCCGTGTTCACACAAGCGTACTTTATAAATGTCTGGTCTTTTTTCCATGAACAATTAAAAGCAATTAAACATCCATTTGAAGACCCTATTAAATGCAAATTAGACTTTCGTGGCATTTAGTTCATGTCCATTAGGTTTGAGGTCATCAATGCTACAGTTCAAAAGTTTGCTGTCAGTAAGATTTTGGCTCTTTCTGAATGAAATTAATAAATTTATCCTGCAAGGGTTCAGTAAAATTGATCAAAACTGACAGTAAAGACATTATAACAAAAGGTACAAAAACTTCTATTTCAAGTAAACTGGATCTTTTTACTCTATTATAATAATATAATGACTACATTGTGGCTCAGTGGTTCGCCCTGTTGCCTCACAGCAAGAAGGTCACTGGTTCGAGTCCCGGCTGGGTCAGTTGGTTTTTCTGTGTGGAGTTTGCATGTTCTCCCATGTTTGTGTGGGTTTCCTCCGGGTTCTCTGGTTTCCCCCACAGACATGCAGTGTAGGTGCACTACATTAGCCTTAGTGTATGTGTGTGAATGAGTGTATGGATGTTTCCCAGTACTGAGTTGGGTCACACTTTATTTTAATGGTCAGTTGCGTTGAATTTAAGTTACATTGCAACTAATTCTCATTAGATTATAAGTAGGCTGTTAGGTTGGGGTTAGGATTAGGGTTAGTGTAAGTTGACATGTACTTGCAAAGTTTCTTATAGTCAGTTAAATGTCTGTTGAATGTCAGTATCAATAGATATTAGGCAGACAGTCTACTAATACTCAAATGGACCATCGAAAGTGTTACCATATATATATGGTACCCAGTGCTACCCATTGTGCAACTGTGTTGCCCCATTATTATTATTATACAATTATTATTCTAAATAAATAACAGAAATTAATCCTAAATGTAGCTGAAAAACAATATAAAGACACAACTGAAGTGATATGCAAAGGTTATTTAAGAAATCTTTTGCATGAATATTAATTTCATTACAATTAAATTCCATAGACAATTCTATAAAATACAAAAAAAGGTATTCTATAGAATTATCTGTTGTCTTAGATTTGACACATGGCTGAGTTGTACCTCTCTGACTCAACATCCCTCCTTTTTGCTTCATACAAAAGAAATATATCAGAGGCCTTAGTCTAAATAAGATTGCCATCAAATTATTCATTCATTTTCTTTTCGGCTTAGTCCCTTTATTAATCTGGGGTTGCCACAGTGGAATGAACTGTTAACTTATCCAGCATATGTTTTACGCAGCGGATGCCCTTCCAGCAGCAACCCATCTCTGGGAAACATCCACACACACTCATTCACACTCATACACTACAGACAATTTAGCTCACCCTATTCACTTATACCACTTCTTTGGAGCACCCGGAGGAAACCCACGCAACCACAGGAAGAACATGCAAACTCCACACAGAAATGCCAACTGACCCAGCCGAGGCTCCAACCAGCAACCTTGCTGTGAGACGATCGTGCTACCCACTACGCCACCGTGGTGCCCACCCATCATATTATTTAAACTTTCATTTTATCAACTTGCAAAACTCAGTGTGTGCTGACATCTCCACATAAAAGGCTGTTACGTCGGCTGTTACGCGCAAGTATGGTTTTCTGTGCGCATGCGTCAGTTTTCTTTTTGATTAAACTACATTGCTTTCACCAGCATTGGTTTGGTTGCACATACAGAATAACGTCTTTGTTCTGGGATCCCCACTCTTAAATACACTTGCGTATAAAGTAAGTCATATCTCAATTTACTGAGGCACTATCAATTTTTACTGGGGCAAGTACTCCAGTAAAAGGGGTCTAGTGACGCTCCTGGCTATGTGTACTGTATGTTTGTATACTTCTAAAAATTGTCAATAATAATTTTAACAAATGGGCTACATGCATTTAAAATATGCTTAATAGTTAAGAGAATAAAAAGCAAACAAACAAACTGATGACTAATAAAGTTTCCCCCCCAATCAAATGCTATCCCTATACCAGCAGTAGCTGACCAACATCATGATTCCTCATAACTCATCAGGGTCAACTTGAGATTGAATCGTGATGAATCAAGATTCGTTTTCAAATCGAACCGTGCCCACAAGAATCGAAATTGAATCATGAGATCATGAGATGAGATCCCGCTCCTAATAGGTGGGTGGTTATTCTCCTGGGTAGCCTGCTGAAATATAATGATGGATTCAGAGCTCTGGAATATTGCACCGGTCCATTTGACTTGATTGTGTCCAATCAAAGAATCTGGCTGTGGAGCCGTATGATTGGAGCGAATCAGTCAGTCATTAGCCAGGCAATCAGCTCAAATGCCCCCTTTCCCAAGGGAGACCCACAATGGACATTTTGAGAAGGAGAAAGGATGGGAAAGAAGGGGAGCGGAGGACAACAGTGCTGTTCAATCACAGCATTAATCTGATTCCTATTTACCTTCTATGTCTCTTCTCTTCACTCTTTCACACTGAAATGTGACAGTGTATATCAGAGTCTAGGTGTTCTTTTACCTATTCCCGGACTCTCTTCTCTTCTCTTCTCTTCTCTTCTCTTCTCTTCTCTTCTCTTC